>VCJN01001385.1:0-310688 GCA_006384855.1 Tetraselmis striata
GGTGTTGATGCGGTGATAAGAACCGCCCGAACTAGAATCTGCGCACAACCTGTCCGAGGCTGAATAGAGACGAATAATCAGCGACACTATAGCGAGTGTTGCTGTAGGCAACACGCAATCTGACCTTTGGGCATATGGTAAGGGCTCTGATAGGTGCGTTGGCACCGTACATAGGTTCTGCCCCTTTCAATCGCCAGCAGAAGGGAGCACAAACTCCTCGAGATCCTGCGGCTTTGTGAGCCAAGCGGCGAATATGGAGGGCGGCCGCAAGACGTCCCGCCACGCCTGGCAATAGTCTGCATGGCATCACAGGGAGCAACATTGTCCACTCCGTAAACTCCTCAATGTTGACGGACGAGGACGGACGTAACCACGGCCGCAGCAACATAGTGTAGGGATCACCACAGCATCCCTCATATGTGTACATGCTAAGATGTTACAGTACGGGTGCACAGCTGCATGCACCGTGGAGACGCACCGGATCCAAAGACCTCCTTCATCCGCCGGGTACGTCGGGCTGTCCCCCAGCTCGCCGATACGCGCGGGCCGGAGCAGGCGCCCCCCAGCTCGCCAGCAGCTCGCTCGCCCGCGCCAGCATGAGGGCCTTGCAGAGCGTGGCCGCGTCTTCAAGGACCGTGGCCTTCTGGGAGGCTCCGGCCTTGCGCCCGGCTCGGCCTGCGAGGGTGACTTCGTGGGATGGGGCGATGCTAAGCCGGGGAGCCCGTGTGACCCCGGCGGCATGCAGCTCGAGCATACGGAGGATCCACTGCTCCAGTTGATGGGACACACCTGAATGGATATGCCGCAAGTGCATGGAGGGTTGGCTTATGGCCACGAATAATGATTGCTCCTTCGCCAGTGATGTCCCATTGCACGCGCATATGGCGGGGGTCCGCAGACTCTATCAATCGACGACTGCCTCAATGAGAGTATTTTCTCCAGGCACCAACTCATGGATAAAATGCGCTTCTGGCATTCGTCATGTTGGTTCGGCATGCTCCCCGACCAATTGACATCCCGTGAATCCGGTGGTAGGGGCGCGCCAATGCGACATAAATATGTTTCCCGCCTCCTTGCCGTACACTCGCAAACGGGGCAGGGTCATTGGAACTAGCCGAGAGGGGTGCACATTGGCCGTGCGCACCTGACGGCACCGTCTCAGCATTGCCCAGAGTGATGCCGAGAGTGCTGTCCGGCGGCGGAACAACATCGACTTCCGGTGCCGGCAGCTTGAATCTGTCTGGTAGCCTGGATTGTAGCACGGCCCCGCTCAATGACGGCGCGCCCGCAGGGCCGCTTCCATGGCGCGTCCGGCTGCTTCCCCCTGCAGCGCGGCGAGGCGAGCACGACTCGGCATCAAGTGTGCGGCACGGCATTTCGACCCGGGGAATGCTGTTGCCGGATGTGAGGTTGGGCTCACGCAGCCCCGGCTGCTGCCGGCGGGGCGGTGTTCCCGTACGTGCTGGAGCGGGACCTGCTTGTGCGCTCGGAGGTGGGAGCGCCACTGTGATGGAGGCAAGCGCGATTGGCTTTGCGAGGAAGCCGGCCAGGATGGCGCCCTACACACAGCGATTTTGTGCTTAGGTCTTAGGCTAGGAGCCCCCCTCCCCCCCCCCCCCCCCCAATCTGCACACCATAAATGTCCAAGGCCGCTCCGGTGAGTAGGCAAGTCCCAAGGGTGGCTGGGCAGCGCATTGCCATGCAGCCCCTAAGAGGCCTCCACTTGGCCAGCTTGTCGCCCTGCAGCTTCATATTGCAGAATCAGCGTCGCCGGCGCCCCGGCCTGTGTCAGGCGGCACCATCAGGTCACAGTCGAAGCAACTAATATTGCGCACCATATCACCGAATCGGGGCTCAGTGTGTCCCCGATTGAGGCATTGGTGTATCCCTGTGCCCAACAAATGATTCCGGGAAGTGGGCAGTCTCCTCACCGTCCCATCGCTCTCCCTATGTTCTCGGTGTCGGTGCCTTAGCCGCTCAATTCTCTTTCCCACGTCCCTCCCGCTGCGAATGTCGGCGGCGCACCTGGTTTCCGCCTGATACAGGCTCACCGTCTGCAAGCCGGGCGCTTCCACTTCACCGGCCTGGGGAATTTTCCCGTCGCATGCCAGGGGCTTGGAGCCAGTGCGGTGCACAGCGCCGGCGGCTGGTTCGTCTCGCGCTTCCGCTGGTCCCAGTAGGCCATCGTCCGCCCTCGGCGTGCAGAATACCGCCGCAATCCCCGCACGGAGGTGCGGCTGACGTACATGTGGACCCGCGTGCCCGGACGCTGAACCAGTTGCAGATACCCGGCTGCGGCTTCGGGGCTCGGAACCGCCGGTTGGAACAGGGCGCCCGCTGCGGCATCGGCTCCGGCTGCGCCGGCCCAGAAGGGCGGCGTTCGCCTCAGCATACAGCCAAGCGCTGCAGGGCACGGCGCGCGACAACCTCCTACATGCCAGGCACGGCGGGCAGCATTCAGATATCAAGGGAAATAGAGCATGCAGATGATGAGATGGTTCGTAGTGCTCCTGCCCCGGGCAAAAGCGCCCCGGAGGCTCTCACCGCGTGCGAGTCGTTGATGAGGTCTCCCGCCGGCGAGCGCTTGTCCCCCGCGACGCACTTCGTCCCGGTCCCCAGCGCGACGCACTTGGGACCCTCCCCATCGCTGCTCGGCACCTCAAGCACAAAGCCCGCCAAAACGGTGTGTTCGTTCGGCTGCGGCTTGCCGGTTTTGGGGAGAGACTGGTAGGTCGCCACCACCATCGGCGCGGTGTCGACGGCGGCTCGTCCGCCCGTCTGCCGCCTCTTCGCGGGGGGTTCATCGGCCATCGTATCCGCCACCCAGACCACCGAGATCCTAGGGCAAGGCACTCCACTCCCTGATGTTGGCTGGCTGGCAGGTATTGGGTGCTGAGCAGGCCTACGGGTTTACGTCAACAGACGCGAGACGAGAAGAGAAGGCTTTCTCAATATGGGGATACTCTCCCTGTCTTAGCGACGACGAAAGCAATCGCGTGACGACGACGCTGCGCAGACGAAAGCCACTCGTGTGAATATTACAAAATCGCTATTGCTGGTACCCATAGGTAAGGATTACTGCTGGTAACAAATCGACCACAAAAAGCAGCGACTGCTAGAAGATCAACACGAAAAAGCCGCTTGTAAGCGGACCACAGCCCGTGATGCGCGCCCGGCTCCCGGAGTCCGGGCCACCCGTGCCACCCGAGGCCGAATGCGAGTCCATGGCCGCGCTGTGCAACTTCGGCAACGGGATGACGGACGAGTCTACGATACCGCCTGATGAGGCATCAACGTGCACGCTCTGGAACTGCCAGCAAGCTCAGCACCCCTATGAAATCGCCAGCGAGCAAGGCCTCCTGATGAGCTCGGGTGATGGACCAATTGCCTCGCGATGTAGAGGGCGCCCCTGCCCCTGCAAATCACGCAAAAGCGCGCACCGTGTGGCGCACCCTCTTGCTCACCCCACGATCCACTGTCCGGAAGACCATGCCCGTGTACTGCTCCGACATGATTGTCCAATCCAAGATGTTTCGAAGGGCCCCCTGCTGCCCAGGCTCTGTCATGTGTTGCACGTCGCCCAGGTGTGCTCAAACCGATCGGTTCCGCAGCAGTGGCCCTAGGCACTGCGGTGTACTGACCTCTTTGTACCGTATCTAATCGTCACGAGTGGTACTTATATGAAAGGATTATCATTACTCATTCAAAAAACATATTGTTATCTTTAAAAGCTTGGAACGTTTTTATTAAGGGTGAGTGGTCGCTGCCTCCAATGCGGCGGCATATCTTGAAATCCCCGTAATTCGGTCTTCGAATAATTGGTATGCGCCATGCGGATGATGCCAATTTTGTGGTACGTAGAAATTGTCAAATATAATAAACGATCCATATGTACATATGGAACATATGAACATTATGTAAATGTAGATATATGCATATTTATGTAACTATATGAAGAAGTGATACGTCTTATATATGATACATACATATCTACATATATATTCATATGTTAATGATACGCCGTCGTCGGTAATATTCTATGCATAGATTATTGACCACGACAACGTATTGTTAGCATATATATAATTGCAGTTATCTGACATGTACAATGATAATTATATGATTACATTATTATTGCTGGCAACTTCAGGGATCATCAGTTTGATGACTTAAATTGTGATTTGCTATTGGGATTTCGTCATGCGTGGACTTATTGATGCGGCCAATGATTTGGGTTGCTGTGATGAAAGCGTGAAGGGACAGGACACACGGAACGCCCGGCGGCGGAAGTAAGGATGTATGCCAAATTGCGAAGGATGATGAACCGGCCAAGGGCGAGATACGTACGGTGATACGCCCCCCCCCCCCCCCCCCCCTCCCACCGCCTCATCCCCATTCCACTGCCCCGTCCCCAACATCTACCTGTATGGCCTTCCATCTCTGACAGGTTAATTGCCTGCGTGCTAATCAATACGGCAGAGTGATGCTGGTGGATTGCTGATGGATGAATAGGTTTCTATTTTGCCGTATCGGGCAGCACCGGGCCTAGCCTCCCACCATTTGCGGGAAGTCAGACAGCTATAGCCGACAGTGCTGCCCCGGAAAATGTAGCGACTATAAATGCAGCAAACTTCGTCCCTGTTTGGCAACATGAAGGGGGATACAAGGGTTACAGGTGGCCGCACGATGTTAAGACCTCGACCTGTGCTACATGGCTCAAATCTAGACAAAAGAACGGCGAGTTATTCGCTGATGAAGTACTTACTAAAATGCCGGCACTCCGTATCTGGGAGCAATTAAAGGTAGTGATGCTAGCGCCATGCCATTCGGCACGTGTAGTACTAATGTGGGAATGCTCCCGGTACAGCGCAATGCGCTTTCTAGGCGGCGTAGCTCTTGTATGGTCCCAAAACATTCTACACGGCGCGGCTTATAATCAGTCGCGCGGAATGAGCCTGCGCCGGGCGCTCACGTGCGCTAGAGGTCCTTGCACATGAGCGCTCGCTGGGAGTCGCCTCGCAGCCTGACCATGAAGCCATCCTCCGCCTGCGTCTTGTAGCCCCACTTGGCGTACAGGGCTTTGGCCGCGGTGGCGTCCAGGCGCACGTGCAACTGGATCCTCCGCATCTCCGTGTTTTCGCGCACGTACTTGTCGCACGCAGACAGCAGGGCGGTGGCGACGCCTTGCCTGCAACCGCGAAGGGGGTGATACTAATCGTCACGCACGTGGGGGGGTGGGAAGGAATTCTCCTGAATTGAGGAGTCAGAGTTAAACGATCCTGATTATCTGCCCCTGACAATGATAGCCTCCTCAACATGACCATGGCAGGCGGGCTAATGAGGGCAATGTAAGACAATTAAGCCTTTAGCAAGCAACCAACATGTGATGAATCCAGGTTTTGGGTCAGGAGACGTGACATATCCATAGCTAGACTTTCGATTGAGAGATCCGAGCCCAACTGATCCAACACTTCATATACTGTACTCAGTGTAGAATTATACATAATCTTGATTCGGGTTCATGTGCTTGACGCGTAAGCCGAATTCGGCATCGATTTCATTCAATGTATACATCTCAGTGCACCTGAATAATCCACTACATCCGTTATAGCATGCGCGACTGAGTGTCACTGGCTCAAAACATGAAGAGAAATAGTTAATGTGGCGCGTTCCGTGCGTATGTGATCTTGATGTAAATGTATCAACACGTGGTTGAGACCCTTATTCAGCATACATTTTGCTATAAATTGGCGAGGCATTCCAGTACCGCGAGGAAACATCCAGCATGGCCTGCTCGCTGTCACCATGGGCCTCCGTTCTGTGGTGAGAAACATGAGACAGTGCAACGCGCGATCGGCAAGCGGCACCGAGCTCACCTGCGCATCTTCTGGTCCACCGCCATGTTGGAAAGGTAGCAGCACTCATTGCCAGGCTGCAGCGTGTTGAACTGGTCGCGCGTGGAGGCGGTGAACGACAGGCAGGCCAGCCCCACAACGCGCGACTGTCCGCTCGCGGGATCTGTGCGGTGATGCGCCAGCCCAGGGTCAGCTGGCGCACAGCCACCGGCCATACTGAGACTGACATACCACAAAGAATCCACCCGAATGCTATCTGTGGTGATGCGGCGAAGGCTCATAGGACCGGTATGTGTGCTAAATCATACACTCAGCGTGGCCTACCGTGCGACCCCTGCATTACAGAGCACATGAGGCTTATCTGGCATGATATTTGAGGGGAATCCACATCACACTCTCGCCGCTCTTATGTCACGACAGGCTCGGCATTGCGAGAAACGCATTGTGCCTGCCGTATTCCATAACACAACGCAACCCTCGAGCGCATACTCGTATCTCACACATTAACTTACAAAAGTCAAGGTTTTGATATTGGAATGTGTGCAGACCTGACTCGGCGGGGCCCCTACGCCCTCAGACTGCGTGTAGCCCCATGTGAACACATCAAACTGCACAATGCTGTGGCATCTATTCCCGAAATACAACTCATTGTCAGTGCAGTTTGGCCGCCATGGCGTATCCGCATGCCATGGCTGCGGTGGCGTAGGGCTGGGGTGGCGGTGGGCTATAGAGCTCGCGACCACCGCCGCATCGGGACCGGGACCGGCACGCACCACTGGGGATGTACCGAGCCGCCAGGATGACCGCGTCCGGAAACTGCGCCCGCACTTGCGTCATGTACTCCCTGCATCGGCAAGCGACGCTCGCAGCTGTTATCTGTGACAGTGCCGGTGCCAATGCGCCTACAATAGCCCTTAATGGAACCCTCAAATTGGGCTCGCATGCAATCTATAACAGGAAATTTCGCTACATTTCCGCCATAGATTTGTCCGCATTTCACCTCTGGCATGGAGGGCAGGTTCTTATTCGCAGTGATCTTATCACATCGCCGGCACGCATAGGAGCACGAGCATTCACAATCACGCAGGACCGTGCTGAAGTGGTGAGTGGGCAGGGTGCGGGAGCCCGGGGGCGATATTCCGCATGCGCAGATGTAGAATCATGACATGGTGCGGTGCGGGCGTGGCTGCAGATCACGAGGTATGGCGCGTCCCACCTGATGTCGCTCAGGTTCCGCCCATCAGGCGTGCCGGCAAAGGCGCGAGTCAAGACCACGCGCGCGGCGCCCTCGTCCTCCTCAGCCAGCAGCTGCGTCATCACCTTCCCCGTGTTGACATCAGACTGATGGGAAATGAAGGCGGCGGGCGCCAGGGACACCTTACTAAGAAATCAACCATTAAATGACACTGGCATCAACATGAAACTATGCATTCTTGCAATGCCATATTCAGAGCATTATTGCGACGTGCCAACCGGAATTCGTACTGACGTATTCTATGCATGACAGGCCCGCTCTGGACATCCGACCCCTCTTAGAGTCCCCTTGCCGGCCTGAATATCAGATATTGTCCCCCTTATTTCTGATAGCAGGTCAATGAGTTGTCTGCGGCATCTCATCAGGACAGCGCACCTCCACCGAGAAGGAACTGGGACCGGTTGTGTCGATCTCGACACCGCTGACATGGGGGCTAGCAGCCAGCGCGAATCCTCGCTGCGCGTTCTCTGCGGGGCGAGCAGACCACCGTCCCCGCGCCGGCGCGTGTGGGGGGCAGGTGCGCGAGCGCAGGTGGGTGGTGGAGCGCAGGTGTGGTGGGCGCAGTGGCGGCGTCCGGGTTTGGCGTGGGGCGAGCACCGCGGCGTCGCGAGCCGTTGCAGCTGGTACGCGTCCAGTCAGGTAAGGAATGGGCGCAGCCATCCCGGGAAAGTAGATGACGTTGCGTAGGTGGCGTGCGGTCAGGCTCTGGTTGGTTGCCTCGGCGCCACTGATGCGGGTTGATGACACGCGTTGACACCCCCGCGCGAGACGCCAACTTGCGCGATTCCTGACCCGCACCCCCGCTGCTGCTGAGGTCAGGGCCTGCTGCTGTAAGAACGAGCCGCCGGACAGCGCTATTCGAGCCGGCGTAAGTAACTGTCTCACTGTGCCGGGCTCTGCCGGGCACAGGAATGGCGGCAACGGCGTGCAGTCCCAAACTCGGCGCGCATGGTAGTAGCGACTACAGGTAACCGGTATCGGGCAGACCCACCTGGTCGCGCGCCATCGCTCGATAATCGCGACTATCGTTGCCCACGAATGATATTAGCGACTAATGGATGGCGCCAGCGCGCACGTGCCGAGTACGGTACAGGTAGTGCCAAGGTACGAGAACGATCAGGACGAAATAATCGTTAATCCGTATTCCCGTGGCTGCGCCGCTGGGTAGCGGGCTCGTAAAACTAATACCTGTAAGGTAAAAGTAAAGTTCGCCCCGGCCGGAACACCGGCCGAAGCCGCGCCCCAGCACTGATGGACCTCTTGCTGCGCAGTGTTAGGTCTGGCATACTGTAGCCATTACCCCATTCCAACCCCGAAGGGCTTTAGGCGGACTCGCGAAGTCCTTACTGCTCGCGCGTGCTGGCGCGCCGTGCAACGACGCGAGCAAGGGCTGATAGTTTCACGACGATTATAATACGTGATACAACAGACAATGTTACGACTCAAGCCACGACGAGCATCTCGTCGTCAAAGACATCGCTCAGCACACCGCATGCTTGATGTACCACCGCGTGTGAGTACTCTCGTACCTGTTGCAGGCATCGTCATCGGCGCGGTGTCCCGCGACCACTGATGCGCTACTGATGACGATGCCTGTGGGCACCAACAACCCGCCACCTCGTCACCGCCAAACGAAAATGATATTTCTTGCACCGCCTGACACCGCGATTTCTGGATACGCCACACTACCGACTACCTGTAGCAGCCGTCGCGAAACGCCCTTCCTATGGCGAGTCACCCGTGTTACAGGGCCACGGCGACGTGCCTTCTTTTCCTTGTAGTGTGCTCCTTTGCGGTGTCAGCGCAGGGGGAGCTGGACCACGACGTACCGCATCAGGATGAGTACTTTGGTCAGTACATCCTGCCAACGAAGGTTCGCGACGCCCCGGCCCGTCCTCCTCGGCCCATCCGCCTCCCTTGCGGACACCTGTGGCGCTGGTTTGGCTACTCGTCGTAGCACAGAAACCGACAGCAAGACGGAAAGCCGCATTTCCGGACGTCGCAGAAGTCACCGTAGGTGGCGCTGCGTCGTATATGTCAGCGTGTCAGCGTGCCCCCCGCCCCCCCCTCCCCCCCCCCCCGTCCCCCCGTCCCCTTCGTTCCCAACCCCGCGCCCGGCCCGCCTGTCCCCGGCCCCGATAGGCGGGGGACTCCGTTTGCTCGTACTATACCTCGAGGGGGACCTCCGCGAGGATATCCTATTCGCGTTGCGACGAGCGGCCACCCGTGTGTCCAGAAACTGGTTGAGTCCAGGCAGGCTGATGAGAAGGGAAAGCAGCCAGTGTTGTCCCCAGTACATGCGGGTGCCCGCCTGTAAGTAGGGGACAGGGCTGCAGGCCATGGTTTGATCAGCTGCATGCCGGATGCTGGCAGCTCAGGTCCCCGGCGTTTGCGTTTGTCGTGAGGGGCGTTTGTTGGGGTGGCAGTGACGGTAATGTCACTAACTCTGACGCACGACATTGCTGCCATTTATACATATTGTATGTTTTAATAATATATAGTATATCTCCTTGGGGATGCAGCTTGGGATAGCCCTATGTGGAACCTCTATGAATCAAGGCGGGTTATGCGCGAGCCCTATTGTGTTCTGCTTGTGCAGCACACGTTTCGGCCTGTCGCTGACACACGACTGAACTGCTTGCCTCCGGCCTAGGGCCTATTCGAGGCGAAATGGATGCTGGATGACAAGATGCAGGATATCAACAAGGCCATCGCGCCTGACGATGACGTGATGGATGAGTTGGACGAGCGCCTCATGTGGCAGTTTTTGCAGCGGCAGGAGACCCCTGCCTCAGTGATCAAGCTGTCCAACCACGGCGCAATGTTTGGCGGCTTGGCTGATGTTTTCGGACAGGACCCCCTAAGCACCTGGTAAAGCCCACCTGGAATGCTCCCCAGCTCGCTATGTTTATGCTGATGCTGCATCGCAATCATTGTATTGCAGCGTATGTGCCGGTTTGGCTCGAACATTCTCCGCCAACTGGAAATGGGACTGACCCAATCAGTGCTTGCTTCCCTGCATGCGCGCAGGATCGACCACCAGATCCCGGTGTTCAGCGAAGTATTCGGCAGCGGCATGTCTCCGTTTGGCTCGGCCAGGGTGACTGTGTGGCGCCAGCTTGGCAACCAAGAGGAGCCGGAGGAAGAGTATGATGAGGAGGAGGACACGGTGCGGTGCCTGGGTGCGCTGTCCCGGCTTCGGTTTCTGTCGGACATGCACTCGGTGTCAGTGCCGTTGGAGATTCGCGACCCCGGTTGGCAGGCATTCACTTCCGGCGATGCGGAGGCGGCCATCCTCAACTCTGAACCTGCCTACCTGGCCGTGGACGAGGCACCGCATAGCGACAAGCGGAGCACCGCCTGGATCATCGCCGCTGCCGGGATTCTGGCGGCAATCGCCACTGCCGGCGGCTGCTACTGCTGCGTGCACTGCTCGTGCGTGGACGGCGGCCAGCAGCCTGGGCGCATCTGCAGCGCCTCGCAGCCTCTGCTGAGCTTCATTGCCGCGCCAAAGAGCCCGCCAAAGAGTCCGGTCAAGGTTGCTCCCGACCACGACCGCTACGCTGACATTCCCTACACGCCTCTCAAGGAGGAGCAGTAGAGGGGCGGTGGGTCCACATGTCTCTTGCCACGGCCATGCATCTACTCCCTTGAATAATAGCTGGCAGATGTGGCCCCTTCTTAATTTCTTAATGACAGGGTGCGGGCCAGCTCGCACCGCTGTCGTAGCTACTACTAGTATTTCCACAGCAGCTGTTGGGGAAGTTTGTGTCTCCTGGCCGGGCTCGCCCCCTCCGTGACCGACCTACACGTCGTGGCACTGCCGCAGCCACGCTAGGCTGCTGTAGACGTAGACAGAGACTGCTGGGTGTAACTCAATCTGCAGCACCACATCCTGTGCTTTCATGCTGTGCACACATTTTGTTTACTGCTGTCTGCTACGGAGGCCGGGTGGGTGTGCCCTTGGCTTGGCTATGGGCGTGGAGGACTTGTCGTAAGAATGGGCAGCATGGCCCCAGCAGTACTTGTTTGCGGAACGCAAGGAGGGCCCTCTCAGTGTCTTGTTTTAAAAGAAGTCTCTCACCCTCAACACCAGTCACAGGCAAAATCAATCAGGTTTTGGTTACATATTCGAGAGCCAATCGTTCCATCTACGAGCAGCGGCGGGAGCTTCCTCCCTCGGCCATGATGGGATCATCCACTGCCACTGCGGTCCGCCTCAGTAGCTGTTCATCCAGGAGCGGACTTCAAAGCGTAGGTGGTCGCGCCGCTTCTCCTGCGGCGCCGCGCCGCCACCGGAGCGCAGGCTCTTCACGGTGTTGGCGCGCACCTCGCGGCTGACCTCCTGCCGCTCCCTCGCCACCGCCGCGTGCTGCTCGGAAAAGTACTGGTAGAAGTTGCAGGCCGGGCGGGCTGCCGCCCGGGCTGTGCCCCCGTGGCTGAGGAACTTGTCCTTCTTCCAGGTATCCGCCATCGCCCTGAGCCGCCACAGCGCAAAGCATCGTCGATAAGGAACTGAGCAGTACAACAAAGCTGGCCTCGCCCCTGCCCAGCTGCTACTCAATGCAGCGACTACGCGGCAGTCACCCCCCATCCAGGCCGTAAACAGTTCATCCAGGTTGGATAAACTACACACCGGATGAACGAATCAGATCTGTACTACAGCCCACAAAACATCGCCAACGCATGCGTGCCCATATACTGTCAGCTGCTTTCGCTCTGAGGGAAAGAGGGGGCTATTGTTACCGTAAGAAAATGCATCATCAACTGATGTTCACTCGGTGTGAGTGGCGACCCAATGGGGTCAGCACTGGTCCATGATAGCCATGACAGCAATGACACAACAAAACCGCACTTCAGGCATTCCCTGCCCGGCAGGGGTCACCTGTTGCGCGCCACGCGGTCGACCTTCTTGGGCGCCGTCGCCTTGACCGCCTTCTTCCCCTGTCTTGAGGCGATGATGAAGCTGCCGTTGCCCGCGCCCCCGCCGGCCGCCGGGGTCAGGGGCCTCTGCCGCGGCGAGTCGGCGGGGTGTGGGCCGTGCTGCGCGGTGCGCCGCCTGCCCAGAATGGCGCTGTCGTCCCAGGAGGGCCTGTCCACGGGGTCGGGCACAGTTTCGGGGCGCCTGGGCGTCCCCTGCCAATGATGCCCCGCCGCCGCTTGCCTGTTGTTGAGCAGGCACATGCCGCTCAGCATGGCGACATCGCTGCCTAAACACCCATTCTAGTTATGTGGCACATGATATTCATACATAGAGCTTGCGGAGCGACATGCTGCTGCCATGCGAGTGAAAGCTCACCCGCGAGTGCCATCCCGCTGCCGCTGCTCTCGGCGTTCCTTCTCGCGACGTGAGGGCCCAACCTCCGGGGTCACCGGCCTGTACTTCTTGCCAGCTTTCCCGGTGTTTCCCGTGTTGGACAGCCACACGTTCTTTACCTCCATGGGCCTCCGCATCTCAGCCTGGGATGGGCACGCACGGAGAAGAGGGTCAAGAGGGTTCGGGCTTTTCAATGTTGCGCTGGAAAGAAAGTGCAGCTGGGGCAGCGCTATCCCGATTTCAGTATTCTGTCGCAAGGTCGGCGTGTTGTGGTAAGACATGTGTGGACGAAGGCAGTTTTAAAGTTTAATGTAGCAGTTGATTGCCTTATCACAATTTCCCCATATGAAACTGCCGTTTTCTCGCTTCGTTCCTCTGTGTGCATATGCGTGTATGTGTGTCGAGCCTAGGGAAGGAGCGACCTCGGGTACCTGCAAAAGTATTGCATATCGCCGCCGCTCACCTTGGAAACCTGCAGGTGGCGAAAGTCCACCTCGAGCCCCGCCGCCTCCTCCTCTTGCCCCTCCGCGACCTCATCGTCGAGGAAACTGTCGGAGTACACCCCATACGCGTCCTCCCTGTAGCCTCCCGCCTGCAGACCGCCGCCGCCGGCCTCCCAGAGGTAGCGGTCGTGCTCGCCGTACAGCGCCTCCTCGAAGTGAGCGACCCGAGCGGCGCGGCACTCCTCCACCGGCTCTTCCGCGGTGTCCTCGTCGCTGAAAGCACCTCTGCCTACGGCCGGTTTACTGGATCTCCTTCCATCTGCGAGCACAAGCGAGCAGTGTCGTCGGAAAGGCCCCCAGGACGGAAAGCAACGTGTGCCACTGTGCCGAGCTTCAAATCCTTACTATCCGGAATGCCAAGCGGCAAGCGACGACAATGTGAGATTTATTAATATGTGCACTCCAGCGCTATCCCTACGGACCATGCCGGCGTGCCACATAGCTCGTGGCGGGCCGCTAGAAATGCAAGGACTGTGATGTGTAGCATGGTGCGCGAGCGGACTGGTGTTGGATAAAAATAATTACTCAACTACCTTATTATGTGGCGCCAGGACGGCGTCGTATATCGGAGCGCGCGACGACGACTGGTGGATGCCGCCGATATGTCGTCGGTTGAGAGGGGGAAATCACCCGTTGGTCGACATACCTGCCGCCAGCGCACAGCCCCCACGGACCCTCCCCGGACCCCCCCCCCCCTCCCCCCCGCGCCTTTCGTACCAAAAACTTATTGGGGAAAAGAAATTGGCTGCAGGCGCCTACCGTCCTGGGCTGGTGCTGGATCCCCTTCCACGGCCATCTCGGAAAGGAAGGAGTGTATGACGTGGTCCGGCACGTCGTGCCCCAGAAGCTGGAGCTGCTTCCTCACCGCGCCCAGGTCCACCGAGCCTAAGCCCGGAAGCGCAAGGTCCCTTTGTCGTGAATCCATAGTGCCAAGTACTCAGGTTTCCTCCGTGCTGAGCGGATGGGTGCGGGTGCCGTCGCGGGTGGCAAGCAAGTGGTCGAAGATACAACAGCGCTGAAGATGCGAGGACGCCAGGTGTGTGGATGATTGTTCGAGGAGGAGCGGACGGGCGAAAAAAGCGCACGCCGGATGGCGGGGCTGTGGCGCGCGCCGCACGCATTCGCATGCAAGCAGTACTACAGTCCGCAAAATAACTTGGTCGCTACGAGTCCAGGGACACTCTTTGGCATGTCTGTTTTTTTTTCCGCTCCGGGGACAGGACTGGCACCAGTGAAACCCTGGCATGTCTGTTTATACCGAGTAAATAACTAAGGATTAATCCTTTCAAATATACAGAGTCGCTTGCAGAATATCGACCTTGCAGAGTCGCGGATGGTCTGGAACACTGTACACGCACACGATTATAAATTTATTCCTGCTGCGCGAGGCCGCAGAGGCCGCACCGATATCGGGACGAGATATAAATCATTTATTCGAAATTGTGTGTACTGGTATGTGGCTGTTTCAGTCTCCCGGCGATGGGTAGGAGTGAGTGTACGAGATATGCCTCGTGCGGGATGGGCGCAGGTTGGAAACCTGCCACTGACCATGACGCCCCGGCGCACACACGTTGCGCACATCGCTCGCCCGCCGCCTACCGAAAGTTCGAAGTTTGAGCTTTTGGGTTTGAGCCTCCCGGTGACCTCGGGTGGTGCACTCATGAGTGTCATTAAACATATAAAGAATAAAAGAAACAAATAGATTGACGAGAATCATGCACGCACGACCCTCATGCGGACATTGGCGTATGCACGAGAGGGCCGCCGAACCAGCGGCGCTCGCTCTTCAGGTGTTGGGGGCATGGGCTCGGGAGGTGTCTCAGGGAGGGGCGGGGCGGGCGGGGCCTCTAGGTGCGCGACGACCCATCGGCTAAGCGGGAGGGGCGCATAATCTGCAATCGCCCCGGGATGGGGCGCACCAACGGGGCATGAAAGGTGTTGTGAAGCCCCCTACCTCGCGAACGGTGCCATGGACTGGAGAGTGCGCGCATGGGTCCGTGGCGCAGACGCATGGGCATGAGTAGTGGGAAGGGGTGTGGGAGTGGGGGAGGGTGTGGGTAGCTTTGGGTGCCGCGGGGGGGGGGGGGGGGGGGGGGGGGGACGTGCCTTGGGGTGCGCGAAAACCCGTTGAAAGGGCAGATGGGCGCATCATGTGTAGTCACCCCGGGGCCCGGGAAGGGGCGCACCGACGGGGGAGGAAAGTCGTGAAACTATGAAAGGCGATGTCAAGCCCCCTCGAGCGCGCGCCTTGGTCCGTGGAGCGGACGCATGGGCATGCGTGGAAAGGCTGGTGGGAGTGGGGGAGGGTGTGGTGCACTCGTACAGTATTGCTTGTACGTCTAGTAGCGCACATATATCATCGCGCGGCGCGTCATACAGGAGTTGATTGTTGTGTAAATATGTATAGGTTCATACCATTAGGCTCTCGGTCTCTCGGAGTCGCCTGCGGCACCGTCCGAGGCACTTCAAAGCACTTTCTTCGCCCGTCGGTCCCCAATTCACGGTGACTCCGCATGCGCGCCGCCCGCCATGGTCCAAGCTGCACCCCTCTACTCCCTTCTCCTAACCACCTCCGCTTCCCGCAGTCCTCATCAGCCCCGCAGCCACACCGCCGCCGGCACGCATCAGCCCCAAGTCACCGGCGGCAGCGTCCCATGCAGCGTTAAAGCACTTGTCTGCGCTCGTCGGCCCTCATTTATTCACAGTTACTCCGCATGCGCTCCGCCCGCTATGGTATGTATGGGTTGGACCGCCCAGCCCACAAGCCTCCTGACATGAATATGAAGGCGGAGCTCATTCGTGCGGGGGCTTTCACAGCGCACTAATTGTTTCGATTACTCCAAAAAATGATGCTTCGGCAATTGCCTCATACGATACCGTTACACGCTGCGTCACCATGCCCCACTCACTCGCACACACCATGGGGCACCCCCACGGGGTAAGGTAGATAGTAAGCACACGCCACGATTTTTGTCGCCACTGCGGTGAGCCCCTCAGTCGCAGAGATCGAAACGAAGATTAACCAAGGGGGGGGGGGGGGGGGGGGGGCTGTTGTGACGACCGCACGGCTAAGGACCCATGGTCAATTGCACTTGCGTAATCCTTGCGAGGGGCGACTAGTCGCCACTAGTCAAGCACGTGGGGCATCATATTCGACCGATTCAAGCCCGGTTTTTTCTCACACCATGTATTATATGGTGGCCATACAAACGCAACTTTTGACCGTGGCGTTTGTGCCGAGTCACTATGTATGCTTGCCGGTAGTGACCGGTTACGAGGTGGTGGTGCATGCTATGCTTCCCTACTTAGCGCCTTTTGTAGGGGCGAGTAAGATATGTTTACAATGATTTTGTAAAATGCTCTTCAAATAAACAACAAGGAGGTTGCCCCGAATCCACTTGCCCGCCTATCCACCACAAGAGGCCCTAGTGCTGAGGTAACGGCTGCGCTCCCTAGGCTTACACCGAGGTAGATCCGGCCCAGTCATGCAGGTAGCCTCGTGGAGCTCTGCATGGCCAGTCAACGAGTCGTAGACACGTGCGTTGGCTCTCCTACGGTCACCGACCGAGTGTACGATCCCCGATGCGGCATATGACATCGCCATGTCGCGATTTGTCACTTCAACACGAACGACCGCGGCCACTATGATCCACATGACGACATGGATAACGGTCATCACGCAACCCTACTCTCTGCGCGGGGACGAGGTGGACGTGCGATTCCATTGGACAGGACCCATACTCCTCCGCCGCTTTTTACGGTGTTAAAATAGTAGTATTGTACCCGTGTTGGAACCCGTGTGGACAAGGTCGGGGGAGAGAGGTCTCTATGGAGTACCCGCCGCCAACATGGCCCACATACCCAACCCGACGCCTCAGCCGCCCGCATATCGAGCCGCAGCAACCCGTCGACCCTATAAGACCATCGCCACAGCGGCCGTTGACCATGATGTGCATAACGCCTCGGGACCGGCCGCGCCGGTCCTTGGCCAACGTCACCATATTCTGCGAAATACAGCCCCTCCGATCGCTACCTCGCCCGAACTTTCCGGGCGCAACAGCTCCGCGGCCGCAGCCGAACTACCCTCGCCCACTGGCTCGCCCGTCGCATCTACTGGCGGTGACGGGCGAGCAGAGAGGGTACCCTGAGTCTACTACCGTGTCCCTTATCGGTGAAATCCGGCCATCCGATCGACGCTGCCACCCAGGCCACGAGACGGAGCGGCGGGTAGTAGCGCAGATACCACTAGATGATGGGGCTACACCCCGAGCTCCGGCCAGTTCCGCGTCTGCTCCACGCCGCTGCCCACCGCGGCACCTAGGCAGCCGGGGGCCAGACAGACCCGTCGCATGGCGACTACCGGGTCGGTAAAACTACAGCTGCGTGCCGCGCAAGGACGGACGGCCGCCGGGTCCTCTTGCGGCATGCCGACGAGGGACATGTCTGTCGGAGCTGCTTCTCGACCGGAAGCAGCTCCGGCTATAGCCCAGAATCGACACGGCGGAGGATCCGAGGGACGACATCGAACGACTGCCCCACGTCGTGTCATTCGAGAGCCCCCAGCTTTCGAGCCTCACGGGGGAAGAGGTCACCCGGCACCTGGCCGACACCCTTCTCGAGCCCTACGAGTCGAGGGAGTAGGGGAGTCGAGCCGCGTGAGCTAGAAGCCACCCCGCGCAACGCCACGAGCGCAGCATGGGACTACTACTACGACAACGTCGACAACCATGCCCCAGTCGCGGAGGTCCGCTGCCCCTATCATGCCTGCTTGAGCTACTGGAGATCAAGATCGTCTCCAAGACTTGGCCGCGGGCTACGTGTGCTCGCGTGCTGGACCTAGCCACTTCGCTGGCGGCGCGGGCGCTGGCTGCCTATCTAGAGGAAGCCCTCCTCTGCATCCCCGCCCGGCCACATGGGCGGCAGAGAGTGGGGACTACGTGTCAGTGGCGAGCGGCCGGGAGCGGCGGCTGGCGGCAACACCACCACCGAGGAGCGCGCATGCAAAGGCTTTTTCCGGTATGTCATTGAGTGCCGCGCGGCTCCCGCTCTCGAGTATCGATCGATGGCTCCACCCCCCTTCCCCCCCGGTCGGCAGAGGAACAAGCGCGAGCAATATAGCGAGGGCTCTCGATTATCGGCTCAACCGAGGCCACACGGGGCAGACGCGCATCGCAACAGCTATGAAACTCATAGCCGACGATGGCCTCGACCCGGCGGCGTACCGTCACACGTTAGACCTCCGGCCCTCGGGGCCCAGCGGCGAGACAACCATCGTGGTGGGCATATACCGCTACGATTTGTGACGCGCGCAGATTCGTGGTGGCCTTCGAGTCGCCTATCGCTGCTATTTTAGCGGTTCAAACCCGTACTATCCGGATTAACCTGGAGGACGGCCCGAACATCCCGGACCGCCGGCGCTTTCAACATAACGTGCCGGCTATCGAACCGGGCGAAATTGCGCTGCGGGCGCCGGTACATCCTCGTCGTATGAATGCCAACTCGTTCGGGCGCGTGAGTATATAGGTATTTGTAAGCTCCGGCCGGGGCTGCAGTGCGCCCCGGCCGACGGCGTGGAACATGGTGTCATGTATTATTGTAACCCTGGACAGCCACGGCATCGGCATGCGGGGGCTGAAAACTACCCAAAACGATTCGCGTGTGCATTTCTCGTCCCGGGCCGTTCCCCGACTTTCGCCGCCTGCACGATCGCGGCATCTGCCAGCTCGGGCGTTGTGGCCAGCGTCACGAGGAACGCCCCAGCCGAGCCGCCACCCCGGGTGGAGGCTCGAAAGACGAAAGTATGGAAGAGGGGCCTCCGTGCCTCAACGAGGAACTGCTGGCTACCTCCCTCCCGGAAGCGGGGGCGGTGCCATGCCATGCGACGACTACGATTACCGTGATAGCGACACCGGACGCCACCGCGCGTTGCGACACCCTACCGGACCGTCCCCTCCCCCCCCCCCCCCCCCCCCCCCGGCGGCACGGGCCCTATCCGCCTCGACAAGAGGAATATATACGGGTAGAGTTGAGGAGCGGGTTTACAAAAACTGAAAAAGAAATACAATGGAGGCGGATTCCGCCCGTTAGATGAGGGACATGGCCTCGAGAGGGTTGCACGCTACGCACTATTCACATTTCTCGCCGAATATCTCTGTCGGCACACCGGAAGCCGTCCCTTCTGCTTCGGCGGAAGATCTTTTAGGCCGGCCGGCCGACAATTACCTGCCGCATCGCCGGGCCCCGCGGCCCGGCGCTAAGAGGGTTCTGCTTAAATGTAGGCTTTTTCCTTCCCCAATACTTTGCGTGCATTCTCTGGAAGCTCTGTGTAACCAAAAAGATAAAACTATTCACATAGTGGACCCTATGCGGGGTCGTGCCGCCGGGCCATAGAACGGTTGGCCTGTGTAGCACCGAAGACTACGCGGGAACGAAGTTTTAAGATATTTCAAATATCGAGATGGTTGAAAGAGGATCATGGGACCTTAGCAGGCTTCCAACCCGGGAATCGTCAAAAATGGGTCGGTTTGCGTGATTTTATATTTCTTAGGACATGGGAGGTGGTGGAAGGGCCAGATGTTCTTATATGGCGCTCTATTTTAATTTCATTCGTAACTCGGATTCCCGCGGCACGGCTCTTAAAGTTAAAACGGCTGTAATGCTTAATATTGTAGCCCACAATAATCACCTCAAAGATATTTACTCGGCATGTACCTTATTTCAAAAGCCTCGCCGCACTGTGCGAGGCGCCACACGTCGACACAAGGTCCTTCATGCATCTATATCAAACCTAACCATGGTTATATCAATTATAGATGTGGCTGAGGTAGTGAAATGTTCCGCGCCTCCCCGGTGGCGGGGCACGGGCTGTGTACATGCACGTCCAGTACATGCCGGTAGATGTCATCCTTGACTAGCCGATACATTCTCACACCCGCAAGCCCTCCTAGAGTGTGCCACACGTCCCTAAGGCATGCCGCGACGTGAGATATCTCCAAGCTGCACAATAGCCGGTCGATAGGTCCTTCACATTTGCTTAAATACCCCTTACTGTTACGCATGTGAAATACGACTAGGTCCCACCCATACTCCATACGCGGCACGGAGCGTGGACAGAAGGACGCACTTCAAGACACCTTAAACATTTCGGAGTACACGGCGGGGATGGTCTTCGGCACATCAGTGTGTGAGGTGAGCACGGGGGTGCGCCGCACGTATTGCGTTGTCGCGTGCTTGGCATCGGATAATTATTCGGATCGGGGCGCCCTAGTCTCATCGCGAGGAATCCGGTGCATCGCCCGAGCTCATTATGGTGCCTTGGTCTCCGGATATTGCATTGAAGTGCTGAGGTTGGTGGGGGCTCGAGATCGTGCACGCTGCCTCGTCATGCGGCTTAGGTTCGTCCGTCATCCCGTTGCCGAAGCTGCAGAGCGCGGCCAGGGATCGCCCTCACACATATGCATCATACACACATCCACATGTGGCCAACACTCTAAGCCGAGCGCGCAATGGACATTCATCCGTCCCGCATTGCGTGGACGCGCGGCGGGTTGCAAGCAGCTTTGAAGCGGCTTATGTTGATCTCCTAGTGCTGCTTTATCCGGTGGATGAGTGAGTAGATTTGTTGCAAGCGCTTTTGTAATTCACACAAGTGACGATGTTTGGCGACGATGAGCAGCAGCAACATCATGCGCCAATTCATCTAATTTAGACGAGCCGAATAGGATTCGGTATTTAGAAGTAGAATAGAACTACGGATTAGTTAGAAAAATAGTAGTATGTTGACAATTTGGATGGCTGTTTTGAAAGAAAACGTCACTGACAGATACATCTTAGTCGTACTGCGAATTGATTTCAGCACTAAGTACATTGTTTGAGTTTGTACTATTTCCCATTCATTAAGGAAAAGTATACGAAGATTGTTTAGTATAGTATACGGGGGTCCCTTTCGTTCCTGGCAGCTAAGTGACTTCGTGGTTCCCTTGTCTCCTTCTTGGTTCTTGGCTCCCTGTCCTCCTGCTCGACCTTGGTTTCAGGCTTGTGTCTCTCTTTTGCTGGCAACCGTTCATAGTTGCTGTTAGTTCTGTTTGTAGTGCGCTTTTGTGAAAGCCCTTATGTAATAAATACGAAGATTGTTTGAACATAGTGATAGCGATAGCGATAGCGATACATCACGAATGCGTACTGATGCCCACAGCAATAAGCAGTAAATTATGTCAATGATGACTGCACGTTATTAGCAGGTACGAGCGGACAATATCTTTCTGGAATCGTCGCAATGCTTAATGGTTATTCTCTTACTGGTTAGCGTGATACCATCGTCGAGGCAGCAATAATGGCCACGCCATTCTCGTGCGTGCCACTTGGGCCACGAGAACGCGATGTGGGCACGTATAGCCCTGCACTACTATAGGAAGGCTTCGCCCTACATCAAGGAGGCTGGGAAGCCCTCTCATGCGTATCTAGCTTGTAACGATTACATACAAGTTTTTGCCATGAATTTGCTCCAAAACCGACCAAATCGATATATAGGGCTTGCTACATACCCTCAGTGGCCTTATTTTAATGCCCTACATGCATTGCCAATAGTTTGCATATGAATGGGGACATGATATGATTTCGTCGCAAATAAGTGTGGCTTTGTGGCTACAAATGGGAACGGATGGCGCAATCTCTGGTATTGCAGCGTTGTCGCCACACACACTGTTTTGGTATAAATAGATGCAATCGCTGATGGTAACGGCTACACTGCGGCACTATTATCGGCCTATCGGTATCGGGTCTGTCGCGCTATCACAGCATTCGACCCCAGGCTTCCTGGTAAAAACAAGATGCATGCAAGCGCGCACGGCTTCAATGTAATCATTTATGGGCATGTCAACTGAATGCGTAAACCCCGTACTTATGTGGAGGGGTGTATCATCGCCAATGTTGTTTTTGGAAATGCCGATGAGCAGATAATCGGGCAACTGAGAGCAAGGGCCCTTAGTGAGCGGGAAAACCGAGTTGGCCAGTGCCCCCAAAAATCAGCATTCTGGTGTGGTTCATCTTTCAAGATGTCGCGGATTTTAGGTAGGATCTGTGTATGAGTAATGGCTGGCTTAAATGTAATTATTGCCCGTCATCAGCATCTAATACATGTTGTTTGTTGATGACTCCGGTGCGGCACGGTGCGTATCGTTGCTCGTTTGTAGTTTCTGTGTGTACCTTGAGATGCTGTCCCCGGTAGGCAGGGACCGTGTCACCAGGTCACAGAGTAAACACAGCCTCAGCAACCCGCTCCTTGTACCGCTTTCACCACTACAAATGCCACCGTCCGCCGGCTGCGCAATCCTTTCAAGCGAGTCAATTGTGACAGGCACGAGAGATGAATACAGTACTATGTAGCCAAGATGGTGGGTGCCAAAACTGACAATACATCACAAACCTCTGAATCTCTCAGACAGTGTTTCTCAGAAAAGAAGTGTTACTCATACACGATGCTGCAGACAGCTCGCACAATAAGTTAAGAGAGTACTGCCTCTCAGCTTGGCCCCTAATGCGCGTGCATCAATGGCGCGCGCGCACACACACACACACACACTTGACGGGATGCGGCCAGGTGCTGCAGGTTCCGGGATCAGCGACAATCAGTAATATAATGATGAATCACAGCGCGGGGTTACTTATACTCTCTTTCAAAATCAGGGCGCAAGGTGATGCGGGGACCATGAAAGACAACACGAGGTTATCATGATGCGCGGACACAGCGGAGGTCGGTAGCAAGGGCCAGGTGAGGATTGCTCAGCAGCTGGCGTTGAAGTCGACAATCCTTCTGGCGTAGAGGACCGGTACTGCGGAGACAGCGGCGCAGGCGAGAAGGGGCGGCCAAGCGGAGGCGCCCGCCAGGCTGTCCCAGCGCGCAGACAGCGCCATGTAGACCGCCAGCTCAGCGACCATGATGGTGGCGCCCAGGAAGTCACCAACGACCCCGCCGATGACCGCGTACCCGTAGGCCCCGGCTGCGACGCACAAACCCGTGCAGAGGCCCATCAGCGCGGCTGTCCACGCAGGGCCGACAGCCGCCGTGCCGATCCCCGCTGCGGCAAGCGTCCCCAGGAGCAGACGGGGCTTGGAGAACAGCCGCTGACTCTGGGCAAACCAGTTGTACATGCCTCGCTTGGCGTCCTCATCATCCTGCAGAAAGGCAACAACCATTGCTTATGTCTTGCCCAGTGGAGTGAAATATACAATACTTCATTACCATACGTATGTATAGCCTTTGCTTTCCATCACCATGTGTGCAGTACTTCATGTTTCCCTTTTTTTAATATTTACAAATAGGGTTTTTGCATTTTATGGTGATAGCGGGTGGCATCCTGCAAAATTATTGTGGCGTAGGCGCTAAGGTATCAAATATACCATGGGAAACATTACAAATCTTTCACTGAGATTCAGTTTTCAATTAAAGACCCGATTCTCATCGCCGGATTTCAAAGCTTATGAAGCAGGGCCGTGCCGGGCAGGATATCTAGCCGCGAAGGCGCCCGATGCCCGGCTCGGTCGCCATGCGTGTAATTGGTCGATAGGCTTGTTTGGGGGCGGGGGGGGGGGGGGGCGGGGGGGGAGGGGGGGGGGTTGGTTGCTGGCGGGATACAGGGATAATCCTTAGTCGCTACAAGTACCGGTACCAGTGTGAATTACCGCCAACTCCACAAGACTCAAGACATGAAGACGGAGGCGGTGCTCATTCTCGCGTGGGCTTCTGGCAGCTTTATTGAAGTTGCCCATGACGTTGTACTACGCCGTAGTCTCTTGTTGCTTACGCTTTTGTAATCCAAACTAGTGTGAATTACAAAAAAGGGCAGTTCCCCAGAATTAGAAAACCGGTACCAGTACCTGTACTCGTCGCTACCGATGCGCGAGATCGTTGCCCCGCCCTACCCGCACCCGGGCCGGGCCGCCAGCAAATGATGACGACTACTACGGCGAAAAAAGAACACATTTGAAATCCCGCGGTGATAATCGTGTCTTATACGAAAAAGTTGTTTCCAGAAAGAAGGAATATGTCGGTCTATTTCAGATTTAGTGCGGATACCCGCGGATACACCACAGCAAGGTGCCAGGCGCCGAGATATATATAAACCAAAAAAGTCATAATCTAAACAAGATCACATCATTGTTAGTATAAGATTGTTACAGGATCATTCTTAGTAAGATTGTCATATGCACACCGGTAAAATGCAGCCTCTCTTCCTTGCTGACTATTGTAAAGGCGCTGACTTCAGGCTGATGAGGTCAATGTTGGAAGCGTACTACCAACATGCATCAGCTATATGCTGCGCTGTCCAGTGAGTCGTGATGAGGGTGTGGGGGGGGGAGGGGGGGGGGGGGGCAGGTAGTGCTCGCCTGGAGGTAGTGGCAGAAGTGAAGCAGGGGCAGGGAAGTCCAGCGGCCGATGGTGTGAGCGGCCACCAGCGCTCTGGGCACATCGGCGGGCTCCATCTCGGACAGCAGTGTGAGCTTGGCGTAGGTGCATAACAGGACGCCAACGAGCGCGTAGGTGCCCACACGGCTGTCTTTCATGATGCGCAGGATCTGCACGCGGCCCCAGCCGCCCCCGAAGCCGTCAAAGCAGTCGCTCAGCCCATCCTCGTGGAAGCAGCCTGGAGGCAGGGCAGGGCAAGCCGCCGTCAGGCAAAGGCGATACCAGTGCCGAAGCGAAGCAGGCAGGGCGAGAAGACAATGGACTACACGGCACGCCATTGCGCACACACTCTGCCTCGTGAGTTCACAGGTGCTTTGGGCGGAACATGTTACGTGCACAGGGTAGGGCTAGGGCATCGCGAAGGCGAGGTGACGTTGCCATGGTCTAAAGGGCTCAGGTGTGAGGGACCGTGCCAGTGTAGGCGGTGATGTGGGAGCGGTGTGGGCATCACTACCTGTTAGCCACACGCTTGCCAGGGTGGACAGCGCAGCCGCCACCCCTGGGCTCCACAGAGTCGCGAGGGCAGAGTACCACACGGCCGCCCAGCACCCCACCAGCGCGCCCAGGGCCGGGAACCACATGGCGGAGCGCATCAGGAAGGCTGGGTGGTGGTCGGTCCAGTGAGGGCACGGGAGGCGGGTCCTGATGGGCAGGGGCGGGGGGAAGCTTGGCACGTCAAGAAGCAATAAATTGCAGCCTGTGCGGCATTGGCAAAGTGCACAACATACCACTGCAAGCGACGCCGGCAGCTGGGGAGGGGGGGGGGGGGGCTTGACTCACAGGAACATCAGACCAGTGAAGCACACGCGGACTTCTGAGAAGAGGAACTGGCTGCTGTCGTACGTGTCCTGGTCCTCCTGATGCATGCATGGAGGGAGTAAATGCTATGTGGTCAGGAGAAGGACACAGCGACTGCAGATCACATGTCACCACGCAGCCACCCAGCAGTTCCGATCGAAGTGCGCCGCATGCCGTGGCCGGTTGGGGCTGACCTTTGTGCCCGTTCCCCGGGCCTCGACCTCCTCCTTGCTGATCATCCCTCCCTCTGCAGGGCTGCTCTTGAGGGGCCCTGCGAGGGAAAATGCCGAGTGATCAGGATACAGGTAAGCAATCAAAAAATGCTTAGCCTGGCTTCGGTGTACTAAAAACCGTTCGCGCCTAGGAATGAATAGGCAGTGCTCTGGATCTTTGGAGGTGGGAATGAGGCGCATGGCATCCATCGGCAGGCTTTGAGCAGCACGAATCGCGCTCCAGCCAGCAACAACTGCAGCTGGGATTCCTCACCGCCTCGCTTGTTTGGGGCCATCGCGGCTTTTTGTCCCTCGTCCGTGCGCAGTGGCCGAATTCACGCTCCGGCTCCGACAGTGGCCGACAGAACCGTTCTAGCGTATGGTGTCGACCGTGAGTCTGTGTCAACAGACCACCAGGAGCAGCGCCAGGTTTATTCCGAGCGTTGCTTGCAAGGAGCGAAGTATGATGATGGTGACGACGGCGGTATATGAGGTGACGGCGGCGGCGCGATTTATGATGGAAGCGATTACCCGTACCTTATGATGTGTGTGCGGGGGGGGGGGGGGGGGGGCGACGACGGGCGGAAGTCAATAATAATCGCATCATCAGTACCATTACCTGGTACAAGTACCCCGCCCGGCACCTGCTATTATCATCATTGTGTTAATAATCCTTTTACGTACCTCCCACGCGCCTGGCCTGCTAAATTGCTAATAATTCTTGTGCACTATCTCATGATGTAAAAGCCTGACTACAGGGTAGCGGTAACTCCCATTTATTTCCTGAGTGTACATCTCCTGCTGAGATAGCGACGTACCGCCGGTACCAATTAAGCTTAGAAATAACCATCGGCTGGATGCGCTCCAATGAGCCGATGATAGCAAGTCCTCGCCGCGCGTGGGCGGATGGTTTGCTCACAGACTCGCAGGGATAGCGTCCAGGAAATTCACGGAAAAGTACGTAGCGCTATTGGGGAAGGACGGTGGACGGCAATTGACGACCGGTCGGCCTGGATAAGTCAGTCCGTTTATATTGCGGGCGCACGGAAGGTCTCGTGGCACCGCCCGCAATATAACTACCAGTGCGGCGGCGGTCGTAGCACGCAAGAGATACTCCTGTGTGGTCAAGTATATATGCTGCATTATATCGAGCGCGCCACGCGCGCCGGCAGCTCGCGTGCGCAGGAGCATCGTGAGCAAGTCGTCGCCGCCGCCGACGACTACACTGTGAACGATGGGTTGATGCGCTGCTGATGGAATGGGAAGCAGTGAAGCACAATAACACTTGACGATTATTCGGCTGCTAGTGTCAAGGCACTCCTCTCCGTAAAGTTGCACCCGTAGCGGAGGGCTGTGCGTCGCTGCGACGACCGGACGGCACATAACTCAACGCGCCGACAGGTGGATACGTGTATTCTTACCCGCGGCGAGCCGATGGCTGCGGTTGAGGGGAGCTTCGAGGCCGAGGCCCGAGCGGCGATTGACTCCAAGGCCAAGCCTCCGGGCTCATTGGGCGGCCTTGAGGATTGGGCGGTGAAGCTATGCGCTTTGCAGCAGACGCTTAGGCCCGTCGGAGGCCCCGCGGCGACTCTCATTTTCGCGGCCGACCATGGCGTGACGGCATCAAGGCCGGTATGACGCACGCACGCACAATACATGCACCTACATACAAGAGCATGTAAGAGTCTACAGTGTATTCAACTATTCCAAGCATACATTTAAACGCCGTAGCTTCATATCTAACAAATTATGCGCGGTATTTAGAGCCAGCGAGAGAGAGCGAGGAACCTCACATCCCAGCAGCCGCGGGGGCGCGCAGAGAACGGAAGGGGGCTGAGGGGCATCGCCCCATCCCGATTGGTTATGTGGCTGCAGCCCCGTTAGATTTTGGGAGGAATTCCGGAGGAGGCGCAAATGGCCGCCTGCATGTGTGGCGTCGCTCGCGCTTTCCACCCAAGCACGGCCCAACGCCCCCTGGGACGGCATCAGTGCGGTGCCTACTAAAAATAAGTAAGGGCGCGGGGATGTATCGATATGCAGGCTAGCGGATCACTTGCGGGCTTGCTGCGTTGATCAGTCGGCGTCTTGAGGAGCGGTTCTGTGCTGCATTTTCCATGATTCATTACGTTAATTCGATGGTGTGAGTACTGAACATGGTATCATTATAACAGAGTGTCAAAATCACTTGGAACACACAAGTCACATTTCAGCATCACGGAGACCGCCTGCTTGGCTGCTTTGCTGGCTAATTGGACTGACAGGTTGGCCATCCGGCGAGGTGTCCTCAGGTGTCCGCGTACCCCCGAGCCGTCACCACCGCCATATTCCGAGCCATCGCCAAGGGGCAGGCAGCCTCCAGCGTGCTGAGTGCCGCCCAGGGCATGACGCTCATGCTGGTGGATGTGGGAGTGGACGCTGATGTCGCGGACCTGCAGGGGGATGGAGTGAATGTCGTTGTCCGCCACGCCAAGGTGGGGGCATCTGCTGGGGAGCTGGCGGGCACACGTAGGGGAAGGGGGGGAAGGGGGGTGGGGGCACTGGGGCTAACTCACATTGTTGGCGGTGAGACCGGCGACCCCGCAGGTTTGCCACGCCACGGCGGACTACGTTAC
The DNA here is from genome assembly GCA_006384855.1 of Tetraselmis striata. Classification (NCBI taxonomy): domain Eukaryota; kingdom Viridiplantae; phylum Chlorophyta; class Chlorodendrophyceae; order Chlorodendrales; family Chlorodendraceae; genus Tetraselmis; species Tetraselmis striata. The sequence goes on from VCJN01001385.1 coordinate 28,017, forward strand.
CTCCCCAGCGATGACGCCAGGCCAGATGGAGGAGGCAATTCAGGCGGGCCGGGGCGCCGTGGCTGCCCTGCATGACGAGGGCATCCGGGCGCTTTGCCTTGGGGAGCTCGGGATCGGGAACACCGCCTCGGCGGCTGCCCTTCTCGCTGCGGTCCTGCCCTGCGCCCCACCCTGCTGCCACAGCATTGCAATGAGTGCGCCATCAGATTCATTGCTGTGCACGGCGCCATGCGACGCAGGCAGACAGCTTGCAATGGCACACAGAAGGATATAGCTGACGGTGTGTATCTGTGGCGGACCCATGCGATTGACGCGGCAGCTCTCCGGGCGCGCGGTGGAGGACGTAACGGGCCGGGGGACGGGGCTGGACGACAAGGGGGTAGCCGAGAAGGCCAGCATCATCAGCCAGGCGCTGCAGCGATGCTCAGGCTCGCACACCAATCCTAGAGAGCTGCTGCAGGTGAGAGAAGTCACAGCCCGACGCAATCACCGCTGCATTTAGCCGGTAATGATGGCGGAACGTATACGTATACAGCAACTACATGTACGAGAAATCACTGCACCCCAAAGACACCAAAGCTGCATGCGGGCTGTGCATCGATGACGGTAATGTGTACGAGTGCAAATGCTACCGAGCCCCACTAGCCGTGGTGTCACCAGCTTGAGCTGCTCCGGGTTGTGCCCCTGCTATGTGTGATGGCTTACGGCCCGGGCTGCAGGAGGTCGGAGGGCTGGAGCTGGCCGCCATGGTCGGTGCGGTCTTCGAGGTGAATCAATCCCAAGCCAGCGTCCTGTGCTCACTGGCATGAAACGGTGGTCGCTGCGCCAAGCCACGTGGACTTACTGGTGGGGCATGCCGGTGTGTTTTCTTCAGGCGTCCGAGCGGCGCGTGGCGGTGCTGGTGGATGGCTTCATCAGCGGCGCGGCGGCTCTGGCGGCGCTCCGTATGGACCCGTCAGTGTCACGCGCCCTCTTCTGCGTACACAAGAGCGCCGAGGCTGGCGGGGCAGCGCTGCTCGAGGTGCAGAGCCGGTCTGGCTTTCAGCGGCGGCTTTCTGCATGTGCCGACGCTGCCTTTGATGGGGCTGACGGCTCTGGTGTGGCATGTGGCGCTGAGCGTAGGCGCTGGGGCAGCCGGCTCCGCCACTGGATCTCAAGTTGCGGCTTGGGGAGGCTACTGGGGCCATCCTTGGGGCGCCACTGCTCAAATCAGCAGCCGCTCTGATGACGATGGCCTCTCTGGAAGAGGCAATGAGCTGATGTTATAATTCCGCCGCGACGATGAGGCGACATGGAGCGCAATTGTTGACCTCATTCATCATTTATTGCACCATGAGCCCCCCCCCCCCCCCCCCCCCCCCTCTAAGCGCCCGAGCGCGGCTCATCAATAGCTGCATCAACCCTATTTGCAAAATAGAAAGTAAGTGCTCCGAAACCAAATTGCTGCATTGAAGCCACCAATCTGCAAAAATCCTTGTTTGCCATGTTGCTAAGCGCCTGAGAGCGCACGATGGTGGCTGTGTCATAGCGTATGGGTACGAGTACAGTGCACCAAACAGAGTGCTCCAAACAGACCGTACTCCCGCCCCAAAGAAAACAACCACAAGAACATCTTTGCAAGGGGGTGGTGTGACGTGTAACCACTGCAAAGCCCTTATTGAGCTCAGCAGCAGCGCATTGATGAGTGCTGCGTGCATGAACGGGTTTTTTAAAAACCATAAAAACCCTAAAACCTAAATCCGTAAATCCCTGTGAAGCATGCTCCGAAACCGCGACATCCTGCTGCAAAAGACCGAAACCACTGCAGGTAACAGCTACATGTTATGTATTCGTCATGTCTTTGAGCTTCCCTTTCACTGAACTGAGTGGCGTATTGGTATAGGGGGTAATAGGGGGGGACGGCTGTATACCGGCAGGCGATAGATCTACTTATAGCATGTGACATATGATGCATACTGCCATCCGTCAGCGGCATGGGCCAGGATGGGGAGTCATGCGATCCATATGATTTGCTGACTGATGTTGTTGACATGCAATATGCCCTACTGCGATACGTTACTGCATTTACTCTGAGAAGAATCGAGGGCCATTATTATACTTCCCGGTCGCTGTTTTGCCCTTACTGGTATACATTGATATGAATTCATCATTATTCATCGTCAATGAATCACACACTTTCACCAAATAAGTTCGTCACCCCTGCTGCTCTTGTAACAGCAACACGGACATGAGGACAGCGCTACAGCTGGTTGTGATGTTCGTGCAAGCCAGTTACTCATATACTGACCTAACGACGACGTTTTTACTGATCGTATAATACGGTATTCGATGAGGGCTTCATGACTCACTGCAAACAGCGCCAAGAAGAGCATATACAATGCTGGATGCTGCGCGGACATGCACCACGCATAAGCATCATATGTCAGCGCAAAGTACGATCCAGGTGATCCAGCACAGGGCGCGCGCCCGCATGCGGATGGCTGATGTTATCCAGCAATATCATGGAATGATGGGAATATTTTGAACTGCAATAGTTGTAACGCCATTGTAGTCGTGGTTACGGCTGCACGAGTGAGCGAGTTTCATCATCCGCATCCCGCATTCTCGCGTCAGCAGAGCGCGCAATATCGACAGCGCCGTCATGTCGACACTTACTAATTGGTTTCGGCGCGGGCTCGTTATCTTTTTTCGCGCGCAGCGCGCGGATACTCGGCGAGTATTATGTAGGCCTTATGATTATGAAATGATGCTGTAGCAACTACACCATTGCACACGTAGCAACGAAGGCACTACTGCGGACGCCACGATGATGATGAAGCCTCAGATGAAGCTTATAAATAAGATGGTCTATAGCAGCAGCAACTCATCCACGACGGCACAGACAAAATAATTATGTATGTCTCACTGAAGACTCTAGCTAGTTTTTTTCAGTTCGATTTATTACTGATTGTTTTTAAACACTGTATCATCATTTCGACCAAGCCGGGGAGTATTATTGGAGAGAATAAAGCTAGCAAATCGATAAAATACAATCCTGATTTTTTTTTTAATTTTTCACTTCTACCCGGACAGTACGCAAACTACGGAGCGACTACTACCAGTAGCAGTCTACAGGAGTAGAAGTAGCTGTCTACTGGATACTATGTAGTCGCTGTAGTCGCCATACTGAAATCCTTGTACTGTTGCATGCGCGCTAGTACGCTGCGGTTAGCCCTCTGGGTTGGGTCCCGCAAGCCGAATCATGACATGCCGCAGTACGCATGCCTTACGCGGTCGCATCATCTTCTTCGCGACTGAGAGCGCGTCAAGTCGGAACAACGAGGAACTGAGCTCAAAGCAAGTAGCCAAACCCCATTATCATCGGCTTGAGACGGTCGATAGGCACCTCAGTAGCGACAAGGGTGTTGGCGGTGGTATGTTCGGCGAGGGCGGCGGGCCGGGCGAGGCGGCGCGGTCGGTGGAGGACGCGCGCACCTTCCGGGCGCCCAAGCTGTGCGTGACGGAGCAGCGCCTGCCGGAGGTGCCCGCAGGTCTGGCGCACCAAGAATTCGCAGCACTCCCTCAGCTGCCAGACCGCTGCTGCTTGACACAATACACACTCATAACCGCGCAACCGAGCCCCACCGGCCAAGCTCATTCCGGATGCGCTGCGCTCCAAAATTGAACACATTGTTAATTTATTTACTTCATGGATAATGGGCAAATTGAAGATGTAAACTGTGGCTTGACGCGGGGCGGCCTCGCTGCTGCACCTGCAGGTGTGGAAAGCCTGCGTTTCCTCGAGGAGCTGGACCTATCCGGGAACCGCCTGTCGGCGATCCCGCCAGGCAGCGTCCCCCCCACCCTGCACGGCGTCACGCTGACGGGGAACAGCCTGGAGGAGCTGCCGGAGGCGGTGCTGAGGCTGCCCGCCCTGCAGCGCCTCAACTGCGGCGCCAACAGGCGAGCTGCTGGTCCCCTCCCTCGGCCCTCCGCGTTGCCAGCTACCAAGCCCCCTGTGAGCCGTGCGCTGCTCGATCCGCTCCCGCGCCTCCATGCCCCCCTCCGCTGCCAATCCACACAGAAGCTCAGCGTGGCCGACAATGCGGCGCCCGTTCTGCACCTGACGCATTGCTGCGCACACATTGCGACGTCCAGGCTGTCCTCCTGCGATGCCATGTTCACCTGCGGCAGCCTCCTGCACGCCGGGCTGAGCTACAACAAGATTTCGGAGCTGCATGTGCCGGAAGGGCATGTGCGCCGCCCCGCCCCGCCACCCCGCGATTGACCCCACCCCCCAATTGCCATCATGCACCCTCGGCGGCGCCCTGACCCGGATCTACTGGCCTCACCCGCGCCTCGCAGCCATTGATGTCCCTGGACCTCGCGAACAACCACCTGGAGGACCTGGACCAGACACTGTCCGAGCTGGAGAAGCTGCCGCGGTTGGCGGCTCTCTCCCTGCAGGTGGACACCCCTCCGCTAGCCCCCCCGCCCGCCTCAATGATTCGCGGCTCCATGCGCGGCTGCCGAGCGCTGCCCTTGCGGACATCTGAGGCGGGCGGGCTGTCGGCAGGGGAACCCATTCTGCCTGCGGAAGGACTACCGGGACGCGGTGCTGCAGCGGCTTCCGCAGCTCAGGTTCTTCGAGGGCAAGGTGCGCCCCCTCCCCCCCCCCCCCCCCCCCGACCTCCCCTTACCCCCCAATCGATTTGTCCCTACTGCCCACACCCATGTCCCCACCTCTCATCAAGCCCTGATAGGGACGGGCTTGATCATACCAGGCATGCCGTCTTTATCCCCGTCCACATATCCACCTCTCGTCATCCAAGCCTCGAACTCCATGTCCCCATCCCTCACTCATCCTGACCCTCCCCCCTCCATCTTCCATCCCCATCCCAACGTCGATTCTCATAGCGTCATCACAGCTACCAGCCGCGCCATCCTACCTGTGACATAACATGGTGACCCCTTTCACCCACGTGTGCGCATTGCGCCCGCAGAAACGCATTGTCAAAGACACAGACGCAGGCGCGGAGGAGGCGGCGGAGGAGGGGGGCGCGCAGCAGGACCCTTTCCCCATGCCGGAGGGAGGGCAGGTGTGCACAGACAGCCCCCCGCCCGCCCACACTCTCGCACGCACGCATGCACCCATGCGGCATGGGCACCCCCTGCCGCGATTGCCACCACTGCCGTTGCCATTGCCATGCTCCCCTCCTCTGCTGGCTGGCCGGACTAATTGAAAGCACCATATAACAATGCGTTGATATGTATGAAGTATATTAACAAAAACTTACGTATATATATGTACATATATAGTGCTGCATATACATTGATACTTATTGAAGTGTGTATATATAAATACATGTACATGTAAACATGTATACTTTTAATTGTATATTTATATGTATATATGTACTTATATATCTATATGTCTATATGTATCCATATATATATTATGTATATGCTTACTAAGACATTAATGTAACTGTACTATAATGTAACAATAATGTAATACGCGTAGGCAGACGGTACAGATGGGACTGATCGCTTGGGTGCCGTCATGGGTGCCGTGTTGGGCGCCGCAGACGGCCGGGCCTGGTGCTGATGGAGACTCGGAGCCGGGCACAGTCGAGGTACGGCGATGTTGGTCCTTTGCAGTGAGCGCCTGGCGCTGCAGGCGACCGCGCGGCATGGTGGGCGCTGAGCTACCGGAGAGTCCGCACTCCCAGGTCGCGCAGGACTCGGCGGACTGCGTGACGCTGCGCCTGGAGATGGGCGGCCTAGCCGTGAAGGACCCGCACCCGCCGCGCGCCCCAGGTGCCGCCACGGGCTTAACCCTAATCCCTATAAACTCTAAATCTGCCCTTTCTCCACCGCTGTGACTCCCCCTTGATGTCAGCTTTGCGCCTCCGACACGGCCGGGTCGCGGCGCACGGTACTGACGCTGGCAGAGTGGCCCGTCCCGCCACGGCAGAGTGGGCCGTGCCCGCGGAGCCGGCTGCCGGGGCAGCCAAGGCCAAGAAAGCGAAGGCGGAAGGTGCGCTTCGGTGCCCCTTCACAATTGACCGCCCGAGTTTGCTTTCCTGATGTACGCTATTCACGACGGCTTGTGTATTGATGGTCATGGTTATGATTATTTTCCTTCGTGAATTTTAAAACTTCTTAAAATAATATTCATAAATAGTGTCATTTTCATAGTAATGATAACATAATGACGTCATTCCAGTGGTCTCATCTTTTTATGGTACCCTCCACTATAACATGCTGGTACTCTAACCTTAAAGTCGTGGTCGTTGTTATTACCGCCAGTGTATTGTAACGGCCCATACGCCCATGTTATCATTGTTAATTGTTCCTGTCTACAGCCCGTCCAGTCTGGGCGGCTGCTTGGCGCTTCCGCGGCGCCCATGATTTGTCGTCGTGCGTGTGAGATGCAGAGGCGATGCCCGCCATCCCCCCCGTAAGCTACACCGTGGTGTGGGAGGGCGCGGACGGCTGCGCCGTGAGCACGTTCCGCAAGAAGGTGGAGATCGACCCGCGCAAGCTGGCGGAGATGGCCTCCGCCAGTGCCGGCAGCGGCAAGCCCGCTGCTGGCGGCACGCCCGGGAGCCGGCAGGGCAGCCGGGAGGGGAAGAAGAAGCCGCGGACGCCGCAGGTAGCGCGGGCGACACGCCGACGCAGCCAGGCGATGGCGCTATACCCTCACACTGATACCCCTCCCCCCTCGTGCTTGGTGGCGCCTCAACATCCGCGTCAGGGGAAGGCACCCCCGGCTGCCGTCCATCCCTGGACGTCGGCGCACAGACACATCGCATCGCATCGCATCGCATTGCATTTCGGATTGCATCGCATCACATCGGATCGGATCGCCGTGTTGGTTTTTCGTTATGGAGGATAGGGCCAGGTCCATCCAGGTGGGCCAGGATGGACAGCGGCTGAGTGCGGAATGGACTCTCCTGGCTCGCCAGCCAGGATGACGACCCCTGTCATGACGGCCGGCGTGTGTGCATGTGCGCGACGCAGACGCCGTCAGACGCGACGCCGTCGCTGGAGGGGCGCGGCACCGTGGTGATGCAGCTGCCGGCCACCACGCGGACCAGGGACTGGCTGCGCAACGGTGCCCCCCCCCCCTCCTTGCTTGCACTCATCCCTGCTCACCGCGTGGCAGAGCGGCGTGGCCGCGCGGCTACTCCGCCCGGCGAGTTTGATACGGCAATTCAGCGCGCCGTGTTGCCTCACTACACTGCTTGGTGGGGGCGCTGGCCATCTAATACAGTGCCCAGTATGGCGAATGTGTCACGGAGCACTTGCTCAATTATTCCCGCAGCCCTTAATTTCCAGCGCCTGACATTTCAGGGCAGTGCGCTGTTAACCGCCTCATGCCCGGAGGACTCATCTGAACTTCGAACATTCTGCCAATATCCTGCCCCTGAAGCGGGTACCTGGCTATACCCCCCGCCCGACTCCCTTGAGTGATAAGGCACAGCAGTCGCTGCTTTTCATCCCAGCACTTTGACGGCAAGGCGCGTCAATAAGCTCCTCAAGAGCTTCGAGTGGGCAGCCCTGGATAAACCCTAAATACCTAAACCCTAAAACCGGATCGCTCCGGAGGCCCAATATGCTGATATTAGTGCCGACATGTGGTGCCCTGCCCGCAGGCTTCCAGTGCAAGCTGTGGCGCCACGCGCACCTGCTCCAGCGGACCCTGGTGGCTGCGGCCACGGAGAAGGAGGCGGAGCAGTGGGCGTACTCGTTTGAGGAGGAGGTGAGCGCGCTGGCGGCCGGCGTGTGCCGCGCGCCGGAGGTCATCGACAGGGCCGGCGAGTGCCGCGTCAAGGTGCCGCTGGTGCCGGAGCCGGCGCTGTGGGATGCCAACGACGTCCGGATGGGCCTGCACGACGAGCGCCACCGCACGTCCCCTGTAAGTAAACCGCATCCTTTTTGATGGTCGTCTAGCCGAGACTCGGCCAACCCGACGGCTTCAATGGAGCCTGTTGTCACATTCCGACATATATGGTCGACGCTGCTCCGACATGGTCGGCGGCATGTGGAGGATATACAATAATGGATGGACATAGAAATGCCATCTGGCAACGTTATGTGAAACGCGGCGTTCGTCCCGCCCCCTTCATTCTTTTTGCTTTGCATTCCGACTCGTGGTTTCGGTCGAGTTTTTTGTTTCGTGGAGATCATTTGACAGGGGCATCTGCTCCGGCAGGGGGTGTACGTACGCAACTCGGGGATCGAAACTCATTGGCGATATTGGAATCTGCCATCGTACCCCACATAGTGCAGAGAATATCAAAAGTTTTAATTATATGTATGTTATATTGAAGATCTAACTTTCTATGTAATGTATACAGTATATAGTTATTATTAAATACATCAGATATGTGTTAAAGTTATATCAACATAATTTGTTTCGGGTTTTAGGGTTTCAAACCCGTAGCGAATCAGGGACGAATGTTCGAATATACTCTTCATTGTTTTAGTTGGTGTCCCTTGTTAGAGGTTTGTTTGCAGCAGTATGAATCATCATCGAATGATCAATGTGCAGGGTTGTTGCACCAACTCAGCGGTGCTGTTGTTGCGCTGGCAGGTGGCGACCATTACGGCGACCTTCTATCTGCACTGGACGCCACCGCCGCCGCCGGAGCCGGAGGCCCCCGCCCCCACCGGCAAGGGGAAGCCAGCCAAGAAGTAGCTGCTGCCGCCGCCGCTGTAGAATCCATGGACGTGCAGAAAACCGCAACGGCCGGTCCATGTATCAGTCCGTTTTCTGGCTAATGGTGCCGCCATCGATTCGAAGCGCCCCTCGTTGTGAGCGTGCCGGGTTTCATGGTTGTTTTATTGCTGTTTGACCGCAACCACAATTCACCGGAATTATCAAACCAACGGGCCAACAAGGCGCCCCCTTGAACTCATCAAATGCAGAGCCATCGTAGGAAAGTACCTTTTGTTTTGTTACTTGCATATAAGATGTATATACATATATTTTTTATGAATAATAGATAATGATAATATATATACATGTATAGATGATATGGATGATATATAATGTATATATATAGATGATACAAATATGCGTATATACATATATGTGCATATATCTTTGAATAGTATATATCGTCATAACCCACAAGACCAGAAGTGCCGTCGCGCAGGCATCTCGTACCCTACCAGAGAAACGGTGTCAGTGTATCAACTACAAGCAATTTGCCTCATGGCAACATAAATGCTCAACAGTTCGTTGCGCATTCATGACATCTGCACGCCAAATGTCATCTGCACCCCATCCAGATCCAGCTTGGCCACACCCAGCAGCCCCCCCCCGCTGATCGTAGCCAGTCCCGGGCGATGAACCATGTGGCCAGCGCCGCTGTTTGCGGTGCTCATAAACATAGCTACTTTTGTCTAAGTGCCGCGATTGAAAGGAAGGCCATGCGAAACACCCCCTACTGCTAAGCACTGGGTGCCCGCCGCACGGGCTTCCTTACATATCAACATATGGATGCGTACCAAAAAGGCAAGAGCTGTATACTAGCGGGGGGTTCGCCTGGCGGACTTTGTCCTACTTGTTCTACTATTCATGTTCTAAACCAGCGAGACTTATAAAGTGTAGTATGTATACTGTTACTACATAGCGACCGTACATATACCTCATTGATCATCGGCGGGGGCGTTGCGGCCGGAGTGCGCGCCGTGATGCGTATAATAATGTTGATATAGTATTATATAAATAGCTACATTGCTGCGAGTTTGCGACAACAAGTTGCGACTGCAACGACCTTCCAAACAGATTCCGCGACTTTCGGAGGCGGCGCGCAGCGCGCGCAGCATAGCGCGGCGGCGGCGCGCGCGGCGCGACGACGATGACATATACCCCTCCACATAAGTATGGGGTTTGCGAATTCGATCCACATGACTGGGCGCGGCTACACTGAGGCCGTGCGCGCGTGCATGCATGTTAATCAGGGTCGTACGGCTGGAGGGAAATGTCGCGATAGCTCGATACACCCGATATTGCCACGCGGTAGCCGTTGCCGTCAACCCTTTCATTTAGGCAAAAAGCAGGGCTTCTGGCGCTAGCGCTTCAAAACCACATATTGCGCCACTCGTGTGCAAAAACAGGCATGGGACACCACTGGGGCCTGGGACTTATGTGGAGGGGTGTAGATGGATAGCGACTATGACTGTAGTAAATATGCTGGCGCTCAGATCAGCGACTACAGCATTTCCAAAATAACCACGCGCACTCGTGCGCGCTGCGATCACTATATACGATGATATCATGCATCGATATTATGAAAAAATGCGCAGCATACAACATTCCAGAAATAATATAAATCGCGCGACGACGATGACCAAAACTATCGATCGATATCGTCGGATCATTGCGGTCGTTGGACAGGTGGTCGTCAGCGCGCCGCGGTGTTGCTGCCTCTACCCGTACTTGGCGGCGCGGCGGCGCTGCGAATACAACAGTCCAAAAACCTTCACATGTATAAACCAAGAAGGCGTTGACCATACTCAAACTATATCCAGCCAAGCAGACACCCCCCCCCCCTCCCCCCCCGCCTTCTGTGGCTCCGCCATCGCCGCCCAACAACCGTGTATGGCAACTCTATTTCATCTACAATAAATGACGAATAGTGCAGCACGGCTTGTCATACCACTGATGCCGTGATAGAGCAACCCATCAACAGCAGCGGCAGTGCTACGGGCGGTACTTCATGAGTTTGTTTCCCTTGCTTTTACAGAGTTTCCAATCTCCCAAACCGACCCCCCCCTCCCCCCTACACACACCCAGTTTCTTTGTGAGAGAGTTGTGACTTTTCGGGACGGCAGGACTGGAGGTCACGGTCGGCCTTGATGTAATAAAACGGGCCCCTGCCGAGCGCGCATTGGCCGCACCGTCCCTACAGCGCCTCGGCGCGCACGCAGTGCGCGAACTCGCCGAGCAGTCCAGACACGTACTCCGCAAACTGCCCCGCGGCGACGTCGACGCTGCCCAGCGCGGGCGGCTCCGAGTGCCGCGAGGTGTCGCAGGCCTCGGATGACCCGGGCGAGAGGCGGGCGTCGCGACCGTCCCGCTCCGCATGCACCCCCAGCAGCAGGCAGATCTCGAGGTACGCCGCGGCGCCGTCCGCGCGGCCCTCCTCCGTCAGAGCCCTGCGCGACACGAACAGAAGCGGCGCGATCAAGCGGCTGCGGCGACATTGGGTCATCGATCTCTCCGACGCCGCTCTGCCATGTGTATTTATACACATGTATAGACAGATATAGAGAGTTATATAGACAGATATACATGTATTCACATATAATGCCCAAGTTATGCTGCCGGCACTGGGGTAGCTTTCCCGACTGTGGATCATCGCTCTCCAGACGTGGCACACGCAGCGACGTTGTAGTATACAGTGTACTACTCGCCAGTACTATTTTAATGTACAGCATCCGGGCGGACGCCCATGGCAATATACATAGTACACCCAGGATAGAAAAAACGCGGATGAATTTTGTTCCACGAGTAAATAATATGACCACTGGCCTAAATTATGACCCGTGACCCGGTGAGTAGCTCCACACGGCAGAAGCTAGAATATTTTGTTTCACCTGACGCGCGCAAAGTGAGCTCTGAGCTGTGCGCTTTACTAGCTAGGACTTAATTTCCTTTCCTGGGCGGTGTACTCTATACACTACAGAACCACTGCTGGAAAGCAACGCACAGAATTGTGGCCAAGTGTATTGTGTTTTATAAGGGCAGGCGGGTTACATGCATGTGTGAATCCTGATAAGACATAAAATAATTCTGAAAAAGAAAACATCACTGCCAGGCTGCGGCGAAGCCCGTATCGATTTATCCAGGGGGGGGGGGGGGGGGGGATTCACCGGAGTGCCGCCCGGTGGCAGCCCCCCGCGGTGAGGAGGCCCACCGCGCGCCACAGGCCGCCCTCCACCTCCAGCACGTGCTCCGCCCAGCGCTCCAGGACGGCGCTTCGCTCCGCGCCCGCCAGCTGCGCCGCCGCCAGGGTGGCTGCGTGCCGCCACAGCCCTGAGTCCTGCCAGGGACACCACCAGGGGGGGGGGGGGGGGGGCAATGCGGGAAAGTTCACAGTTAGTTCACGGTTTGAGTGAAGTTCACAGTTTACGTCTGGAAATATCCCGGGAAGTGACAATTACACCTAAGTAAATACCAAACGTTCCAAAGTCAATCCAAACCCATTTTTTTACCCAAATTCAGTTGGAAAAGACGGGACTGAATTTGGATAGAGTCTCCGAACAATAATTTAGGCTGTCGCTGCATTCCGGCAGAGATTCAGAGGAGAGCGCCCTGAGCTGCTGGGAGAGCGCTGACTGACCTGGAGCAGAGTCGCCGCCTCGGTGGGGAGACCTGTGTGGCGGTTGGGAGGGGAGGTTGGGAGGGGCAGAGGGTTGAAATAGTCCCAGGCCGTGATGACGCAGAAAGAGCGTGTCGGTGCGTGTGATAAAAAAGGGAGGAAGGGGGCGGCTGGGGGGGGGAAGGGGGGGATACAGATGAACGGGTGCCGATGCGGCATTATGAGCACTGCGAATGAGAGCCTGCCAGCGGTCAGTCGTAAACGGAACTATAGCGGAATACAGCGAAGGTTCTTATATGCGGCATGATAGTGGTCCAAATTGAGGCTTATCGAATACAGCGAAGGTTCTTATATGCAGGCCCAATTTGAGGCTTATCGTAAGGGCTGTCGAGTAGAGGCAGGTGCGCCTGCGCGCGTGCAGCATGATTGTGCCATCGATGGCGGGCGGAATGGCGGCCTCGCGGCCGCGGCGCACCGACGGAGCAGAGCAGCGGGACGCCCAGCTGCGCGTCCCCCATCGCGGCGGTGTTGGCCGCCACCACCTGGCGGGCGGCGCAGCGCGGATGAATCAGGCAGCCAGCGTGTGTCAGATCGCGCGCGCACCGGGTGACCTCCGCGCAACATGTGTGAGGCCTGCTGGCCCGCTGGTCTGGTACCGAAGGAGGCGGGTAAACTCAAGACTGTCCTTGAGCGTGCCGCCGCGTAGATCACGGATATATTTACGTTTTATATTACATATGATAAAAATGGCATGCCGTAACTACGAGTACAGGTACCCGTACTCGTACACGGTAGTACGCAAATAATGTAATCCAGTAGTGCGGGTACTCGTACCGGGTATCGGCCGGTAGTCGCTGCTAAAAGAAAAGTTAAGTTCGCCCCGGGACATCGGCCAAAGCCGCCCCAGCACTTGACCTCTTGCTGCGCCAACTGCAGTCGTAGGTGAAAGGCCTTAGACTGTTGCCTTATTCGAAGCCCAAAGGGCGAATGCATCAACCGGGTAGACCCGGGACACGCCGGGCCGATATTGCCGAAATACATCGACCAGGAATGGATTCCGGGACCTCTTGCATACGAGACGACCGCTCAACCGAGCGGGCAAGGGGATGTCGCTGCTACTAACTATTATCCAAAGCACGAAAAACGAGAATACCATTTGCGCGAATTTGTGAACGAATATCATTGTCCCCATTTACATTGAGGAAAAGTTACTGAGAAAGTCATTTGCGATCTATCGAGGACCGCTTGGGCACAAGTTGTAGGTTATATTTGCATTTACGGTATCGACTTTTGGCCCAATTCGATCTCGGCTAAGGCCGTCAAATCTCGACGTGCCCAGGTGCCATTCGACGCGGAATGGCCGAGGTTGAAGTCCGAAGTTTGCTTAATTTTCCAATACTTCGCGTTTACATTTTTGCGTCACCCAAAAACACCTCCACTAGGACAGTCTGGAGTATACCCGCCTTATAGAAGGAACAAATGACTCGCAGCACGAGATGTCAACGTGCGCAGCCGACAGAACCCTCCGTTGGCCCATCGGATACCATCCAGAAAGTTAGTGAGCGACGACGATTCCGCCATCCTTCACGGGGGTCAAGCGCCCCGCCAGGCCGAAGGTGGTCAGAGGATTGCAGCAGGGGCGGACCTTGGCGGCTTGGATGTGCAGCGATGATGTCGCCGCGCTGCTGGCCGAGGTGGCCGCCGCCAGGCTGTGCGCACAGGCACACACACACACATATACACACACAGTGGCATCACGATGGCAAGTCAGATGTACTGTGGATACTGCGGCCAAAGCAAGGCTCCACACGCAGGCGAGGGGGGAAATGACAAGGGTTAGCGCAGAGTTAGCCCTGTGGAGCCGCACGCGGCGCGGCGCACCTGATGGTGCAGAGGGCGTTGCGGAAGTAGCGGGTCGTTTGCTCCGGCGTCGAGGCCAGCAGGAAGCCCACCTGCGTCATCGCAGCGACCTCAGCTCACAGCTCCCACCAGCATGCTCCTGCGCCTACTTTGGCCGCGAGCGTATCACATTGCGACGATGACGTAGCCTCTCAAAAGGAGACACAACAGGAGGAGCGAAGTGGGGGTGGGGGGGTCTGGAGGATGATGGCGTGCTTGCAGCGGTAAATCACTGCCGACATGACACGGAGAGGTCGCTGTTGGAGGTGAAGGTGAATTGGGGATCGCTGCGCTCATGGGAGAAAACACAATAGGTAGAAGGGGGTGGGAGGGTCATAGGGTGATGAGCAACGTGGCCGCACCGCGCCCTCAAAGTCGCCCAGGGTGACGTACTGCAGCACCTGCCGCTCCTGCAGGATCTCCTGCGACAGGGAGGACGTCGAGGCGCCTACCGCGCCGTCGCGCGCGATGCGCTGCCATCGCAGATCCAGAGGAGCAGCCGCGAGAGGGACGGGCATGAGTGGGGGCAGCGGGGGACGGAGCGTAAGCAAGATGGGGAGGGGAGGGGCTTGGACAGCCGCTGCCTTAAGCTCAGCGCCGCACCTCGTGCCATTGGGAGCGCTGGCGCGCGGCCTGCAGCACGGCGGCTGGGCTCCACAGCGTGCCGCTGCTGGGAGGGGCAGACGGGGCCGCGGCGGGCTCGGCGGCATATGGGGCCGGCGTGGGCAGCGTAGAGGAGGGGTCCCGTGGAGGCGTAGTCGGGGTGGGGCTGTCTGCTGCGGAGGGCGCATGGGCATGCGGGCCTGGGGGTTCCAGCAGATGCATCGAAGGCTCAGGCGGCGATCTTGGCGGTGCCGTCGTGTCGTGCCTGTGGAGCCAGAGCAGCCCTCTTAATCGATTGATGTGGCGCAAAGAGAACGAGGGGAGGGGAACGGGTGAGGGGAGGGAGGCACGCTTTCATGGAAGGATTTCCGGGATGTCTTGTGTTACTCGTACTCAAGGGGGTTTTGTGGTTACGATTAGTGGCGACGGCACGGTTGAGAACCAAAAAGCCTTAAAAACTAATGCGGTTCTGCCGCACGACACATTGACTCCGACGAGGGCATGCCAGTGTGGCCGATACGGGGCTACAGCCGATACTTTATCGGAGATTCGTCCCTTGTGGAGGGACATATTTGTTAGTTGGTGTACGACGTTATGCTCGTGTGGGTAGTTCCACCTTCTGCTGAACAAGTTGCGGTGATATGTGGGAAAGCATCCCCAATGATGGATGGAATATATGCCTGAGGGCGTGTGGAATCTGTAAACGATGAGGAATACTAGGCGGGTGCAAATGGGGAAAGGCGCGGTAACTCAAGGACTTGTCGACAGGAGTTCGGCGCGCATCGATGACCGTGTTATCGCTCCGATGTATGGTTTCGGAGCACATAAAGTCGCCATCTCACAGCCTCGAGGGTAGATACCTCGACTCCATGGCACCTTCCAGCGTTGGTACAAGATGAGCCCAAAACGCGGCCTCGTCCAGGTTGCTGCTGACCTCGGCGGCGAGCTCCATCCGGGCGGCGAGCTCGCGCGCCGCCAGTTGCGGCCTGGCGGGCTTGGGCTCCGTCGGCGGGTCGGTCGCGCACATCGACAGCCTTCGCGAGGAGCAGACGCTCTCGTACAGCGCCAGCTGCGAGGCGCTTAGGAGGCGGCCCCGCAGGAGACGGAGCAGGTCTTGAATGAGCCGCAGCAGCATCAACGGTTCCCCCCCTGAGGATGGCGCCTCCACAGGTGGGGGCGCCGCATCGTCGGGAGAGGTCGTCCCCTGTCGAGCGCTGTCGCCTAGGGCGCTCCGTGGCTCGTCGTTACTATTCGTCGAGCGGCGGTGCGGGTACGCGTTCAGCAGCACGTTACGCAGCGACGAGCCCAACGAAGCAGGGGGCTCCCTGGTCTGATCGACGCTTGGACTCGATGGAGGGCTGGGCTCCGGTTGGCGATCATGTGGCTGATGAGCTGCAACCTGCGCCGTGTGGTGCAAGAACTAAGGAGTGAGTGATGAACGACCAGACACGCGCGTGACGACAGCAACGGACTTCGATGACGACAGTATCGTGTTCAGCGACATGTGGACGACGTGCCGAGAACGAGGCGCAAACTACCCGATAGGCTCATCGTCCGCTATATGTACATAATATTATGCATTGCAACATACATTTGTTATAGTATGTACCCTAGTAATTATTAATATTTATTTATTTAATATTTATCGGCGGTGAGCTTCATTGCCGTACGGGTACCCGCATTGTGCAGCGGATCGGGCCTATAGGTGCATGGCAAAAGCGCTTATCTACTGTCATGTGCTACTAAGTACTATAATCCACCCACCCGCCCGCCCGCCCGCCCACGGTCCTTAATTACACAGCCGTCCGATTACGATCTCACGGTTGGGAGGCTATGAGTACTGGTACTCGCTACTCACTGCTGGTAATGGAAAAAAAAACTCTGGTACTTCGAAGCGTTGGCAATGCAATTCATGGAACTGGAAGCCAGTGATACAGAACCCGTTCTTTTAAAATTTCCTGAAAATCGACGCATTGCTGATTCAACTGTCAAGTTACTTCATGATATATGATACTATGATAACACGCGCTTGCTTTCTTTCGACTCTTTTATACTGTTCCACACTCACGACGCGCCGATGATGAAAACGTGCGCGGCAGCAGAAGAAATAGCGACGCTCACCGCCCAGATATGCACAGTGTTTCAGAGTCTGAACAGGGCCCAAGAATGCGTATGCGAGGAGAAAATGCAGCCAGTATATACGAGTGACATAACGATGACGTCGGAAGACTAAAAACACGGACTGCCGTCATTGCTAATCTGACCAGTACGGCAACAGCAAACAATCCGCTGCCAACATGAAGTGCGTTACGGGTAGCATTACTCGCAGCATTACTCCGGCATATTGGTACAGTACTGGTGCGTGGGGAGGCAGACGGGCGCCAACCTCAGCGCCGCTGCCTGGCTGCGCTGGCGGCATGCTGGCCGGATGCCGGCAGTCGTGGGGGAATAGCCCCCACAGCTCGGCCTCCGCGTCCCGTGCTTGGTGCGGGACATCTCCAGGCAGCTCGGGCTCGAGGCTGGGGCCGCCCTCTGCCCGGCAAGTCAAGCACAATGCCATGCAGGCGGTGACATCAGCCCCAAGAGCAGCGGCAACGGCGGCATGGAACCGTCGCTGAATGGCGTAGAATCTAACAATCATACTACAATGGAACCGTGCTGTGACGGTATGGGCCGGAACCCCAATGGATGTCAGTCTTATTGGGACAATACCTTGCGCAGGCAGGGCCTCCTCGGCCCCAGGAGGTTCTGCTTCTGAGACGGTGTGATCGTCATCATCAGACGGGCGCTGCCCGGAGACTTGGGGCGGCAAAGGGTGCCAGTCCGCCGTAGGTTCGTCCCTCTCAAAGAGGCGCTCGATGCGCCCCGGTTGCAGCATATCCGCCGGGACGCCCAGCAGCAGCAGCAGCCGCAGGAACTTGACCGCGGCGGGCGGCAGCGCCAGGATGGTTGCTGGCCGGCTCTGAGGGAAGGAGCAGGCGGTCTGGACGGGGGGCGGGCCGAGGCAAAGGGGAGCTCACGTGAGGCTGCTGATCCACAGCAACGGATGCAGCGTGTGGACAGCCTCGCCATGCTGGCCGCCAGAGAGCCCATGAGACATCACGCCGCGCGTCATGCGATCTTCCCAGCGCGTCGCGTGCCGAGCGACGACTGACACGGTTGTAAGCATGAGGGTATGCGCCGCGCGATCGTGAGGCATTAGATGCCCCGCGCACGAAAGGTAATCGCACGAGAGGACCCTTGACTACCGCAGGAGGAGTCGTGCAGGATCACACATTCCCCTCATCGCACATTAGCGATCGGTGATTGGCGAGGACAAGAATCCCAGCTACCGGGTAGTGATTTCGGCGGCTGCTGTTTCTCATGTCGCCTACAACCCGCAGAGGGCCCATTGATACTGGGAGCTGCTGGCCCCGGTCCACACATGATTCGGCTACCACTTCCCGCTCTTGACCTCCCATAAACACGTTGGAACAGGTGCTTTCCAAGACCCGCCGTGACAATTAAGATGTCCATATACCGTACGAGTATTTGTACGTGTACAATGTGTACCTGAGGCCACGACGGGTACCGGTATATATACGACATCACGCCGCAGAGTGGCCAGCGTTGTGGTTTTGAAACGAACGTTGCCGAGATTGTTGCACTGGTTTCGGAGCATGAGTCTGGATCTGGAGCATGGATCTGGAGGTCACCGATTCAAGCCCTGATGATGTCAGCCGGCAGAATATCTGTCCGCTTGGGGGGGGGGGGGGGGGGGGGTCATGTAGTGTGACAATTACGGGTACGATATACAATGGGTAAGTACTACTACAATGTTTGCCTGAGACTGCGAGTATATGTGCAATATAATGCTGCCGTATGGCCAGCGTTGTGCTTTTGAGGCGAATGTCCGTGAACTCGCAGGATGAGCCGCACCTCGCTGGCGACGTCCGTGAACGCCTCCATCACGTCGCCGCGGAGGCCTGCCGAAGGCGTGGATGGCGCAGTCTTCGGGGTGCTGGCGCCGGGGGCGGCCGCTCCACCTTCGCGCAGAGAAATGAACGCCAGGCTCGTGTCCTCCGCGGCAGCAGCCAGCATGCCGCCGGTCCCGCCCGGCCGCGGCAGTGGCAGCCAGTACAGCCCCGTCATGCGCACGCTGCCGGCGCCCTCCGCGTCCAACTGGCTCGTGACGGGGACGGGGCGGATGGAGGAGCGCGCGTCCAGCTCCCAGATGCCCCACTGGCCGCTGCTGAAGAGGACAGCCACCTTGGCGATGGGGTCCCACATGGACGGCGGCCCCGCGTGCCGTGGGACCATCAGCCTGCCAATGCCACCCAACCACACAGAGCACACAAGGACAAGGCGGTCAGCCACAGTCGCCGGATGATAGCCGGCGCCCCCTTCCTCCCCCAGCTGCCCAATCGACCCAGGCGAGCACAGAAGATGGTATGTGCGAGTCGCCAGTGTGACAATGGTTAACACAGTTCCAGTCACTCATGCCATCACCCTGCAGGATGGTGCTGAAGCGATCCCACACGCGGGATCCCCGAGTCAGCCGTGCCATGCCGTATGCGCTTATGATCACCCATGGGGCCCACGCCGCACCAAGATGCAGTCCGGGATGAGCCGTTGCCCAAGACTCATGCAGTGCAACAGGATCGAGTGAGGGGTCATGCCGGGTCGCACGATTCCCCGTCATGCGCCCCAAACGTGGAATTGCATGATGGAGCCCATTCATCGCCACAGGTCAGCAAGGGGGGAGTAGGAGGGAGCAGCCGGGCACATCTTGTGGGCACGTTGCGAGGAACGGTCCGGCTGCGGCATAGCTCAGCTTACCCGCATGGCGCCACCTGGACCTTGCGCACCGGGCCCATGCCGGTGGCCAGCGAGGAGGAGCGGCCGGTGGAGGTGTCCCAGCGCAGCAGATTGCCCTCCGCATCGCCCAGCAGCACGTTGGTGCCCCACGCCGCCAGCGCCATGCCGACGCACTCGCTGCCGGCCAGCAGCCCCCACGACGGCCGCCGCGGCTGCGTGTCCGCAATGCGGCGCCCCTGTTGAACAACGGCGCCGACAGGAAGCGGTGGCGCTCAGCCATCTGCGCCAGCCGGCCCAACACGGCGCAGGCAGCAGCAGCAGCAGCAGCAGGCGGTCTTTCGTGACGACTCGAATACGGCCATGATGTCCTTTTGCGGCCTGACGATTATCATGAACCAACACCTGGGCGTAACAGGCTTCTCATACCGCCCGACTCCAAGCGTTGTCATCTCTACCTGACGTCCTGGGGGGACCTTCCCACCCCATCCGAGGGGTGTCCTCACACCTTGTCTCAAGGCCAAGTTCCAAGTCAATCTCCGCTACCCCCCCCCCCCCCCCCCCTGTAACGACTCTCGACAGATTCATCGCTGAGGCGGGGCTGTCGCCTCAATTCGCAACGTCACCGGGGTGACCGACGCCGCCCTTCCCCGGTCCGTCGGCGCCAGATGACCCCACGCTCTCCTCACCTTTACCGCCAGCATGCCAACGCGGCCGTCCGCGAGAGCAAACGCCAGGCGCTCCTCCGGATACTCCGCGTCGGCGCTCTGCGCATCCTCTCCCTGCAGGTGGGGCGTTCCGGACGGCACAAAAAGACACCCGTCCACACCTGAGAACATGAGGTGGGATGAGATGGACCCAGAAAGGCAGGCACGCCACGCCAGTCGCACTCGCGCAGAGCTGTCGCTTGTCGCGTGTCGCATCGTGATTGGCGTTGCGGGTGGGGGACGCACCTTGGGGGCGCTCGGGGCGCGGGGCGCGGGCGGCGCTGGGAGGGACCACTTGGCCCACTTGGATGGGGTGTCCGGCGCGTGCGCGGCGTCGCTGGGCAGCACCCACTCCACGCAGGTGAAGGGCAGGTCGAGCACGCGCACGCGCTGCGGCGCCGCGGTGGCACCCACCTGCCCACCGGAGGGAGCCGGCCAACACACGAGTGAGCGGGGCCATGGGACAGCCGTCTCGAGGTGTGACGCCGTTGAGCACAAAGGCAGGAAAAAGAAAAATGCGAATGAAATGAAATGCGGCCGCATTGTTTGCTGCTACTCACCAGTTATTGGATGTCTTAAAAACGATCCAAATAAAAGTGCTATTCTATTCAGCTAATATTATTCATAGCTAATATCATTCATTATTCATTATCATACTCGTTCTCATGATTTATTGTCATTTCTATTTCATTTATCATACTTTATTTCTCTTCGATTCTATTCAGTTCTATTTCATTCTTGACTTCATCATTGATTATTGATTATGCAGCTAATACCCATTTATTGCAGCTTGCGGTGTTAAAACACATGAGCAGCTTTAAATCACGTGCGAAGCTGCGACACCTCCGGATGGCAACGAAGGGGGTTCAATGTAAACGATGGCAATTCCTCCAAAGGATTTACGAGTAACGGAAGAAAAACAGTCGACTGGTTATTTAGTCAAGCAGATACACCGTCCAGTCGGGTGTATCTCAGCGCATTGCCTCATCCGGCGGGGTCATTGCGAGGAGGGAGGGATGGATACACCTGCGGGCGCTGCCGGCATGATGCTTAAGAAGGACAACCCAGGCAGAGGAGGCAGGGGGGGGGTGCACCACCCAGATCTCCGCCGGAGCGCCGCGGAAGAGGATGAGGAGGTAGCGGCCGGACGGCGAGGACCTGACCGCCAGCATGGGGGAGATCTCGGGACCGACTTCGCGGAAGGGGAGGCTTGCGCGACTGCGGCAGGGGAATCCACAGCGCCGTGGCGTCAGCGCACGCGGAAGGACGCACACGCCGGCCGCAGCGGCGCGTCGCATTGCATGGCGGCAAGCGGCACCTCTGCATGTCGGTGAGGATGATGCAGTTGCGCCAGCCGTGCTGCTCCTTCTTGCAGCTGAAGCTCACCAGGCGCGGGGTGCTCCCCAGCCAGCGCAGCCCGCGGATGACCTCCTTGTGGACCTGCGCAGGCGCCGGCAGGGCACAGCAAGATACATCTGCGCGTGACCCCCGCGTCAACACGTCCTACAGTGGTAAAACAGCCTGCCCTCAGTATATTCATTCCCCCAGGCTCGTCCCCCTCCCCGGCCCACTCTTCCGGTCCCCAACACATGCACGTACTCACTTACTTATTGATACAACCTATGCTCAGTGCTTTAAGCCAATCACGATGACGTTGCAACCTAAAGCCGACTGCAGCTTCATGAAAGGCTGCTCTCTCCCTCTCCCTCTATATATATGTATGCATATATACATCTGTACATACATATATATTTATATTTACGTACATAAGATAATATGTATGTATGTCTGTATGTATAAATATATACATGGATATGGATATACATTTCATATTCACATATATATATGTTTATATAGTGTGTGCGTGCGTGTGTTTATATGTCTGTGCACATAGACATTTAAGGCCGTCACTGTACATATTGCGGCGCCATCCCATACACTATCCAAGTGAGGTCATAATAGGCGTTCAATGCAATGCGGACTGTGCTTACGAGCGTGAGGTGGTCGGGTGGGGGCCGGCCTCTATCCCCTCACCTCGAGGCTGACGCTGATCACCGGAAGCAGCTGGCCGCCCAGACCCATACGCAGCGTGAGCACGTTGACCATGCCGTTGCCTGTGACCGCCGCCACCGTCACCATCGCGCGCGAAGCCGCTGGGCCGGGGCCGGCGGCCACGGGGGTGGGGCAGACCGCGAAGGAGGTGACGCCCTGGGGCAGCGCCGCCTGCAGGCTCACCAGCCGCGGTGTCGGCAGCCGCTTGGGAAGCGACAATGCGATGGACGGAACGGCCTGCGGAGGCAGCAGCGCACCGGCGAGCGCCAAGTCAGCAGGGCAACAGGACAACAGCATGGGCGTGGGTGGGCGATTAGGAGCGGCGGCGAGATGATCTGCGCACTCACCTGCTTTGCCGCCGCCGGCCCGGGCGCCGGCCCCCAGTCGATGTCCCACGTCCAAACACGGCAGTCCGCCGTCACCACCGCCACCACCAGGCTCTCCTGCCGCGGCGCCACGGCTACCCGGGAAGCGCCATCGCCGTGTCGGTCAGATGCTTCGAGCACGCCGTCTGCCGACAGATCGTTTGCCCCCCCCCCCCCCCTTTCCCTCGCGCCAACCCCCACCGCCCCTCCCCAACACACAAACACAGCCGCTCCCGAATTTCGCGGCCACAGCGGCAGCACTTCCTCCTCCGGCGGGCCCTTCCCAGCTTTGACTTCTATGCGCCGATTTTGGCGCATTTCGAGAGGCATTCAATGCCCCAGTTACCAATGCTTTGCCGCGAGTACAATCAGCCAGTTCATACGAGGCGGCTCTTATCGTTCAAGAGGCAGGCATGATGGGGCCGTCAGAGCGGTGGGTTTGGTTGCGGGGACGGCGCACCGGTTGAGCCGAGGGCTGTCTGCGCCGACCGCGAGGTGTCCACATCCTCGGCAGCGTCGCCCGCGCCCGCCGCAGCGCCGCCGTCATCCCTGGACTTCCTTGAAGACAGTCTAGGGGGCACCACCAACATAAGCATGCTCAGTTGCGGACGTTAAGAACCATTATTGGGGTTCAAGGCTCTTTAAATAACAGCGGATGCTCCAATAGCATCAAAATCACAATACGGTTCTCTCATACAAAATCAGAATGATGCTTTTTGGTGATAGGAATATGTTGTTGATGATGATCGCACCGTTTGGGAGGCAGCGCGACAGCAGATGGGATGAGCTCGCTGCCGGCTGTCACCGCATGCGGGCCATGCAAGGGGCCCCTCCACGGGCCCGAGGCGACGCTCAGGATGTGCGCGGCGGCGCCGGAGGGCGCTCGGGGCAGCTCCGGCATCATGCGGCGGGTCGCGGCCAGTGTGTACTGCAGCGCCTTGGACTGGTAGCAGCTCCACACGCTCAGGCAGCCGTCCTGCACCGCACCGCACCGGAGTGAGCGCCGACATGCGGCTGGAACATGCGCCCGCTGGACAAGTCGCAGCGACAACCCGGTGTTGCGAGTGATTTTTTGATGCTTGACACCAGCTGATGACACGAGGTCGCTGCGGTGACGCCGCGGATCACAGGATGACATATGACGGCACATTATTTCCGATGCAATGCCCTTGCGAAGCTCTGGCAGCATATACCTGCAAACGCCCCACACTCTGCATGCATGTGCGCATGCAGGCTATGGCAAGGTGCATGCCGGGCGCAGGGCGGCAGCACTTTTCCCGGCATCCGGCACGGGGCATCCGCACCGTGTGCAGACACAGCAGAAAGTCGACGCCGCTCCCACGCCCGTCTCCCTGCGAGCTGCGCGGCAGGCTGCGCTCCGCCTGCACGTCCAGGATGCGGCTGAAGGCGGCCAGGCGGGATGGCCGGGCGATGCGGGACACCGGCCCGCCTAGCTCCAGGTCGAAGATCACCACCTGCGAGACGACGGCCATCCCGCCACCGTCCGTCACGCTGCCGCCCTTCCTGTCTCATGCCATGTCAATGCATGATGGCATCGCGAGGTCATCGTCATGGTGTGATGGAGCGAGGAGCATAACATGATGATCATAACATGAGCAGAACATGATGATCATGGCATGTGGTGAGGCGGCATGATGGGGGATGGGATGGGTTGGGATGGGGCGATGGTCCTCAACCACAGCAGTCCCCAGATCTCAGCAGAGGACATGAGGCCATTGGCGTCGAATGTTGCCGCCACAAAGCGCTAATGGACAAAGTACTGATGTTCATTGATGCGGGCACCACAAGCACCACCCCCTGGCATCTCCCTGCCCAGCGTACCTCGGCCTCGCACATGACAAACAGCAGCTCCCGGGTTCGCGCCAGGAAGCAGCAGCGAACCGCAGCGGCGCTCCCCACGCCGGTCCTGAGCGCGTACTGCTTCACTTCCACGCGCTCCGCCCGCGGGTTCAGGAAGCGGAGCGAGACGATGGCGCCCTGCACGCGGTGGGCGGCGAGGTGCGGTGTGTCAGCGGCCCAGGCTCTTGCCGGCAGCATACTACCACCACAACAAGCAGCGCGCCTCCTTCGCCAAAGGTTAAGAATTTTATATTCGCAGTATTAATCGAGCTTATGTGAGTTTGCGGCCCTTTCCCTGTGATCCATGCGACAGGCCCACCTCCTCTCCACAGGCGCAGACGTGCGTCTGGTCGAGGGGGTCGCGCGTCAGGCACGTCAACGCCGCCCCGTGCCACTCCCTTGCCCAGACGCGCGCGCCGTCGCGGGGGTCCAGCAGCAGCAGGGCGCCGGGGGCCAGCAGCACCGCCAGAAGCGCGCCCCGGCTGGTCACCCACGCCATGTCCTGCACGCCCGGCTTGCCGGTAGGCGTGGCGGGGTCAGGCAGCCCCCCGGGACGGCTGTCCAGGAGCAGCCGGCGCGACGCCGCGGGAACGTCCCACAGGAACACGCGGCCCAGAGTGTCGCCGGCCGCCAGCCTGCAGCACAGCCGCCATCCAGCTCAGCGGGCGCACAGCAGCAAACCCACCAGTGTGCCATGCCCCTTCAGTTGGCCGAGGGCGCGCAAGGAGGGACAGCCCTTTAGCGGGAGAAAGGGATTGGTGTCCTGTGATGAGATAGCACACTGCTCTTATAAGGCACACCCCCATCTACAGACTCAACTACCATCACAAAGGGCGGGCGGGAGAACAAATATGATTTTAAAATTCGATGTGATCAAATTACGTCCGTAGATTTGAAGAATTCTGTATTGGCGCGCTGTATAACACCGGAGTTTTACCCGCTTCCAACCCCTCATCGCGCGCGGGCCCTCGCCGGTTGCGGCGCACCGCAAGTGAGACGCTCCCGCTCCCGCCGCCCGCGAGCTCGCGTCGTGGCATCCCGGGAACCTGCAGGCGCGTGAACCACCGTCAATGCGGCCCTTGAGTTCTCGCCCTGGCTACCGCGCGCTCGCGAAGCGCGGGCGCTGCCCCATCAGCTGAGGGGCGACGGCAACGCGCCCACCAGCGTACGCAGGTGACCGTCCCGCCGCTGTCGCCCTCGTGGAGCACGCCGATCACTTCGCTGCTCTGCAACTGGTGGGCCCAAGCAAGAACGGAGTGGTCAGGCCTCTCCCGGCATCTGCGGGGTGTCGGCTCTTTGCCGCACGCGATCCGTCGCCACGCAGCAGTCGTACCTATAAAATGCAATACACCAGAATGCCTACTCGCACCAGTAGCCTGGCGAAATGATGTATGCAGCATTCGCGATCAGGGGGGCAGGCGCGGGGGGGGGGGGGGGGGGGGGGGAGGCGTACGTCTACAACGGCGATCGCCGTCGAGACGCCATACGCGAAGACGGAGCCCTGCAGCACGTCACTCGCCCCGGCGTTGTGCTTGGAGGGAGGCGCAGGGACATGGCCAACCAGCTGCGCTCTCGTTGCTGCCGCGGCCGCCTCTGCAGTTTCACTGCGCATTGAAACGCTCCTCGCCCGCCGGGCTGTTCACGCGTCCCTTCCTAGCTGCGCTGAGGTGGCTGTGCTGCTGCAAGGTCAGAGAGACATTAAAGAGAATAAGAGGCGGACTGCTGCTGCTGCGGGCAAGCAGGCGGCTGACTTTGTGTGGGGATGGCGATGATGAATAGCAAATATCTGCTCATGGTGATGGAGCGCGACCTCATCGCAGGCCGGTAGCGCGCGCCTCGCGCGGGCGGCGCGAAATAGCGACTATATTATTTAAAACTGCTACTTGTACTGATGCTGCCGTACTATATATATACGACGACTGGGGGACAAATGATACAGCAGCCCACAAAGATCTCGGCACGTTTTTCAAGTGATGATTCGATGTCGGCCGGTGATGTTTTTTTTCCCGCCCCCGGGACAGGACTGGCCGGTGATGTTATCAACCCCCGCCTTCACTTCCGGCCGCGCCCTTCCATTTGCAGTATAATACATAGACATGTTGCGCTGTGAGCAGAGAGCTCCAAATCGAGGCGTTGGTTGCATTGTGCTCTTGCTACAACATAAAGAACCCTCTTGTACGCGTTTCGTTGTTTATTGTCAGTGTGGATGTCGCCATGCCAGTATGTCATATTGTCATGATCGAGGGTATGTTTGTGAAGTTATCGTGAGCATTTGGGCACTATGCCAACATACCATTACATTATATCATCATGGAGCAGCTACATTCACAAAGGCGCACTCTCCGCGTCGGCGGAGTCTACGCGGACGATCACTTCTGGCAACGTAGCAATAAAAAGGCCAATACTAACTATGCATGATGAGCTTGCTTGAGTGATGCACCCGGCTTCCTCGCGATGAGAGGGCGCCCGGATCCGCTGCCAAGCGCGCGACCGCGAGTACCGTGCGGCGCACCCCCTGGCTCACCCACCCAATGTGCCAAAGACCATGCATGTGTACTCCGACATGTCCATGATGTCTCGAAGTGGGCCCATGCTTCGTGCCATGCCACGTTGCATCCCACACCGCCCACCCCCGTGGCATGTCGCCCAAGAGGGTGTGCTGAAATCGACCCACAGCCGTGACCCGGGGCACTGCGGTGTGTACTTGACCCCGCACCACACGGATCTACATGTAACGCTAAAGACATCAACCTTATTGGTCTTCTCACGCATTGCGCGAGGTACATACACACACAAATATTATAAACGCATTGCAATTTCAAGCCCGTGCGCCGGCATCGGCATTCAGCAATGCAGGTGCGTCTAAATAATGATATCGTGATACATATCGTCCCATACATACTCAATCATAGTTGCTATGGCATTATTGTGTGGGCTACAACCAACCACTCAACATGGCGAGTGCCCATGCTTCCGCTACCATTACATTGTTGATCCGCGCCGCCACTTCAGATGACAAGGCTGCCAATGCCAACTAGCAGTCCCCGCCCATTGACAAGATCCTTTTTTCTTGTGGGGCAGAAACACCCGCACGGCGCAGAATCTCTCGCCCAGCGTCGCTCACGCTTGCCACGGCACCTCGCCGTGAGCTATACGGACCCTCCCTACTGCCAACAGCTGAACCTGAAAGGTCACCGACTGGCTGGAGCCATCTACCACTAGCACATCCTGAAACCTCACTGCAAACATTCCCCTGCCTCATCCCAATATGTGTGACGCTCCCTCCGGCGCCTGGGTCCAGGTCCATCTTGAAGGCTATTATACTCTTGTCACATCACCGTGTCGGCCACAAGACAAACAGTCTGGGCCATATGAGAGGTACCCGTTGTTGCAGACACGCACACCTCGGAGAAGTTCTGCACCCCGATCTCGAAGTGAAAGGTGTACAATGGTATGGATTTGCTTCTTTACTGCGAGTGAATGCCTTGATCACTTGCCAGGCGCTCAACATCGCATAGTGACACCAGCGTCAAGTGCACCGCCTCTTCCTGCAAGCTCGTCTCTTCCGCCATCATATGCGCTCCGGGCATAACACACCACTGTGGGTACGCCGCGCCAATTTCAACCAAAACCTTGTAGGTGTTGCACGTCGAAGTCTCCATCAAGTATATTGTACGAATGTGTACCCCGTTGCTGAAGCCCCCCCCCCTCCCCCGACCCGCCTCCTCCGCCCTTGCAAGGCAGCTAGGGCAACAATTTCGACAGCGTGACAAGCGTTTGTTGCGCAGCTAGTGCTCAACCGGCAATACCAGGAGAATTGCCGCAAATGTAGCTTGAGGGGCGCCGAAAAGTATGTCGGGAATAATCGTGAGGTCATGTGTTGTGGGTGACAGTTGACAAGTCCAAGCCGAGCATCATGGCAACATTATCATCAGCGGCAACGGAACCGCCATGGCATGTACGACTCGTCGATCCACTTTTATGGTGATATTGGTAGAATCGAGGTTTGAATTACATCGGGAAATGGCCGCTTCGTGTTCCGCTAGCAACGCCGCCATGTACGCCGATGACAAGCCGCGCACGCGCCAGCACCAGCCAGTCAGCCCAGTATGCTACATGACGCACCGGAGCAGCGACGGCTGTCCACTATCTGCCTTTGCGCCACCTTGACACCTTGCGCGAAGGCATCGCCTCTCTCGCAGGGGCGCAAGGTGTGACTACTCGCGAGTGTACGGTACCGGCCAACTCAACCACTCCCTATACCTTCTAGCTATGATGGCGGGCGGTAAGAAGGCGGGCGGTTTCTCGAGCGACCAGCCCACAGAGAAATTTCCCGACAAGACGCCGGAGCCTGTGCAACAAACGACCGCGGAGGCAACGCTTTCGACTCTGCAAACGCTAAAACTTCATTTCGACAGCCTATCGACCCGATTAGATATACAGAAGGAGATCAACGAGCAGCGTGCCAATGTCGCGACCAACGACGACGAGGATGAGTGTGGTAACGACCCGTCGCACGATGCCCGGGCAGCATCCACGACGGAGGACGAAGACGGCGACGACTGCGGCGAATTTATCGACCCCCGCGATTGGGTAGACGACCTATACCCCGCGCTTATCATGCCATCCTCCCTCCCTTTGGGCGTGCGATGCTCCAGCCTCTTCAAGCCCCGGCGCGACGAGGCGGACCTCTACTTCACGGGGGCGAACAAGACGGCATACCAAGACGAGTACCGACACGTCTTGTGATGCTATGGCCTTTCCACAAGGCCGCGGAGGTATAGTCGGCGGCAACAACAGCTATGGCAACTCTTTGGGCGTCCAACGCCACCACCCACACCAAGAAGGACGCCCTCGACTTACTCTACACCGCGCTTCGCGCGCTTGCGGCAGTGAGCGACGCGCACGAGGCCCGGGTCGCCTACCTACGCCGCTTGAAGGCCAAGAAGGCACTCACCGGAGCGCCTCATATACTCCCGCGTCTTCCACCTTGCCGAGCACAAGCGCTCCGCCTTCGTCGTCGACGGCCTCCTCGCCGCCCTCTTAGACAAGCGACTCGAGGTCGGCCTCGCCACTGCAGCCTAGGCACATGCATCGGCACAATTCAAGAAAAAGGAGCGGGAGGAGGACCCCGAGACCGCCGCCTCGCGGATGGACAAGT
Source organism: Tetraselmis striata (assembly GCA_006384855.1). Lineage (NCBI taxonomy): Eukaryota > Viridiplantae > Chlorophyta > Chlorodendrophyceae > Chlorodendrales > Chlorodendraceae > Tetraselmis > Tetraselmis striata. The sequence continues at coordinate 57,778 of VCJN01001385.1, forward strand.
CGGCGCGCGAAAAGCGTGAGCGGGAGAGCCGCGCGAGGCGGAGGCCAATAACAAGATCGACAAGGGCAAGGGCAACGAATGACGGTGTGGCGCGCCGTGCCAACAGCTACCACCCCGGCTCCGACTTTATGCGACACCGCGTGCGTCGGAGCTGGCAACGATGGAGAAACATCGGCGCAAGCGCGCAAGCTGGATCCGGGATACGAGGGCGTACGAGTTACATTCCGTAACGGCCGGCCACCCCCAAGATTCAACCAAGGCGTCTCCTTATTCCATGACGCAACCCAAGCCCAGCTCAAGTTCCTATACTCCGAGGACGCTTCACGACTACACGACAGTTGGCGCGTGGGAGGGGTCGACGTGCGCGTGATGGGTGTCGCGGGCCTTCTTCGTGCCGAATAAGCCCGGCGACAACCAGTCGCGGATAATCATCGACCTACTCGTGCTCAACACCTACTGCGCTCGGAAGGTAAGGGCCTCCGGATGGAGACGATCATGGGTGTGCGCCACCCCACCAAGAAAGGGTACTACATGTTATCCTTCGACCTTCAAGACGGCTTCTACGCCTTGGGCATTGCGCCCTCTGACCGAGACTACTTCACGGTCAACATCCGCGGCGAATTCTACCGGCTATGTGGGCTACCGATGTGGTTGTCGCTGAGCTCTTACTACTTCGTCACCTTCACCATGACGTTCGTGCGGCACCTACCCTGCTGCCCGGCTACCCCTACGCCGGCTGGCAACGTGCCACGCTCACGCCGCTGGTTCCGGAAGGGGGGGGGGGGGGGGGGCACACGTCTTACCGTACGTGGATGATTGACTTCATGTTGTTCGCCTCATCGGAGCCGGAGACGCCAGAGCTCCGCCAGCGCGCCGCCGACATGCTGGACGTGTTGGGGCTGCAACGCAATCCCACGAAGGGGCTGTGGAAGCCATTAGTCTAGTACGGGCAGCACATGGGTGGGGACATCGGCACGGCTACGAGTCATTTTATGCCCCGAAAGCCGAGCTGGCCAAGCTGTCGCAGCATGCCAACCTGCTACTACAGCGGGCGGGCCGCCCGCAACGCGCGATGGCTGCCCATCCGAGAGTTGCAGTCCCTGGCGGGCCGGGCACAATACATGTACCTGGCAATTCCGGCCGGCCGCCTCTTCTTGCGAGGAGCTCCGCGGCGTTGTGGGCTCCAAGTGGGGCGGCCGCGCTTGGATGACGCCGCAGCTTCATCAATTCTTCGGATATCATGGCATGGGTGTTACGCATTTGTTGGACAATATTGACATGGTCATTATAATCCAAGGGTAGGGATAATAAGGCAGCAGGAAAAAGGGGGCTCATGCCATACAGAGCCTCAAAGGGCGAGCGTTTTATAGCGGAATGGTAGTAATCATTGTTGTGGGCAAACTCAGCAAGGGACATGATATTGAACCAATCGTCATGGTTATGGTGTACATTCATACGTAGAATCTTCTCAATAGTGCGGTGCGTGCGTTCGGTTTGTCCGTCGGTTTCGGGGTGAGACGACGACCAAATATTCAATTTGGTGTTAAGGAAGCAGAATAACTTCTTCCAAAACGCAGAGGCGAAGCGGGCATTGCGATCGGAAATAATTGCACGACAAAGTAAGCCATGGTGTCGGAAAATGTTGTTCATAAATAACCGAGCGAGTTGAAGGGCGTCAATATGAATACTACATGGGATAAAATGGGCATGCTTAGTGAAGTTGCAAAAAAATAAGGCGATTGTATCAAAGCCATTTTATTGCAGAGGCAAGCCGGTTATAAAATCCATCGAAATTATTTCTTAGGGGTGGTAACCTTTAGGCAGTGGTGACAGAGAGCCTATTGGTATTTTTGTCGAGTTCTTCATGCGTTGGCAGGTCGGGCAAATCTTGCAGTAACGGCGAACAGTATTGCGCATGCATTTCCACCAAAAGATGCGCGAAATATTGAGGAGTAGTGTGCGTTCGAAAACGGGGTGACCGGGGGCATCATGAAATTCGCCGATAATCAGATTTGATAGTTTATCGTCGAAAGTGGGGAGGCAGATTTTATCGGCCGTCCAATAAAGCTCATTAGTAGAATCAAAGCGAACTCCCTTAGGGAAGCGGGATCTCGCATGAGTGGGGCCGAGTTTGTAATCATATTTAATGCGGGCAACGGGAGCAGGGTCCACTTGTAAGCGGTACATGGTGGATAAGAAATTATATTGCATGTGTTCGGGGCCTTTGTCGAGTAATTGTCGGTATATATCTAAGTCGTAGCGCAGATCGGGGCTACGCCACAGGGCATCGGCCCCATTCTGAGAGCCTTTGCGGTACAGAGTTTCAAGCAATGGTTCACCAGTGCGGGGGTGTTTGGCCCAGTATAGAGAAATGGTGTGGAACCTTAATGTGTGGCGGTGGCCTAACTTACCCTGGCTAGGTAGGGAGGTGTCGAGGAGGGGCATGATAAGTAATAACAGTGATTTTTGAACTACCTTCTATGTAGCAAAGCCATTTATTCAGCGCACAAACAACATCAAGTAGTTTCTGATCATAAGTGGGATATCCGATGTGGGTTTCCTGAAGCACCTTGGCATAATAGGGACAAGGGCGAAGGTTGCCATAAGAGTCTTTTTGCATAAGTACCGCGCCAAGGGCGTGCGTGGACGCATCGGTGAATTTAATAAATTCGGAGTCAGGTGAGGGCCGGTTCGTGGGGACATGAGCACCGGGGCGGAGCAGAGGGCTTGTTTAAGAGCATTGAACGCAACATGCTTAGACACGCTCACCCAATACAAACTTTTGCGGTCTTTTGTCATATGTCATTAAGTGGAGCAGCCATATGGAAATGTTTCCGTACAAACTGTTGGTAGAAGTTGCAGAAGCCTTAATAATGTTGTACTTCTTGTACCGTGCGGGGCGGGGCCCAGTCTAGCCTTAAATCGAGTGTCAGAGGGACGGGGGCCCGAGCGGCTAACCATACGACCTAAGTATTCGAGTTCGTTTGGGGCAAAAAAACACTTAGGCAGGCGAAGTCGGATGTCAGGTGCAGCCAAGAGGCTTAGCATGGTGTATAAATGCCGTAAACGGTCGTCGAGGGAATTGCTGAAGATAAGTACAGCGTCGAGATAGACAAAGATGAACGTGTTTTTGTGCGGTTGTAAGACGTGGTTCATCCAACGTTGAAAGTCAGACGGGGAAGTGTAAGGCCAAATGGCATGACCAAAATGTCAAGTTGACCGAATTGACGTTTAAACGAAGTTTTCCGTGTGTCGGAATCGTGTATCTTAAGTTAGTTGTTGAATCCTAAAGCAAGGTCAAGGGCAAAGTAAATGGCAGCTACAGAGAGCATATCGAATAAAATGTCGGCATGTGGAATTGGGAATTCGATACGCTTCGTATATTTGTTCAATTAGCTAGCAATATTGATGCAGAGGCGAAAGCCAACATTGCCGTTGCGAGCTGATAACACAGGGGCTGCATAAGGGGAAAATGATTCCTTGATAATAAACCTTTATCTAAAAAGTCGTTCATTGTCGTTATAATTCGTCTAATCCAGCAGGGGAGAGGCGATATATTTTGCCGGAAGGGGCAGTTGCATCAGGGACTAATGGTATTTCAAAGTCAAACCCAGGGCGGGACACAGGGAGGGTGTCCAATGGTGTCCAAGTCAAACCCTGAAATGACAGAGCCGGGAATCGATCCAGGGACCTTCTGAATAGGATACCACCGCTCTACTACCGAGCGGACAGACACCGAGGCCGGGGGTGGGGTTTCTCGCCATAGTCGCCACAATTCGACGATTCCGGGGTCTTTATTACACAATACATAATGGTCAGGCAGTTTTTGGTAACCTTCGCCCATAATTTTTGGTACATAATTGGTCCACAATTCGACGATTCCGGGGGTCTTTATTACACGGTAAATAACCGGCCAGTAACCAAAATGGCGACTTTGTGATAACAACCAGCGACATGTATAGATATCCGCAACAACTCATCCGCAACAGCATTGAAAGGCACGATGATTACAACAGACTCTGCCATGTGCACTACCGGGGAGACACGAGCCTTACATCGCCCAACGTCGGTACTTGCGGGGCAGCTTGCGTGGACATGGCGGTGGCACCATGCACACAGACAGTACCCAAGTCCTGGCATCGCTCTTCACACAGACATGGCTACTGCGTAGGCCTTACGGCGTACCGCATGGGCGGCGCTAGCGCGGAATGGCCTGGTTGCTGAGGATGGTGCTCAGCTGCTCCACCACTGTCGCGGCAACGTGCGGGCTGACCGGCATGCGGTTGTCGTGGTACCACGAACGCGGTTCAATGACTTCGTCGGGAGCCGCCCTGAGGAGCACTCCCAGCACGCCCGGCAACAGCGGCACCGGCAGGACGCTCCAAGGATGCAAGAAGATGCGTTGCAGGCACGACAGCCGCCCCAGCTGCGCCAGCCCCTGCAGTGACACTTCGTCCCCGAGGTCGATGGAGATCAGCCTGGGGCAGCGCGTCGCCAGTGCCGCCAGGGTATTGTGGTCCAGACGGCAAAACAAGAGGGCCAGGTGCTCCAGCTGGGGCGGCATCCTGGCAGCCATGCCGTCGTCAATCCGCATGCTTTGTATGTGCAGAGACTTGAGGGCTGGAAGGTTGCGCAGGAGTTCCAGCAGGTGCACCGGGAAGTCTGGGTGGTTGTGAGACTTCATGGTCAGGCTCTGCAGCTGCGTGAGGCTGCTCAGGTGTACCAGCCCGTCGCCGATGACCCCGGTCCATTGGGCCATTGCGTCCCAATAGCATGACACCTCCAGGTGCGTGAGACCTGTAAGACGCCCCAGTGGCCGCAGTGCGTCGTCGTTCACAGTATACGAAAGAAGCGAAAGCGATGTCAGGCCCGGCAACGCATTTGCCAGCCGGTCCGTAAAGTGTGGCGGTAGGTAGAACATGTCAATGTGCAGCTGGCGCAGGCTGCTCAGGCCCAGGATGTCCTCCAGGTCGGACTCTTCACGGCTTTCGTCAAGCCCGAGCGTCAGGCTCCTTAGAGTGCTGGCGCCAGCGAGGCCCATGCTCCCGGAGAACCGGCACATGCCCAGCTCCAGGCTGGTCAGCGAGGGCAGTGCGACCAGCTTGGCAAGGCCGCCTTGCCCAAACCTTATCCCGGCCAGGCTCAGGCTGGTCAGACTGGGCGGCAGTGCGGCAAGGGCGTGCTCGTACATGGCATTGTAATCTGGCATTTTGATGGAACCATCGCGCTCTTTGTAAGAGGTGTCAAGGTCAAGTCTGGCGACGGCGGTCATGGCACCAAAAGCATCGGTCAGCTCGGCCTGACTGACCTTGATGGCCCGAGTGGCCAAGCGGAGCGACTTGAGCCGCGGGAGCGCCGGCCTCAGCGCCCCAAGGTGGGCGGGCCCAAGCTGCTCTGCGAAAATGTTCAGAGACTGCAACTCCGGCAGGCTGCACGCCGCGCTGAGCAGCGCCACCGCCTCTGGCTCGGACAGCTCCTCCCACAGTGCGCCCCTCATGTGGACAGTGAGTTCCTTCAACTGGGTGCAGTGGCGTAGCAGCCCCTCCACCCGTGCCACACTCTGCTCCGAGGGCGTGTCCCAAGCCGGGTTCAGTGATTGCAGGCTGCCCAGGGCCTGCGCTGCCCAGCTGTGGCACACCAGCCTCGCGTTACCCAGTTGCCCCGCCTCCTCGCCCAGCAGGCCAAAGACCTTGGGAAGCCACTCGAGCTGCGCTGACCAATCCGCGTCTCCCGCCTCCTCTTCCAGACCACGCGAACGCGCCCATTCTTGGAGTGCCTCGTCCAGGATCTGGGCAGCCGACAAGCCACATGCCCTCGACAGCCGGTGCACAAGCCCCGCCGTGTGAGCGTCTACTGCCAGGGGCAGATGCCACCCGGGGGCCGCCATGCCGACTCGGGGGCGGCCTTCCTGCCCCTTCGTCGTGACCCGGTTCAACCAGGGCTTACGTGGGCTCGGCGGCCCGCCGGCGGCACCAGGTTAAGAACGCTGCTGTCGCTGGATGAGAGTGTTGTTTCCGGAGACACACAAAGTCGGCTCCTGAGGGACAAGGTGATAGGTTGAGGGTCATCCCCGAGAGGCCAGTGATTCTATCTACTGGGAGTGTTGCGTACCTGTACACATTCTGCTGTACGAGCAGCATTCAGCGCGTCATATCTAATAAAATATTTGGTAGCGCTCGTCGCAGACGACTAAGGAGTAGCGACCACATGTACGCTTGTTCCTTCCCTAGTACTTTCCGTGCATTCTCTTGACACTCTCCCTGTAACCAAAAGGTCAATAATTCTGCTGCTAGCTCATGTAATCAGATACTAAGGAGTTCATGTGAAAGCCCTGATGTAATTAAAAGATATTTAAGGGAGTACATGTAGCGGCAGCAGGTGACCCTCGCTCATCAATAGTAGCGGGTTCCCGCGGCAGAATGCGCGTATAAAATGCTAGCAGGAAAGTCGCGATTTGTGGGCGCCACGTCTAGCTCGGTGTAATGCCGGTGTAATTGAGCGTAAGCTTCACATTCTGATGCGATGCCTACCAGCACGTTTGCCTAGGTATCCCGCAGCGTGCGCCGCACGTTGGGCGGTACTGGTACCCGCAGGCAGGGCGATATACAGGTAGCAGCACTACAGCATGATACGAGAACGGCGGTATTCAGAGCCGCGCGGCTACAAGATAAACATAGTGCGGCAGCATCTCGTCTAATCGCAGCGGCATCTCAGCCTCCTCGCCTTCCCGCTCAGCCACACTCCCGACACCGCTCCCAACCCGCTCAGCCGTAAGCACGATGCCTCGTCGTAACGCCCAGGTGCGGAGATAGTCGATGCGCGGCACACAGCGAGAGGAGCAAACATGTTGCGAGGGCTGCGATGGCTCCTTCGTGCGATGGCTGCATCGTCGGTGGGTCTACGTGGTCGTCAGCGAGGTTGAAGTAGGCCCACCTCTAAAGCTGTACATGATGGCAATCTACACGAAAACCGGAGGGAACTTTTCAGTCTCCGAATTCATCGACATCACTCTGCGAAGATGCCGGTGAGTCAATTATCGCCAGTGAGCTATTTACTCGTGACACCACCAAAAACAAGGCATAAAATGTCAAACTCTTGCTGTGCCTGATGGACTAGTCACTTGCGTAAGGACGGGTCCAATATCCAGGGGAGGCGAGGTGACATCGCGATTTTAAAAGAGTCCGCGCTTGAGGACCTAGTAGACGTGCTGAAGCAGCGCAATGACAAGGACATACTACTTTATGGTGTTGCTTTATGGGGTGGGGAGGAGGGGGGCACTGGCAGGGTAGCACGGGCGGGGCGGGGAGGCTGACGACGCTCCATGCGAAGCTATTGGTAATATACATTTGAGTTGTATCCCTATGGGCGCGGATGGTTGTGGCGGTATTGGTTTTATAAATTACATGTGTCAATTGGTAGAGATATTGATGCTTGACATATTTCATGACATGTGCTATTTGGAGGAAGGGGGGTGGAGGGGGGTAACTAGTGATATAGTGTGGGCTAATACCATGCAGCTCGGGCTGTTGGTGGCAGAGCGGCGCGGACGGGTCGGCGCCGGGTGGGGAGATGGGGCTGGCAGGTGGCTATTGCAATGCATCGCGGGCGGGGCAGCGCCGGCGAGGCGGCCGAAGATGTTGCATGGGGAGGTGTTGCTGATATATGTGAGTTGTATGACCCATGTGGGCGCTTATGATAGTGGATGTAAGGAGCCACCCGCCATGTGCAGCTTCCCACCCAGCGCCGCTCTGCCACCCACAGCCCGAGCTTTTATCACATGAAATATGGCTGCTGGTCGAGACATTGATGCTTGATATGTTTCATTACATGTGCAATTTGGAGGAAGGGGGGTGGAGGGGGGTACCTAGTGAACCGCATCGCATGAGCATGCCTGGTTGTCTTTTCCAATTGGAGTGGGCAGTGCCTGTGGAAACCCTAACTCTCCCAGCATCTGCCGCAGGAACATGGCCTCTTGAGTGGCCAGGCTTAGAGCGAGATACTCAGCCTCGGCAGTGGAGAGAGTGACAAGGGGCTGCAGTTTTGACGCGTAGCTGACAGCAGCTCCACTAAGAGAGAAGACATAGCCACTGGTGGATTTGCAGCCACTTGGACATGTGGTTGGGTAGTTGGCGTCGTTGTATCCACAGAGGCGCGGCTCGTCTCCACCAAAGGTGAGCCCACGGGCATGGGTGCGCTTCAGGTAGCGTAGGCAGGTCTTGGCGTCCTCCAGGTGCGGAGCAGTGGGTTTGGTCATGAATCGGCACAGGCGGTTGACAGTCTTGATGATGTCCGGTCTTGTTGTCACAGACGCGTAGAGGAGGGCGCCCACAAGACTGCGATAGTGCGACTCCATGATGTCATCCAGCAGCGGGGACTCACGTGGATCGTTGGCTGAGGTAGGTGTGGCGGCTGGCTTACGGTCCTCCATGCCAAGGCGTTGCAGGAGATCCTTAATGTACTTGCTCTGATTGATAGTGACAGTGTTGGCATCCCGGTTGCGCCCCACTGCCATGCCTAGGAGCCACTTGCAGGTGCGTAGATCCTTGATGTCGAAGGTCGCACCAAGGGCTGCCTTGAACTCAGTGCTCCAGCTAGGTGAGTTGCTACAGATCAGAATACCGTCGACGTAGACTGCGATGATGCTGAAGATCTCGTTGCCATCTGCGGTTCCACGGTAGATATAGGCTCTTGGATCAGTGCGCAGTTGTACGCAACCTCGATAGCGAAGGGACTCGAATAGTAGGATCCACCAGCTGCGAGCGGCATGTTTTAAACCATAGATGGCCTTCCATGGACTAGAGGTGGGGAGTCAGCAGGGCTGCGCTGCTCAAACCCGGCAGGCTGATCCATGTAGATGTCCTCCTTCAAGTCGGCGTAAAGGAAGGCGCAGTCCACATCGGTTTGCTCGCAGTGGAGGTTGAAGTAGGCAGCGAGGGAGAAGACAACACGCAGGGTAGCGAACTTGACCGTGGGTGCGAACGTCTCGGTGAAGTCCAGTCCGTGTACTTGCGAGAAGCCCTTGGCGCACAGCCGCGCTTTGTAGCGCGCAATGCTGCCATCTGCATGATGCTTTGTTTTGAACGCCCACTTGCATTTGACAGTCTTGCGGCCGCCTGGCAGGGTGACCAGTTCCCACGTCCTGTGATTCAGGAGGGACTCGTACTAGGCTTGCATGGCAATTTGCCACTCAGCGGCATCAGGTGAGGCGATGGCTTCCCTGTATGTTTGGGGGTCACCCAGTGATTCGCCTGCAACCAGTGCTGCTGGTGGCTGGAAGCCTCGTGATGGGAAGACATTCTCTGCTGCTGGCATTTCAAGATTTCATGGGTTCTCCTTCTTCCGCTATATCCGGTGTTAGTCCCATTCATAGCTTCCGGTGACGCGATCATCAATTCCCCAACAATCTCCTACATCAGGGGTCAAGTGCAGATGGTTCCGGCTTCTATGGCTCAGGTCCTAGGATCTCTACCCAGACTTTCCGGTCCTCTCTCTCCTCGGAACCAGGAGGGGTGTTGGGACAGTACCCCGTACAGTCCTGTGGTGTGGTCCCCGGTCCGGTGCAGACGGGTATACAACCTCTACTATATCGGATGATGACATCCAAGTCCGATCGGCACCTTTTTCGAGCTTGACATCTCAACACACGTCACTAAGAAGCGTCTCTGCGCAGTAGCACAACCCGTTATTACGAGACCCGCGGAGTTCCGTATCGATTCAGGAATCTACTCGTATATGTCTTGCTGCAAATCGTACCCATAATGCCTCGATTTTTTGGTTACCCCGCCCACCCCCCCCCCCCCCCCCCCGGGACAAGAATGACACCAGTGAAACCCTTGCAGCGCATGTCCTGCAGTTCCCAGCCGACATAGTAAGCTCACTGATGCATAGAATCGGCGAATCGCGTGCAGTAAGCCTTCTGTTGTCCGCAATAATATGAAATCTTTACAACCACATCAGGATACTCTGGTCCAAATAATGTTAATTACAGGCAAATCAATGTACCTCCCCATACGAGTGACGGCTTGTCACCGATACGCTTCATTCCCACCGCACTCCTTGCCGCTTGCTGCTGCCGCCAGGCTCCTGGCCACCATCTGGACCATCAGCCTTTGCGGGCGCATCACCGAGCAGCGCCTGCTCCTTCAGCTTGCGCCGGTGGTCCAGGGGGCCTGTCCCGCCCCGTGGGGGCTTGGGGAGTGAGGCAAAGGCAGCGCCCATGGAGGGCGGCCCCCACACGCCCTGCAGGCCGGCGGAATACAGGGGTCAGCACGCACGCGCAGGCCACGCGGCTGAGTGATTTGCGGGGGTATGCGACTTGAGCTGCGGGTACGGAGTGTTTACTGCGGCGCCAACTCACCTTCACCACGGGCGCCTCGGTCCTCTTCGATGCTCCCATAGACTCCTGCCGCGCCAGCAGTACGACGCGTGCACATGTCAATGGCAATGCCGCTGAGCGACGAAGAAGCGGCGCTTCCACGGTGTGTCTGAGGGAGCCGCACACGCACACCCACACAGCCACACACCCACACTCACGGCTACGAAATTTATCAGCACAACAAGCAGTGGCAGCATTGCGCCCAACAGTCCTGGGATGTCTGGAGCAAATCAACAGCGCTGCATGAGCGCTGCCCCCCCCCCCCCCCCCCCACCTTCCCCCTCCCCTCACACAAAGTGCTGCCATTGTGTCCACGTAGAATCCGACTATGAGCGCAACATATAAACGGATAGGGAGACATAAGATAAAGACGGCGCCCTTCACCACCCGCGCTCCAGTCCTCTGTCAATAGCTACTCCGGTGAATGGAATATCCTTCCTTCCTGCACGAGGCTCTGAATACACACGTTTCACGTTATACCGTAATCGCGCTTTGGGTTAGCGGTAATGTTGTATTCATTTTTGACCCCCCCTGCTTGCAAAAACCCGATTCATCTTGAAATACATAAGAATATATCACGAATACCGCACGAATCTTACGACATCTTGCTGCAAAGCAATTCACTATTTTTGGGACCCGCGAACCCAATAAATACGGTGCGGTATACCACGGACAACTGTGACATAATGATTGACCAGGCAGTGGCGGCAGCGGAAGGCAATAGTAAGCCATCCCAGAATGACTGGTGCAAATATGGGGCAATTGCAAAAGGGGTGGTTCAACGGATTCCGCCAGGCCTGCCCCACGCGATTAGCGTTCCACCGTATACCAACGTACACACGGTATGAACGATATGTATGAACGGTATGAACATTAGCATGAAGGTCGGTATGAACGCTGGCATGAACGTTGATACGACCGGATTTTATAATATAAACGTATGGTATAAGTTTTATACCGCGACGTTTATACCATAACTTATAACGTTTTATACCAATGTTTCTTCCATATGCCAACGTGTATCCGTACACCGCGCCGGTCTCGGCGCGGAATGCTTGGTGGCATGTTAGGCAGGGGCTTGGACCGGGCTTCCCCCACCTGCTTGGACAGCTCGCCAGTGCTTGGTGGCTGGATAGGTTGCATGGCCGCTATGCTGTGCTGTGTATGGGAGCCGACGCCTGGGTGCAACGTCGCCTCCTTGTAGTCGTGCGTCCCCGTGTTTTCCTGGTCGACCTGAGCCAGCCGGTTGGCCTGACAGAGTGCGTACACTGTCAAAGCTCGAAGTATACATGTTGCAGCCTGCCGGTAATACAGCATTGGGGCGAGAGGGGGGGGGGGGGGGGGGAGGGGGCGCAGGGCGAGTGCATGGCCGCCTCACCAGAATGCGAGTGCTTTTTGAGCGCATCGCCGTCGCAGCGTTGGGCCGTCCGCCGGGCTGCAGGCCGGGCAGGTTGTCCCAGGCGCCCCCTGCTGAGTCATCGGCCCCCTCGTAGTCGCCAAACATGGACATCCGCGACCGGAACTTGCTCATTCCCGCCTTGAGCGTCGACCCAGCCGCCATCACCTTGCCATGCGCGGTCATGGTCCTGCCCAGCAGGCTGCAAGGGCGGCAACGTATGCGTCAATCATCGAAGTGTAGTCCCCATGAAAATATTCGAGCAACGGCAGCAAAACGCCTTGGCAACGGACACCGATTCCGGCACTGCGCGTACGTCTTTCGGCCCGCCTTGTCCGCGTCGCGGAAGCAAAGAAGCCGGTACAAGATGAGGATGTGCAAGCCGATGGAGCCCGCGCAGCACAGGAGCAGCAAGGCGCCCAGCAGAATGGCTCCCAGAATCAAAAAGTCGGCATTCTTTTCGAAGAACGAATCCGGCTGCTCCTCGTCCAGCTGGAACTCCTGTGCATAAGGCGCGCAGCAGCAGCACATGCGGCCAGACTGAGCACGGGTAGACAGAGGCGCGATGTTGAGCCGCATGTGTGGGATGGACACGTTGGCGGGCGGGTGAGGGGCGGCGTACGCCGTAGCCTCCGGGCGGAGCGTCTGGCGGCGGCGGCGGGGGCGGCGGAGGAACTTCGAAGTTGTTTGGTAGCGGCGGGGGTGGCGCCGCCACAAATGGAGGAGGAGGCACCGGGGGGCTGGTGGTCACCAGCTGCCAGCCGGTGCCCCCAGCGAGGTCCATCATCGAGGTTGGAAGGTATTGAAACTTTGTCAGGTTCCCTCTGAAGAAAACCTGGTCGCCTGCGATGGTCGCCTGTGGGACAGAGGCACCGGGTGCGTCATTGATTAGATGCCACAGCATGCGGTCTGGGAGGCCACCTCGTGCCCAATGTCTATGCCACAATCGCGCATGGTCGCGGGCACAGGGGCGCACCCGTGACTCCCAGAACGTCACATATCTGAGGTCCACCTGCGGGTCCTGCACACCGCCGCTCTCCTCCACCCGCCCATCAGCCCAGATGGCTCCACCCACCCCCTGCACACACACCGCAATCAGTCAACCAAGCAGCATGCAGTGGCTGCCTCATGCCAACAGCACATGCAATGGTCGCGTGCACTCGCGGCATAGTGTTCCGAGGCAGAAGGTGCGCTTGAGGGGCAGCGGGCACCCACCGAGGAGAAGGCCGCCGCAAAGCTGACGATGTTTGCCTCCAGTCTTGCCCCCAGTAGGTTAACGCACCCGCCGCCCTGGAGAGAGTAGCAGCCAGCAATCTCCACCGACTGCGGCCAACAGACATGGCGGGGCAGTGTCATCGGAGCCGGGCCTGGGGGATGGCGACGCCCGTTCCCGATCCCCGCTGCACAGACACATACTTCATGGCCTGCTGTGATGTGGATTGCAGTCTTTCCGGTTTCCTGTTCCCACCAGCACCAACTGCATGGCAGTCAGCATGCAGGCCGTGGACCACCTCTAGCCTGACGAGGGCGCCGCGCCCCTCCGCGCGCAGAAAGCTCGTCCCGCTCATCTGCAGCCTGTTCGGCGTGAGGCTGTATGAAAACCTGTCTGACGAGGGCGAGATGCTGGTTGGGGTCAAGGAGGGGGTGCACAGGGCAAAGCTTAGTACTGAGCTGTCCGCAGCCGGACGTGCGGGCCACTGCCCGTGGGTTGCGAGGCGCCCACCCATTGAGCAGAATCTGGCAAATGGGCTCTGTTTCTTGGTTGAACAGATTCTTCATGGTGGCCAGGTTGCTGTCGTCCTTAAGCTTCGCCAAGCCAGTGCAAGCGCCCACAATCCAGAAATGGCCTGCACCGCCACGGGACGGACCGCGCCGCAAGCACAAGTCAGCGCGCACGCAGGCCGACAGGGCAGCCCTCCCAATGCCATGGCATGCCATGACAAACAACGCGCCAGGTGCGTGCTGGTGGAGTACCTCGGATGATAGTGTCCAGCCCGAGCCCATTGGCCGACAGGTGATTCGTCACGATCACTTTAATCCTGCACAAGCAGACACACATTTCAGCACTGGTTTGGGCACAATTGGGCATAGTGAGGAAGTCGGCCGTTGTCAAAGCCATGCAATGTAGGATGGATGGCACCGCATCTCGCCCATGCTGGGACACAATGCTGAAGAGTGGACGGTGGCAGCGCGCCTTCGTTCGGGCGTGGCCGCCATTCTGGCGGCCTGGAAGATGGCGCCGTAATCCAGCGCCTCGTACACCTCCCACTCCCCGTCCATGAACAGCTGCTTCAGCCGCCTTCCATGCGTCGTGCGCGATGCCGAGTGCGCGCTTCCCGGGTCGCCGGCGCCCTCTGAGGCTGTGAGGGCCATTGATCTGGGCCGCAGCGCTGCCTGCGTTTGCTGCGGGTGCACCCAAAAGAGCAGCGCGGCCAGCCAGACAGATTGCAGCGCGGCACGCGCGCTCCTGACGCGCGGCATGCTGCCGAGCTTCACGTATGAACCACCTGCACATAAATGAAAACACGCCTGTCGATCTTCAGCGCAGCAGGCACCGAATATAGCGACACGCAGGGCATTGCGAATGACTGATGCAAGAAGGTGCCCCCCCCCCCCCCCCCCCCCAAACCTCACCCAATAAAGAAATGACATAAAAAGGGAAAAGAAAGGCATAGCATCCGCCATACCGCTAAGCCCACGACCGACTCCATACCCCCCGCGCGGTGTATAGTCCGAGTCCATCCAGCAAAGGCGGCAAATGCTCATACTCCGGCACGGCAGCACCAGCTTGAGGCAGGAGCACCCACGGCTAAAGCTCCGTCCCGAAGAGGAAGCCAGGGGTGCACAGTCTACGCATTCGTCGGTACGCGTATCATACTCCGAGGCGTACAAGTACCCGAATACTCGTACAGTGCGGTGCAGTCCCAACGTCCCTGGCAGGGAGTACCACAGCTGTGAAGACGGTCTTGAGGTGAGGAGCAGGCCCGTAGTAAGACACCATTTGTGAGCGTTGATTAGACCGGGGTGACTCGCGCTAGCTAACGCGATGTCGCAGCAGCTTGAGCAGCATAATACTGTGGCGCATAATACCATGGCGCGCATGTAGCCGAGCCCGCGCCTGCTTACAGTAATACTACAGCACTAGTCGCTACACTTAAAAATTGTGGCAAGGCAGCGGGGTACACGCATGCGCTGGTTTGCCCATTTGCAACCCCGAAATCATGACGGATACCACACGGCCAGCGGTGTTGCACACTCCCATCCTGATGATACTGGGTTTATAATAATAGGTGCATGAGCTAGCTGCAAAAGGCGATCAGGAAATCACCCGAAAAGGCAGTAATAGGAAACGTCCACTACAGCAACTGCGAGGTGGAAGCAGCAGCATAAGAGGGTGCGGAATGAGCACGGGCAAAACGCATCAGACTTGGCCGTATGCACGCCAGCAGAGAGAATGCCGCCCAAGGTACCATGCACGCAAGCTGAGACTCGCTGCAACAACCCCCGCCGCGTGCGTGATATGTGATGGCGGAACTCAGCATGCTCGTTGGCGTCAAAGTTCCAAAGAGCAGCATGGACGGACTGACCACGAAGGAAGCATGAAGTCGGGGCGGAAGGACCGCCAGGGAAGTTTAGACACCGCAAGCAACACCGCAAAGATGTAGACCACCGTCAAAGCAGATTTTCCGAGGCGGCCGCGGTCCTCAACCACAAAACGGCAGTACCGGTGAACACCGTGCACTGGGGCGGAAGACGCCCCGTCCACCGCCAGCTTGTTGTGCTCCGCCTCGGTCGCCGCGATCCCCGGGTTGCACCAGCGGGGGTCGTTGCCCCAAGTGGGGGTCGTGGAGGACACGCACGCGAAATCGATCATGTAATCGCGCGCCGCCCCCCCCCCCCCCCCCCCCACCCCGCCAGCGTCAAATATGACAACCGCAAGCGGTCCGCTGGGCGCAGCCTACTCGTCTCAAGGGTCAAGTCGCCGACTCCCTAGCGGTCATGGTCAAGCACCGCTCCCGCTTCAATCGGCAATCGCCACGGAAGCCCACAAAGCCCACGGGAGCCCAAAGCGGTATCCATGCCTCGAGATCATATATTTACTAACATGGGCAGTCACGAGGGGGCCATGCCGTTCCACCAACCTCCGAGCCGCGGAGCTCACTCCCATAGTAGCTCCACATCATACGATATCACATAGCTAGGAACGGCCTAGCTTCCGTAGCTCACCCCTCCCTAGCTAGGCAGCTCACTACATGCACCCTCTTAGGTGGTGAGGGACTATATCTTGAGCACGGCGGTGCCCCGCCGCAGCACCGGCTCCCATATAGTCTCTGAACCTCCCCTTCCGAGCATATTGCGTGTCATAGCCAAATACAGCTCTACACTCGCCCGTAGGTGGAGGGGCTTGGCTGGGTGTGGCCCGGTCATGGGGTGGCGCTCGTATTTGGGGAACCGGGCGATGCTCGGAAGTGTATCTCCGTGCCCCTCTGCCGCGTTGTGCCCGTACTACCCGAGTTGCTCAACCTCTCGGAACCTCCAATGTTGTGCTGGAGGGCGGGAGCGGGGGCTCAAGGGGCTTCCTCGCAACTTGGGTTTATAAACCATTGTAACTTAGTGTGATACGTTTGCGTGGGAAAGTGGTTGTTAAATACACGATGTGAACACGGGCATAGAGAACAATACGTTTTTCCACCTTGTACAAAAAAGGAAGACACAGCTATGCCGACATCACGTGGGACGCGCGCGTGTACCCATGCCACGTGCCCGTACCGCAAACGGGTACTTACCGAAAAAGTCTGCAGCTTGGTTATTTGCATAAAAAACCAAGCATGTGTTCACATGAAAGCAAAGCTAGGAAATGCGAAGAACGTCCCCGACGGAAGCTGGCGGGGGCAGTCTTGCGGGCCGAGACCCGTGTTCCGTTAGCCGCAAAACTGGAAAAGGGTAAACCGCACTGGCTAGGCTTAGCTCAACGCTCGCCTGAACGCCGGCATGGCCGAAAGATGTTGCGGCCGACCGTGCCGACACGTGCCATAGACGAGGGATCCACGTGCCCGTTGCGAGTTATTTGGTGGGCCGGTCTTGGCTGGCGGGGAATGGATCGTAGCGACGTTGGGCGGAGGCACGTTCGACGGGGCGCAAGACATCCCCGTACACGTACCGTTAGCGGGATACTAGCCGTCGATTGTCTTGTATCCCTTCGGTGGATGCTAGTACTAGACCGTATGGTTCAATGTCAATCTTGTGGCACGGTGTCAAAGTGGCGACACAAATGCAACAGTTTTCCGGGCGCTATTTGTCCGTCTCAAAGATTGCACCATGCATTGTTCCTGTTTTGGAATCGGAACATGGGGTCAAAACACGTCGCGCCGCGAGACTGCTGCGGCCTAATGCAATCTTCATAAAGTTTAATTTGTAGCAATGTGTACATAGGCCTAATCGTCATTGGATGCGTTCGTGTAGGTAACATGAAGCGTGTACCGCAGCGCTCGGTTACAAATAAACCCGCTAACACGCACTACTCGCGAGATCGCCCATGATACGAAATGCAGCTAGCGACTCGAGTATGGGTGGGTAGGCTAAGGGTAGATGCCTTAGACTCGACGATACCGTGGCGCCATGATTATTTAGATGTAAATGGGGGTTGATGTAAGCTACGCCGTTTTGGCATCTCGAATTTACCCACTACACCTACATATAATTGTACACGGCTAAATTGATTATGCCCCACATGTGGCAAGTGTTGTCCACACCCTAGGGCAAATGAAATCTTGTTTAGGTTTATCGCCCCGTGCCTTGGCTCGCTGATTACGGCGACCCTGCTACCCGAGCTAGGGTTTGCCAATTATATTGAAGTGTAGTATACTACCCGGTACATGTACTTATTGACACGTACCAGCTGCGACTATGTACTGCTCCATACGCCGAGTAATACAATTGAAATAAGCCCTTGTGTGAAATATAAAAAATACAATTGAAATTGAAATTGATTTACAACGTGCTAATCCGCTGGGCTCCGCCGCCCGGATCGAGTTGTTCCTAGGGCCTGCCATCTCTAACCATAGTAGGTACACCGATGTGTATTACAGCTCCGGCTACCGGCCTTCCTCTTCGGTTTCCATCCCCGCCTCCTTCCGATGCAACCTTTGGGCTGCTCCGCATGTCTATCTACTATCACTGGCTTCGCGGCTTCTCCGCCTTATGCGCCCAGTTTGCGCCCGGTTACAGTACTACAATGAGTAATGGAAATTTGAAGTCTCTTACAACTTTGGTGTTGTTGTTTAGTCGGTGCAAAACATGCGAGCTGTCTTATTACGGCCCGCCGGCACGAACATGCATAAGGTCCACTGATTAAAAAGCGGACTGGAAGCGTGGATCCCTCAAAAGGCTAGGTATATCTCGGCTATAGGGCCTATGCCTTCTCCTTTGTAATTTCCTTTTTGATATTTTTGTAAACCCCTTTGCGCGTAGTCCCTATCTAACCAGTACCACATTCGTCTGCCTTGGCAAGGATTCCTCGTGCCCTCATACAACTCTGGTCAATCTCTACAAATGTTTAGTTGCCACCCACTGCGAGGCCGTTTGCAGCTAGGGCGCCCCCTGTAGTGGACCCCCCCCCCCTCCCCGCCTACCCCTTCCCCACCATCAAAGCCTCCACAATCATGCGTTCATGCAGCCGAAATTGAAATTGATTACAAGGTGCCAGTCTCCCGCATCCACTGGTTTTGACCGAGGTGCTCTAAGGGCATGCTATCTCCAACCATTATAGGCAACACTCAGTGTAACCACATTTCAAGCTACCGGCCATCCTCATGTGTGCCCGAACCCCTCCTCCTTTCATTGGGCCATACCTAAGACAATAGCGCTCCTTTGTTGCCTCTACCTTAGTCAGACCCAACCCGTCAAAAGAGCTCAATATGCAACCTTAGGGAACCAAAGGTCTCCGCTTACTAATGTTGAGGTGTTATGGGGGAGGGGGCCTAGGCGGAATAGCTATGAGGCGCTCAGTATTTAGCGTTGAGCCGGCAAGTAGGGTTGGGTGATGGGGGCTATGGTGACCTCCTCTACTATTTTGTGGCGCAGTATCTGTCGTTCATTTCATGGCATGTCGAGCACCGGCGCTTGTACGAAGCCTGCATGTCGGGGGAGTGCACTGTCTACTACGGGCGGGGAATGATTAACAAATTCCAAAATCTGCAATATTCGGGCGTGGCGGTTACCCAGTCAATATTGGGTCGCATGGGGCGGGGGTGACGCTGCCGGTC
Source organism: Tetraselmis striata (assembly GCA_006384855.1). Classification (NCBI taxonomy): domain Eukaryota; kingdom Viridiplantae; phylum Chlorophyta; class Chlorodendrophyceae; order Chlorodendrales; family Chlorodendraceae; genus Tetraselmis; species Tetraselmis striata. The sequence continues at coordinate 76,814 of VCJN01001385.1, forward strand.
GGCTACAGTCAAAGCGCGGGGATATTTTCGTTGTTCCGTCCGGTTTTGCTAGCCCGGAATGCATCGGTTCCTTCTCCTCCTCGGCTGTCGCCCAGTTGTTGTCGTTGCTCGAAGACTCTGCTGTTGTTTTGTACTACCCGAGCACCGTGTCGAAGTTACGCACAAAGGACCAAATACCCAAAGGACGCGTCGGGCTCTGACGAATTGGGCGCGCACGCGCCGGTCGGAGACGCTGCGAAGGCGGAGGTAGCAGATAAGAGGGGCAGCCTACGGCTAGAATGGACAGCGGAAGGGTTGGACACAGAAGAGGAAGGCCGGCAGCCGGAGCTGTAATACACCTAGTGTGTTCCTATTGTGGTTAGAGATGGCATGCCCTGAGAACAACTCGGTCCGGGCGGCAGAGACAAGTGGATTAGGATGTTGCAACAAATTTAATTCTAAGTTTCAAATTTCATCTTTATTTTTGTTTTGCGCCGCTAGCTGTCGGCCAAGATATGGCTTGCCCCGGGCTGCGGCGCGCGGCTGCGGCTGCGGTGCTGCTTGGTCTTGGCCGTTTTGCTGGCGGCTTTGGTCGGTGCCGGCTTCTGGCCTGATGGCGGCTGCTCCAGTAGGATCGTCCGGTGACGGAGGTGGTGGGTCTCGGCCGCACCCGGGCTATGCGGGACTCGGGGGATGACTGGCTCACATCGCATTTTTGGGGGGCGAAATAATTCATTTTATTGGCGCGCGCTAGAGCCGCTCCCACATACCAACGATTCGGACTTAAAACGTTTTAAAATGATCTGCCAATAAAATAATCGGCGAGCCCTGGGCTGGCACGGCCGCAAATTCCGTACAAAAGCACGATTCCACTCGTCAACCCACCGCCCGTCTAATATGGATCATACACATATCTAATGCCGTTTTACCGGGCCATCAAATGGGGTCTGATACCGAATTTGATGTACAAGTTAAGTACTCGACTATAAGTACTCGTAGCGACTACCTGCACAACGGGGGAAAATCTGTGGGCTTCCGTGGCGATCGAAGCGGGGGCGGTGCTCGACCGGGACCGCTCGGGAGTCGGCGACTTGACCCTTGAGACGAGTGGGCTGCGTCATCCAGCGGACCGCTTGCGGCCGTCAGATTTGACGCTGGCGGGGTGGGGTGGGGTGGGTGGGTGGGGGGGGGGGCGTACGATTACATTATCGATTTCGCGGGCGTGTCCTCCACGACCCCCACTTGGGGCAACGACCCCCGCTGGCGCACCCCGGGGATCGCGGCGACCGAGGCGGAGCCAACCAGCTAGCGGCGGACTGGGCGTCTTCCGCCCCGGTGTAGGGTGTTCACCTACCGGTACTGCCCTTTTGTGGTTGAGGACCGCGGCCGCGTCGGAAAATCCGCTTTAACGGTGGTAGTCTACATCTTCGCGGTGCTACTTGTTGTGCGCAACTTCCCTGGCGGTCCTTCCGCCCCGACTTCATGCTTCCTTCGTGGTCAGTCCGTCCATGCTCTTCGGAACTTTGTTGCCGGCCAGCCAGCTGAGTTCTGCCATCACCTGTCGCTCGCGCACGCGGCGGGGGTTGTTGCAGCGAGTCTCAGCTTGCGTGCATGGTACCTTAGGCGGCATTCTCTCTGCCGGAGTGCATACGGCCAAGTCTGATGCATTTGCCCGTGCTCATTCCGGACCCTCGTTTGGTGATGCTTCCACCTCGCAATTATTGTAGTGGACGTTTTCTATTGCCTATTCGAGTGGTTCCCTGATCGCCTTTTGCAGCTAGCTCGTGTAAATAATAAACCCGCACAACGTCCTTAACTCGGCTACAATACTAAGCGACTGACTGAAATTTAGTGTACATTTTCACATTAAGGCAGCATACATCACGCGAGATCACCAATCCTTTTGAAATTGCGGTGACATTACCGACTACTGTACCCCCTTACATGTTGTCATCTAGTACTCGTGATGAAGCAAGTACTTTAGCGTTATCATTAATCACGTGATGCGACTACATCTGCTCATAGAGAGGATTAGTTTGACCAATATATAAACACGGAATACAACGAATAGGAATTATGAGTGAACGACATGAGTGTATGTTGTTTTTCATTTGCCAGATTACCATCAACCAATGGTTGCATGTCCCATAAGGCGGTGCGAGAGCTTAGATGGCAAGTACTCGTATGTCAAAATTTGACAGTGCGGTAATATATGCATTTATTCAATAAAGCACAATATTATGAGGCAAGATTGGAGATTTGATTTAGGGTTTCGTCTTCCCTCTCCCCACCCACCCGCTGCTTGGGTGGACCCGACGACCGTCGTCGGCCCTTTGAGCCGCGAGCCCTCCGTCCGCCGCCTCCACCCCCAATTGGGGATGGGGGCGGCGCTCGTGCACGGGTGGCACCTTGGTAGCCTTGGACCCGCCCGTGTTGTCATTGCCGCGGAGGAGCAGTGCGAGCTGGACACCGGCATCTTATGTCGTTGCTGGTCCGGTCAACTTCTAGTTCGCTATTCGTTGAGCTCCCTCTCCCTTCCCGTCATGTCGGCGCCTCCATCTCACATTCGGGCTAGTGCCGCTATTGCCGTGGCCCGGGATGTGATGGGGAGGGAGTTATACGTTCGGCGGAAGGGGACGCGACCGAGCTGGCTGCGGACTTGGCTTTAGGAGGCCCGCGTCGGATACCCGCCCGTGGCACCCCGTTATGGCTCGAACCCCCCCCCCCCCCCCCCCCCCCCGACTTCCGCTCGTTGCTGCGAGACCTCTTCGAAGCTCCTTTCATGTCGGTGCCTCCACCTCACTACATTCGGCCTAGTGCCGCTACTGGAGCGGGCCGGGATTGTGTACTAGGGAGAGCCTCCCTACTGCGTGGAGCGGCGGGTGGCGGGTGGCGATGCCTGGTCGGTGGCTGCCATGGCGGTTCACGCCTCTGGTAGTGGCGGTATTTCCTTCTGGATTTCGGTATAGATTTCTTGAATGATGCAGCTAGCACATATGTAATCATCAGATTTAGATTTGATGTTTTGGTTTGATTACATTTCCGCTATTGCCTCACATATTGACTCGCATGTTGCCCGGTCAAGGCTTCCTACGGGCCATTGCTGCGCTATAGCGACCAAGTAGTCCGGCACGCCGGATGATGCCAAGTCACGCGCGTCGGATGCTCCTACTCGTAGAGACGAAGTGTACCACGGGATGGGATGCAACGCTGCCGCTGCTAGCTACCTCGTGTCCTATCTAGTTGTCACAAAGCACATGTGTTGTATATGACGGCGGGGATCCCCGGGTTGTGGCTATCCTCGTCCGCTTTTGGGAATTGGCCCTCGTGGCCGCCTTGTTGGCCTTTGCTTTAATATGCAATCGCTCTATATATGCACGCTTTGCGAGGTACGTGGACCATGGAGGCTACCGGTAAGGTCGTAGACGAGGCTAGCCAGCTTGTCGTTGGTCTCGAAGTAGAGGTCGGAGGAGAGCATGCCGTTGTATCACGTTGTGGCGGCTTCGATCGCCTTCGCCGAACTCGTATGCGGCCCGCCCTAGAGACCAAACATGGCGAGCACGGGGGCATTGGATGTCGGCTAGGATTTCGAACTCGTTGCCGACGGAAAAATGACATGTATGCAACGGCAGGGGCTGCGTGGCGGCGAGGTTAGAAGATGAGTTCAGAGTGATGCGTCTCCTACTGCTCACATAGCCTGTAGTCATTCTTTATTTTGAATTTGAACGAAACGCTTTTGCTATTCACCGCGCGCGCTGCAGGTCGTTGTACGATGAGCGTACAGTACATCATTAGTTCCCCTACCTCTTGGGTTGAGCGGAGGAAAAGGAGGACCGCGTCTGAAATCGTCTGGAATACGAGAGAATCGATACCGGTTACAATACGGTTTTATGACGGATCTTTAGGCGTCCGTCCGTCCGTCCTCCGTCCTCCGTCATACGCGCTTTGTGTATGAACCGTCATACGTTCGGTATTCGCTCGTTTGATTTCACGGTGCAGGTACGTGTACTGCTCATTTCTGAATGGACGCGCGTGTATTCTAGCCCAGGTACGTCATATGTCCGTCTGATACGCCAAAATAACGCGGTACCGCAACGCGTTTTTACTGCTGCTGAATCAGCAAGCGAGACGTGCCCGCCTTATTTGGTCGCTATATGGCGACTATACGGTGGTCCAAGTATTTATGCTGTAAAATGATGCTGTAAAAAGGGGTCGCCGCGGTGCGGGGGCAGTCCGCCGACCCGGGGCCCGGCGTCCGTCGACGGACGGGCGACGGTCGAACGACGGCGTCCGGCGTCCGGCGTCCGGTGCCGGTACAGGCGGCGGGCATGGCGATTCGCGGCGTGCCCGCCCCGTAGACCTGACGACCGGCCCGACATGCGCGGCCTCGTGCGGGATGCGGGCCGCATGTAGGCGGCTTGTACTGTATTGCTGATCTTGAAGTGCTGCTTTTTGCGGTGGGGGGGGGGGGGGGGTAATACTGCTTTTAGTTAGCGTAGGGTTGGGTACTGGCATTTTTGTAATGCGCACCAGTTGTCAGCGGCAAGTTTTTACGCGGCTTGTAGATTTAATCTGTTTTACAAATTACTACGTCTCTAAGGTACATCCCTTCTCCGCTCGGTAGAGCGGTCGTCTCGTATGCGAGAGACCCGGGTTCGATTCCTGGCTAATGTATTTCGGCAATATCGGCCCGGCGTGTCCCGGGTTTACCCGGTTGATGCATAAGCCCTTCGGGGTTCGAATGAGGCAATGGTGTACGGGCTATGCCAGACCTACGACTGCAGTTGGCGCACGAGGTCAAGTGCTGGGGCGGCTTCGGCCGATGTCCCGGGGCGAACTTCACTTTTCTTTTACGTCTCTTAAAAATAAATTACTGACAAATCTAACGCTAAAAGCAGTATTACCCGTAAAAACACAGTCTTACAAGATCAACACTAGAAGCCGGCTAAAAGCGGCCCGCATCCCGCACCAGGCTCAACTCAAGAGCCTCAGTTCTGTTTGTAGTGCGCTTTTGTGAAAGCCCTTATGTAATCAAAGCAAAAGGCTCAACCCAAGAGGGACCGGTAGGGGCACCTCCACAAATCCCCGGCGCGAAGCGCCGCTTAGTCAGTGAAGCTAGTGCCTCGGGCAAATATGTTGTATGGTATATATACAACACGAGTATACAACACGGGTCGCGTCGGCATCATTGACGGATTTTTATTAAATACTCCTAATACTACGCGGGCCGCGCTCCTAACAGAAGCGTCGCCCTCTAAGATGTTGTAGCTCGCTGAACCAGCATCACACCACCGGTTCCGGCCAGGGCACTGCGGAGGAGCAACCAACAGCCGCCCGCCGACCGGGGAAGGAAAGTCTTGAGGTACGGGGTTTGGGTACGGGGAGGGTTGCCCGGTGGCGGCCTAGTCCGCGCGGCGGTCGACGCCGTACACCGCGAGCTCTTGGGCGGTCATGCGGCGGTGCCGGGTCCAGCATGCGACGCCCTTGCACCTCTTGCTCGGGATGCACAGAGGGATGTCGCAGTCCGGGCACTTGTAGGACGTCCAACCCATATTGTCGTCGTCCACACGGCACATAGTGCAGCGGGCTTGCTTGGTGGCGTTGTCGTTGCCGGGGCGTTTGCAGAGGTGCATGATGCTGTGAGTCAACGCGGGTGGCTCGTTGGTGATGTCGGCCAGTACGCGCTCGGTCCTGCGAGTCGGCTCCACCTCCCCTGTCAGCCCATTGTATATCAGGGACTTACACATCAGGTCGTCGAAGTTGACAACGGTTGACTCTTTGAGTGGGTGGTGCCTCGGGAGGTGGTGCTTCGCGAACTTCCAACAGTCGGTGACGTGAATGCCGGCCATGGTGGTATGCATGCGGAACCAGCAGTCCTGCGTCAGCCACAACTCCTCCAACATCAGGTCGTGCTGGCGGCTATGGTTGTGGTTATCGACGCGCGGGCTCCGAGCGAAGAACTGCGAGACCATTTCTGGACGAGGTATGGGCCTGGTGGTGATGTTGTTGAGGTCGTCAGCCCAACGTTGAACGTACGGCTCGCCATCGTGCACCCCTAGCTCCCTCCGCAGCCAGAAAGAATAACACCCTCCTCATGTTGTACTTGTGCCCGATTGCCATCATGCCCACACCCTCAACAGTGGAGCGGAGAACCATGCGACTGCCGGCGAGCTTGTCCTTTAGGTGTGACTCCAGGTAGGCCTAGGGGTACAGAGAGTGGGATGTCTTGACACAGCCAAGGAAGTGCCGGCCTGTCTTGCCCACAGCGACTGCGGCCAATCACAACCATGCAGCAAAAGAATCAGTTTCACACATTCACATGCATGCATGCACTGCACTGAATTGATATATATGTTGTCGTACCTTGACAGATGCAAACCAGCTGTCGCCCAGCACAGTTGTGCATGCAGGAGCCAAGCGCTCAGCCATCCGCAGGGTGCATGCGGCGGTCACACCTAGCTCAGGTGCGTGCTCCTTCAACCTCATAGCATCCATGCCCTCCTGGATCTCAAAATGAATCATGACACCAGTCGCACAATCTCACGCCGTCTTGCCCTCGGTGCCCAACAGCTTGGGCTTGCGCTTGATGAAGGATATGTTGGGTAGACCTCCAGTCTTGGTGGAGCGTGGCTGGTATGCGCTCATGGCCTCGTCGAAGGTGATCCACAACCCCATCACCAAGCATCATCATCCTGTTGCGTTGAAGTCCTCCACCATCTGAGTGAACATCTGCCATGTGTCTGGGCCTCCTCCAAGTGCCGCCTTGCTGAACTTGACCAGGGCACGGATGTGTTGAGTGTCACAGGAATCGAGACGCCGGGTGACGGAGCAGGATCGGCGACGAGGTGCGGTGGCACGGGGTTCTGACGGGACTTGGGGTTGGGCACTGGGGCACGACAGACAGCCGGCGCCGCCGCGAGAGGCGCCACGACACCATGGACACTTCCGGGGCGAACATCAGCTGACGGGCAGGGCATAGCTTGTCTCGGCTCCGTGAAGGGGACCGTCGACAGTGCTCTGGTCTGCGGGGCGTAGGCGAGTCAATTGTTTTTATAATATTTAAAAAAATTCAAATTCCGCGAGGGGACAGACGCAATCTCACGGCCGCGCCACCCACACACGTCGACAAAATCACCACAAGCCGACGACATACTGTCCAGGCAAGGTATTAGACGAGTGCATGGTGGTAGAGGAGACACACCTGGGGCAGGGCGCCAGCATCGGTGGGTTGCAGCTACAGCACGTTGGTGGTCTCGCATGACTTAGTGCCGTCATCCCACCGGATGCGGAACTTGTTGCTGGCGACCGACTCGACGACGTTACCAAACTTCAAGGCCATGTGTTGGCGTACTTTGCCGAGGGCAGCGGGTTCAAATGGCCCTCGACGGGCGGCCACGTGGCTTTTGATCTCGATAGGTTTCCTCTTGGTGGAGAGCGAGGTGGGTGGGTGGTGGGGGCCGCCTTGTGCTGGCCGATAGGCGCACTCCAGCGGGCCCGGGTCAACTTCAGTATACTATTTGGAGCTCGGGGGACCTCCCCTGACGCCCTGGTGGTCATCATGCCAGTTTTGCCCATAGTACTGGGCCCATACTTTTTGTTGTATGTATACATCATTTGTTGTATATATACAACATTTTTGCCCGAGGCACTAGCGACTAACTAATACTTCGCGACTGACTGTATTCCTTAAATACATTCTTACCAGCAGCAGCACCGCACTGTAGTCATTTACCTGGAGCAGTACGGCAGTGATATCGGTTTGGAAGTCGTGAGGATGGTGGCTAATTAGGATTCGGGAATAATACGGGGGATATCGATGGCGCAACGACGCGACCACAGTCGCTATTTATGCAGGCAGTACAAGGTACCGCAACTGCTCGCGCGCCGATCATGTATCATTACATGAGCTTTACGCAACATTCAAGAAATCCACACAGAAATCCAGTATCATGTATCATACAATAACGATTTACTGTACAATGACGCATTGCATCATGTATTTGCGACTGTAGGCTGTACGATGACATCCATTCAGGGCCATATATATCGGCGGTAGTAGTCGCTACCTGTACGATCCGCGTCGGGTCATCAGTCATCAGTACCCGTGCCGTATTAACCTGATGGTCGCGCGCACACAAAGAGACCATCAGGTTGATATCACTACCGCCAGGAGCAGCAGCCGCGATGACCAGGAAGGAATACCTCCAGTCCCAAGTTGGCAGCGTCAGACCTTCCACGTCTGTCTGCGGAGTGCACCCCGGCAAATCTTGGTGTTCGACATGGCCTCACGCAAGGCGGACAGCAGCGCGGTGCAGGCGGCGGCCGCGCAGGCGGCGAGGTCCAACCCTGTCCGGCGACACGGGAAGGCGAAGATCAAGACGGCGCTGCACCAGCCGCTGGTCACCTGGAACAAGCTCCCGGCCTACCTCCAGGATAACGAGTTTATAGTGGGTGCGACCCGAGCGCCAAGGCGTGCTGTGATGGGAGTTGCACAGTGGGCATCAGGGAGGGCGTGGTACAATCACAGGAGTTATGGAGCCGACCCCCTTGTGGGGAGGAAGGGGGCATTTCCTGCATCAACCAATTTGCTCATCGCATGTGCTTTACACGGTGTCTTGAAGGCGCACGATGTATCCTGGGATGAGAGGCATGAGACAATTGGGCAGGGAGCTGATGCAGTGAGTGCGACTCTGCAGGGCATTACCGGCCGGGGCACTGGACCCTACGTGAGATCGCCTACAGCTTGTTCCGGGTCCACAACGAGACCTTCAACATCTGGAGCCACTTGCTAGGCTTCGCTCTATTCTGCGTGCTCACGGGCACGACGCTGTACTACTCCAAGCAAGCGGCGGCGGAGGCCGCAGCTCACCAAGTGGCGCGATGGCCGATGTACGTGTTCTTCTCGGGCGCCATGACATGCCTCCTGTTCTCCTCCATGTGCCACCTCTTCGGCTGCTGCGAGCCACACGTGGTATCTATAGTCTGGCGGTTTGACTACGTCGGCATTGCGGTGCTGATCGTGACCTCCTATTTTCCACCGGTGTACTACGGGTTCCTCTGCCACCCCAACTGGCAGGCGTTCTACCTCACCACCGTGTCTATATTTGGCGCTGCGACCGTGATGGTCAGCCTGCTGGAGGTCTTTCAGAGCATCCGCTTTCGGTTCATCCGGGCTGTCGTGTTTTCCGGCCTGGGCCTGTTCGGCATCGTCCCCGTCATCCACCAGGGGTGCATCCACTACGCCATCCCCCTGTTCCAGGAGGCTCTCATCTACGACGTGCTGATGGGCGCCACTTACCTGGCCGGTGCCGGCATCTATGCCTCCAGGGTGCCAGAGCGGTATTTCCAGCCAGGAACGTTCGATCTCGCCTTCCACAGCCACAACGTGTTCCACCTCTGCGTGGTTCTCGCGGCATACATTCACTACCAGGCCTCATTGGTCTTCATGAAATGGCGCGACATGGATGGCTGCCATGACCTTCTCACGCCATAGGGTCAGGGACAGCCGGAGAGAGGGGTGCGAGTGATGAGTGGTGCGCAGGCATAGCGAGGCGCAGGAAAGGAGCCGCCTGGGTATGACACGGCTGTTGGGCAGCGAGGCCTGGACAGTATGGCGGTTGAAGCATGAAATAAACGCATTCGAACGCTCTCGCTGCGGAGGGATTCTCACTTTCTCCATGTGCACACCCGCCCATGTCTGTCACTCTGTGTCCCTACCGCAGTGCGTGCAGCGTGTGGCCCCTCCAGCTGCAAATGACGGCGCTATCGGGTTATAGGGTTTAAGCCCGGCTGCACCTCGCACCATATGGTAGTGCAATGGATGCGCCGTTATTGATGTGATTTAGATTTCATGTCAGATGGCAAGAATCGAACACCGAGCGGATACCAGTCGCACCGACAAGTCACAGCACTCATTGGCATGTTTATCGATGCGCTTTTGTACCGGTATTCAGGACAGGCGGCGGCGAAACGTTTGCTCATGCGCAAGTTGATTTTGATGAGAACGATGTTGTCATGCTGTGCGGGTACCCGCCCCGCCCCTGCCTGGCCCGACTAGCGGCCTGACGTAGCGACTATAGCGAGCAATGGTGGTTTGTCTATCAAAATCAGATTATTTGCGATAAAGCAGCTCGGTGATGATGATGAAGTAGCCTGAGACAAATAGATATACAGATCTTAATGTGAAATTTCCTGGTTTTGGCCTGGTAGAGCACAGTATCTTAAAATCTTTTCACAAATCGCAGAGAATATGCCCGGACATTCGTGTACCCGTTCAAACAATATGAAAACAGGAATTTCACAATGTCATGCGGCGCAAACCGCGCAAACCCTCAGAAAACCCTTTGCAAAAACCCTGCAGAAAACCCTGCGCAAAAACCTACGCAAAAATCTGCATATACTGATGCTTCTCATGTGCGCAAAAACGAACCCCGGTAGTCGGCCCGGTCAAGCCTTGACCGGCCTTGACCGCAAGCGCGGGCTTACTTTTTTTTTTTGCAAAAGTTCACCCGCCAGCTTTACCGGACATATCGCACCTCATTCGAAAGCTCTCGACGAGTACAGCAGTACAGTTCAAATGAACTTTTTGGTTACAGGGAGAGTACAGTTCAAATCCGATGAGTTTTCTCATCGCAGCGCGCCTTATTTTTTTTTCGTATGTTTATACTGCGATAATGTACATGCAAGGCAGCGCCGCGCTCGAGTACTTAAGTGGCGGGCGCGTAGTGGCAATAGCGCGCGCGCGCGCAGGCGGCGCGCGGCAACAGCTCGTAGTGCTGAATAGCGCAGTGCACATAAATATTAGACAATTAATCTATAAAAAGGCGCAATTCATTGTGCTGCTGGAGCACCTGTGCCCATCACCACCTCATGCATGTCCCGCTCAGCAACACGAAGATCTACCCCACAATCTGCATCAGTGAGTTTCTCCAAAAGCGCACTTTTTAGAGTGGCAACTGTGCGATTTGTGCGCTGCTGTTCCATATATAGCAATCTCTGTTAGGCACCACCTTTGTGCCGGCTTTAGGAGGAGCGGCTTGCACAACTTGCTCCGCACAAGGGATGCCAACCGTTTCCGGCGCTTCTTCGGCATCCATGTAAACAGGAACTCAAATGGGGGCCAGTCAACATATGTGTTGCAATTACCCATTGAGCATGCAAACTGCTTGACGTCATTTTGATTCTCAGGCGCGAGCGCCCGAGCCGCCAGCTCCCGTATGCCATGTAAATACTTGTCGGTCCACAACCACGCCTACCTCACGTCGCCAGCCTTCGGCTTGGGTAGCGGACACCATGTCGGTATCCACCAGGCACACCGTGAAGGTGGAGGTGAAGTGGACGGCTGGGAGCTTTCCGTTGGGCCCGTGCTCTATCCCCTGGAGCATGATGGGCTGGAGGCCCGTACCGTGCGCAGCATGCTAGAGTATGCAGTGAACGACCTGGACCCTAGCCTATCCTTTGGGCTCGATGAACACATTGCAGTCGTCGTCGTGGAGTATGAGCTGTTCAGCTCGCCATCCTCGGGCAAGAAGAGGCAGCGTGTGACTGGCGAGTCCGGTGGCAGCCAGCATGCTCCAAGACAACCTACTGTGGGATGCGATGGAATATGAGGTCATTTATGTGTGGGAAAACCCGCCGCCGCTCATGTGGCCTCGATAAGTGTGTTCTCCGGTCTTAATGAGTGTGTTTAATGGTAGGGGATAAACGGGCGCTCCCACCCGCGGGTCATTGTAGGATGCGCAGCGGCAGCCGTGACATCAGCGACGGCTTGATTTGCGACTCTCTCGTTGGCCAGGTGCACCGTCATCTCACCTGGAGTGACCCCCGGTAGCGTCCGGATCTTGGTGGTCAAGCTGGCTGCCACAAGCGGAGAGCCTTCGGGGATAGCACTCACCATGCATGCATGTGCGTGCGATCGACAAGAACGAGAGGGCAAGTTATTTTCTCAGTTGTGCTTGCTTACAAATCGGCTCTGCTTGCGATGCTATATGCTAGGGTGCCGCGATCGCCTCAAGGACGGTCTTATATTGTAGTTGACCGGCACGCCTCCCGCAGCCAACCCAGCCTCGACCGAGCGTACGACAAGTGTATCCTTGTGCTCGACTAGTGGCAAGTACGCCTTCCGTCCCCACGTGGCCTTCTCGAGCTGGTAGGTGATGGCGGCGGCAATACGCCGCAAAGCGAACGGCCGCGCATGGGCGGCAAGCCGTCTAGTAGGTGCCTGGCCAACGGTTTGCGCACGCTAGCGGTAGACATATTGATATCTCTTCGCAGTACTTCCATAGTATGTTCCTGTGTCGAACGGTAGCATCCGCTTTACATTAAAATACCGACTGGAAACAGCACGGAAGGATGACACAAAGCCGTACCTCATTTCCGGAGCAAAATCACGGACAAAAAATCTTGATGCGAAGCCGCGCAAACGTACCATGGTTTTTATAGCTCCCGTACCGGGGTTTTTTGCAATCCGAATTCTTGGCAGCCTCCATGAGTCTGCGGACATTTGTCGGCGTGTCATGCATGGGGATGAATGAAGTGCATGGAGCGGGACATCAGTGTCGTACGGCTACGTAGCCGCGGGCGCCATTGCCGTGAACAGCTTGAACTGGTCGACGAAAGCTTCCCGCAGCTTTGGGTTCCCCTGTGGGTCCTTCTCGATGCACACCTCCAGGGCGCGGTACAACCGAGCCCGCGCCGAAGCGAGCCTTATCGAGTCGACTTCGCTAAACATGTAAATATCAGAAACCAGGGTATCGTCCGGCGTGTCTATGAGGAACTACTTGTAGCCCCGGAGACCCTCTGCCCCAACGGCGAGGATGCCCGGCCATGTATGTTCCTTGTCGAGAGAGGCATACATGTTGGTGTCGGTCCTGCGGGTTGGAACCCACGCCGGCTCGAGATGGATGCACCCCCTCGCGATCAAACGCCGGGTGAGGTAACAGGTGAACTTCGTAGGGACGCCGTGGTACGCTGCTGGCATCTGCTTGGCCATACCGGGCGAGGCGAGGAACCGTGGATATGGTGGGTAACGCTGCTGGGTGCCGGCGGCGGTTGGGTGCTGGTTGAGTGCCTGGGTTTGGGTTCGGTAGCTGGGAGAAGCCGACAACTTTATTGCGTTACAAGTCGTTGGCAGTAGCCCGTATGATCAGCCGCTTGTTTGACTGTTTGGGCTTGTGCAGACGCGTACAATCGATTTAACAGCGGAGTACGCCATATTACGCGACCATTCCCCGTTAAGGGGTAGCTACGGCCGAATTACGGTTCTGTCGCAAGTGTGTATGTGTCAAATGTGTCCTCATGTAAACGCTAAATACGGGATATATACGGGACATTACGCGATGGCTACGCATCAAGCCGGAATGCGCTAACAGCGGAGCGCGATGAGAAGCCGTCTAGGCGCGCGGCGCCGGACTTGCTTTTCTTCGAATAAAGCAGCAGTTGCGCCCACCTAACGCACACTCGCACCCGCTAGACATTACCGTAGCTGCTCTTCCCCCGGTACGCACCCTCCATCATGGCCACCCACGCCAAGCTAATTCCATGCACCCCTTACGGAAAAGCTGTGAGGCCTGAGGGCATGACCATATACCACTCGGTGCTCTGTGCAGCATGGGCCGTATCGTTGAGGACGTGCGGCATGCACCGTTCCGCGGCCAAGCGACCAACATCCATATCCGCGTTCACCCAGAGCAACCCATGGGCGAGGACGCGTTCGGCTACGCTTTCGCGGACATACTGAACAACTGCGCCGAGCCAAAGCAGTACGACGCAGCCGGCAAGAAGCATATGCCTGAGGCAGGTTTTCAAGTGTCCGATTGGGCGTCGTCACGCTGTATTTTACCTCGTGCGTACCCGACGCGACGCGTGCCCAGATCTTGAACCCAACACCCGAGGCGCCTCCCCCCCCCCCCCCCCCCCCCCCCGCGCGCATGATCTGACATGCATGGGCACCGGCATTAAGAACGCCACCGTCGACGTTCCATCCCTTCCTGTCAGTACCAACCAGAGGCGGGAGTCCACCCTGAAGGGTACACTGAGTCGGCGGGTGGTTGACATGACTGCATGGAGGATTTGAATTTCACATGCGTTGACCGCCCCGTGCCACGTTTTTTGCTGTTGCTCCTGCAACCAAGGACAAGGCGGTGCTGTCGGATGTCCTTGACTAATGCTGGCCGCGCGACACTCAGACGGGGATCCCTTACCCTCTGAAGAAGACGCCGAGGTTTCCCATCGCCGCGCCCCCATACATCGAGCGGATCTGCTACGCTACCTTCAACTACCGTGCTGGCTACACAGCCGACAAGCACATCTACGCCAAGGAGACAGTCTTGACCGCGTTCCGAGAGTACCCCCCCTCCCCTTTCCTCCCAACCCCACTGCGACCATCCTTGTGGGTTGTGCTGACGGTGCACCTCGTGATGTACATGAAGCGGGGGGACGTGAGGAACTACCTCGCTCGGCACGACTTCCGGCGGAATGAGGGCAAGCATGCCGGCCAAGGAGGTAGGAAGAAGGGACCATTGCCGAGCGCGGACCGATTCGCAAAGGCCCTCGACCTTGCGGAGGAATGGCACCAGAGCGAGCTGGGGAGGTACTACCAAGCCGGCGAGTGCCCCCCTGCTAACGTGATGTTCAAGGGCAAGGAGGAGGTCTGCGAGGTGACGCCGCACTGGGAAGCCGCAGGTGCCGAGTCGCGTTTGTTCCCGCGCTTGTTCGATTACACAGCCACCGCCGCCGCGACAAGCAATCAACACGCGTACTGACTTTCGCAGAGGATGTGTCAGACCCCCGCCCAGCCCCTACGTTCGGCGGTAAGCCGATCGTATCGACTGTTCAGCGCAACAAGATCGTGTCTCTGCCGATGGCGGGCACCACTGCGTCGCCAAAGCTCCACGGCTTGGTGGGCGTGCTAGCGCAACGGCAGAAGAGGGCGGGCGGCACCATCAAGCACAACACCAATGCGGTCAAGAACCTGGCCGCCACGCAAGCCGTCCCCGGCGACAACGTCGACGAGGGCTGTAGCCCGGAGCCCCAGCCCAAGAAGGCCAAGCAGCCCGCCAAGCCGGCAACTGGAGGGCTGGCCCGGGGCCGGGGTGGTGCCGGGGCCAGGGCGGGCGGTGGGGCGCTCGGGTCGCCGGCCGGCCGCCGGGCTGCCGTAGCCGCTGCCGCCACCCGCGAGCAGCAGGCCGGCCGCCGAGGCGGTCCCGGTCAAAACCGGATGTAAATAATTCATTCCGCCCGCCCACTGCCGCGCGCCTCGCGGCCCACCACCGCGCGCCCACTCACTAGGTGTGCCGCGCGCGCGCTATCGCGGATTAGGCCAGAGCGCAGTAGCGAGATTGTCGGGCTTCCAGGGGTAGATGCAATAGTCCTACTCGGAAATGATGAGTGTATAGCGTCGTAATGATGAGTGATATGCGCCTGATGCAGTTTAGCATGAGTACGTCACGGAATGACTACAGACGAGTGTCATGCTACTGGTAAGATTACAGGATGAGTACAAGGTATTACAGTATAATTACGAAGTCGGGCGGGAGCCTAGTGGCGGCAGCACGGTTAGGGCGAGGAGAACGAGCCCTCTCAAAACACATGCGCATGAACGGTGCCATCACCGTAACGGACCAATTGCGCGGGTAGTTCGGGAAAACAACAATGCGCAACGACCGTCGATGCCACGACGGCGCCCTGCTTGCGAGGGCACGCGGACCGAGCGATGAGTTGAAGTGTCTTGCTGGGCGGCAAACGGCCAACCTGACGTCCTCCTCCGTCCGCGCCGATTTTTCGCCGAGTTGTCGTCGTCGACAACCGTGACGAGCAACGGCCTTGGTACCGAGCGCGTCCGCACCACCTAACCTCAAGAGTTGATTAATGCGAGAGGTTGCTGCACTGCCCACGGAGCCCACGAAAGCCCATACCTCGATCGGCTCGGCTTCGGGTGTTCAGGTTTAAACCCCCCAACGGGGACCCGGGCCCCAACTCTAATTCCATATAGTGCGCATATCGCCACCCGAAAACTTCCCAGTTGTAAAGCCTAGGCAAGAACACCGGCAAGCGACTTCGGGCGCACGTCGTGTCGGGAAAGCCACACTACCGAGGGGCTGTCTATCATTGCCGATGATGTGACGCAAGTGCGTGGCACGATGACTTACTACTGGGAAAAAAGGAACCTCGGTGAGGATTTTTATCAGCCTCTGCGACCCTCGCGCGCACAAATACGCAAAGCCGCTGCCGAAGCAGGCAGCGAGCTGGAACATGGTGGG
This sequence comes from Tetraselmis striata, assembly GCA_006384855.1. Lineage (NCBI taxonomy): Eukaryota > Viridiplantae > Chlorophyta > Chlorodendrophyceae > Chlorodendrales > Chlorodendraceae > Tetraselmis > Tetraselmis striata. The sequence goes on from VCJN01001385.1 coordinate 93,052, forward strand.
CGAGTCGCTGGCGGCTGTCCTAAGTAGCTCCCCGGCCGATAACGTAGGGCTCATCACAGACGACGATGATGGGGTCCGTACCGAACTTAACCGGTGGTACCGGTAACTTGACCGCGGTTGAAACCCCAGTATACCGAACGGGTTACACTTTTAAGCGGCTTGGGCTGATCATCTCTAGTGCTGCTTTTAGCGGTGGATTTGTCGCGCCGGCCTTTATTGTGTAAATAACTCACACGGATACACTAGCAAAGTTGTTATTGGTAAGAAGCCCCATAACCATGCCCCAGCAGGATCAAGGATCAATAAGGATCAAGGATCACATTCTAGTATATGCTATATATGATGAGCGTTTGATCATTGCTGAGCCGCATGCTCTAGTCCTAGCGCAGTATACATGCGATGCTCTATCTACTACTAACTTCGCGGCAAAGTGAGCGCTACATGTAGTACCGGTACCATGACCGTACTCTCCCTCCCGGCGTTCAACGTCGTGACCGGGAGCTATGACCGTCCCCGGAGCTTGAAGAGTCCACGCTGTTGGAGTCCTAGACTATATGCGGTACCGGGTCAAGTACATTGCGTTGCCCCGGGCCACGCCGTGGATCGGTTTGAGCGCTTCCTGTTGGGCGACATACAACGGGGGTGGGCAGTGCGGGATGCGGCGTGGCACAACACGGAGCGGGGACAGTGGGCCCTCTTCGAGACATCCTGGATATGTCGAAGTACACGGGCATGGTCTTCGACTTCGTGGGTGAGGTGAGCAAGGGGGTGCGCCGCACTGTGCGCGGTGTCGCATGCATGGCCGCGGATCGGGGTGCCCTCTCATCGTGGGGCACTCGGTGCACCACCCGGGCACGTCAGGAGGCCTTTCTCGCAAGATATTTCCTCGGGGTCCTGAGCTTGGTGGCGGCTCGAGAGCGTGCTCGCGCTGCCTCAGACGATAACATATTCGTCTGCCAACCCGTTGCCGGAGCTGCACATCACGTCCGTGGATCACCCTCGCGCATACGTGCACGCGTGGCCAGGACTCGGAACGGTGCGCGCATCACTCATCCACTCCGCCTCGTGCGGTTTGCGGGCCGCTTTTAGGCGGCTTGCTATGTTGAATAAATTTTTACATCAGTGCTTTAACATATTCGCACTACTGTACATACAGAACCAAAAGCAACTATGAAAGGTTCCCAGCAAAAGAGAGACAGAAGCCTGAAACCAAGGTCAAGCAGGAGGCCATGGAGCCAAGAACCAAGGAAGAGCCAAGTAAACCACGAAGTCGCCAAGCTGCCAAGGAACCAAAGGGTCAAGGGAAGCACTGAATCCAAGGAACGACCAGAAAGACCGAAAGGGAAACATGAAACCAATGGGGACCACCGCCCGGGGGTACGATAGGCCATCAGCCGCGGCGAGTACGCTTGCAGCCGATGACCCGGGTCATAGCAACACAGTCCGACAAGCGACGCGACGCAGGCGCAGGAGCACCATCACGTGCCGCGCGCCCCGCCGCGACCCCGCCAAGAACGTTGTCTGCATGCGCCACGTTGATGAGCGCGGAGAAACGGCAGCGCCACGCAGACAAGAGCTGGCCGATTTTCTGGCCAGTGTGCGTGTGGATAGCTTTCGCGAGTTCCACCAAGAAGGCCTCAGCGTGCGGGGCCAGCGAGCCGAACTCGGAGACGGCGAAAGGAACAAAGAGAAGCATGCCGGCGGGGTTTCGGACACCCCCGTCATACTTGCTATGTTGATGTTTTGGTATACTAATGCTTTTAGCGGTGGATTTGTTAGTGGCCTTTTTGTAATTCACACCAGTATCGAACCGCCCCGTTGGAGGCGGGCAGCCAGGGCCCAGGGTCAACGGGGGTCAACCACTCCGGCCGGCGCACCAATAATACATCATCATCAGCATGCCCTCTTGCTGCCGGCTTGACGAGTCGACGTCTTCGTCCCTCTGCGGAGGCAACTTGAAAGAAGGTCGCGTGGGAATACCTCTGCGACGTGCGCTACCTCGCCAGCAAGTGGAGAGTAGGGCACACTGTCCCGGCACTGGTGTGTTGCTTTCAAGCTGGGGCGACGCGCGCGTCGTACCGGTACTGGTACCAGGTACTGTGCTCTTTGTTCGCGGGTACGGTAGTCGCACCGTCGCACCCGCTGAAATTGGGTCGCCCTGCCTGTCTGGACAAGTCGTCTTCCGCTTCCGCTGAGCCCGTTTAGTTTGCTAGTTTCAGTTTTCGCTATTCATACTCGGACCTGGCCTCGTTCCAGCCAGTTTTCACCCTCCCTGAAAGTGTGCCGCTGTACACGTTTCAAGGCATCGTGCCCCCGCAGCCGCCTCGCAGTCGCATCGCGGCCGCCCCCGCACCCGCCCTTGCCCGCTGTCGCATCGCGGCGCCGCGCGCGCCCTACCACTGCCTGTGCGTGGCGCTGCGCCTCATATGAAAATGTGTGACGCGCGGGCATAGGCAGGCCGAGGGTCAGCCAAAGCGCGACAGTGTCAGGGTGAAATCAAGCGATGCTGCTGGGTTCGGGCCGCCTGCGATAAGCGCAGCTGCGTGTAGGTCCAGAAGCACCCTCAAAGCACCCACGTTACCGGCGTAGAGCCGTAGAGCGTACCGACGCGCTCTCGGATGCCGCACTTGCTGTACCGCCCGCAACTGCACACTTCCGCACCGACTATTCTGTCCCCTGTTTGGAACGGACAGGATCCCGCGCGCAAGTCTCGAGGAGCCGCCACCGCGGCGTAGCGCCCGCCGGCGGCCAGGATGGCGTCGGGCGAGGGCGAGCGGGAGCCGGCCGATGGCGCCCGCAGCGTGGTACACTTCACCGGCACGGCCAACATCCTGCAGGCGCGCGAGCGGCTGGAGGCGGAGACGGGCATGGAGGCCATGGCGGCCTTCCACCGCTGGCGCACGTCGTCCCTCAAAACGCACTACGGGCGGCAGCTGCGCGACATCCTGACAGACGTGCGAAAGGACGAGGGCCGGTTGAAGCATGCGCAGGTGCGGTGCCTCGGCAAACATCCCACACCCAGATTGTGCCCCCACGAGCAATCACGCGCACATTCCGGTGTCCTTGCTCATACTCCCCCTTCCCTATCTTTGCTCCCCGGTCTTTGTAGAGCTCATTAACAGAGTACCGGAACAAGGAGGCCGCCCTGAACAACGAGCTGAGCAAGCTGCGGGTGGAGAACGGTCGCGCGGCGTCGCAGATGGAGAGTTTCCTGGCCGACTACCACGAAATGGAGAAGGAGCTCAGGTGTGCATATCATCTTCTCTATACCCCCCCTGGGCTCTCACGGACGCTGCGAGCACACCGGACAGTTGCTGCAGGCCCGCCCAGCGCTGAGACTGCTGCTTGGCGCCTGTGCGGTGCGTTCAGGCAAGTCTGCAACGCGCGCGACACCGCGCTGGCCCGAGCGGAAGCCGCAGAGGCGACGCTGGAGGTCCAGGATCGCACCCGCGGGGAGCGCGGCGACACGGTGGACCGCATCCGGCTGACGTCGGCGATGGAGGAGGCGCGCGCGGCGCAGGAGGAGCAGTCCAAGCTGCTGGATGTGCTGTCGCAGCGCGAGGAGGCGGTGGCGGGGCTGGGGCAGGAGCTGCGCGGCGCGAGGCAGCAGCTGGAGGCCGCTCGGGAGGATGTGGCGGGGATGGAGGGGGTGGTGCGGGCCACGGGCGAGCGAGCCGCGGTGAGCTGCGCCCGAAGAGCGACGCACCGGGGTGGGATGTCTAGGGACCGAGCTGGACCATGGTCTTGCCAGCAGGAAGGAGAGGGGGGTCTATGCCATGGTCGTACCGATGCTGCTAAAATATGAATAAAAAAGTACTTATCATACCCGCAATGGCGTCATCATGATGATAATGACGCAGTATTGGCCTCATTTTGTGGGCATCGCACCGCTCACTGGTGTTGTTGGCCGTGTGGTGTTCGGGGAACGCCAGATTGCGGAGGCGCGCGCCGCGGAGCTGGAGGCTGAGAACGCGCGCCTCAAGGAGGCGAGCCGGCAGGACTACGCGGAGCGGCGCCGGCTGCAGTCCGCGGCCGCCGAGATCGAGGAGCTGAAGATACAGGTGTGCTGATGCGGGGCATGAACGCCTGCGTGGCCGCCTGCCGGTGGCTGAGGGCGGCGGAGCTAAGAGAGGGGCGCTGCGCGCGGGGCTGCCTCCCCGCCCCTCCGCAGATCGGCGAGCTGAGCAGCGTCAACGCCAGCCTGGCGGCGAGCCGCGACGAGCTGCGCGGCGCCGTGGATGCGGTGACGCAGAAGCTGGCGGGCGCGGAGGGGCGGGTGGAGTACTTCTGCCGCAGCGCTGAGTTCCTGAGCGCGATGAACCGCATCCTGGAGGACAGCGGACCTGGCCATCACATGGAGGCCTACGCGCGCAAGCTGGTGCCCCCCCCCCCCCCCCCCCCAAATCAAACACACCTACCTACCCACACACCTAAATAATACGTGTAGTGTGTGTGTGTGTGTGTGTGTGTGTGTGTGTGTGTGTGTGTGTGTATGGGTATATATGTGTGTGTGTGTGTGTGTGTGTGTGTGTATGGGTATATATATATACCCATACACACACACACACACACACACACACACACACACACACACACACACACACACACACACACACACACATACCCGACACTCAGCAGCGGTGCCGTGCCTGCATCTATGCAGATCTGTACGCCTTCTGCCGACGATGTATATGTATGTATACATACCTATCTATGTGTACCGGTATCTAGCTATCTAGCTATATCCATATATATATATATATATACACGACGCATCTACAAGACCCGCACTGTTAGCCTGAAACTGCGCCTACGTGCAACCTAAAGGAATATTTGCTAAAGTCTACTATGGTAAAGTGTTGTCTACATATGAACTCAGACAAATGGGGCAGGTTCTTATTGCCGCGGCGGCGCCCGTACAGCCCGCATGTCGGCGTGTCCGGAGTCTCACAGCAACCCGGATCGTCCGCGGCTCTTGCAGGCTCAGCAGCTGGACGCGAGCATCGCGGAGAACGCGGAGCTCGCTGGCAACGCGGAGTCTCTCACCACCGCGGTGTCGCAGCGCGATGAGGCGGTGCGCAACCCCCCGTGGTCCCGCAACCGTCCGCGAATGGGATGCCTGGGGGTGGTCCCCCCGTCCGTGGGGCACCCTGGTAGTGCGCACCCGCTTGCAGGGGCGACGCGGGCATGCGCCACGATGCTTTGTTGGGTTGCCGCTTCCTCTCTGTTTTCAGACCCCCCACCTGCCAAAAAGCCTGCCATGTGGAATGCAGCATCCCCCGCCGCTCCCAGACAATGCACATGTTCACTTGGGGTCCAATAGATGTACTTGCGGTACATGCCTGATTGTATTCCCTATTTACTGCGGATATTCCTAGCATGCGCCATCACAGCATGGTATTGAGCATTGTTGATTGCTGTATTCGGTGGCGCGCATCTGCCCCAGAGAGCGTGATGGCATGTATTCCTGAGGGTAACGTGCTAGCTGCAGCGAGGGAGGGGGGAACAGTGGTGGTGCGGGGCGTGCCGACTCTTGTCCACTATGCCGCAGTTGTCGGAGCAGCGCGCCAGGATCCGCAGCCTAGAGGCCCGCAACAGCAGGCTGGAGGACGCGACCCGCAAGAACCAGCAGCTGCAGGTGCGGCCCCTGCCAGCCTGCTATGCACCTTCCCGGCAGCTTGCCACTGCCCCGGCGAATTTGCGGGAGGGGGCTGAGTCGCTTCCTGGGGGGCGGCGGGGGTGCAGGAACAGCTGGACAACGCCACGGAGGATGTCGCGGAGCAGAAGTCGCTGCGGGTGGCCGCAGAGCACCGCGCCGAGTCGCTGGCAAGCCAGAACAGCCTCAAGGCAGGGCGTCCCCCCGCCCTGATCTTGCAATTGCTCCATGGGCGCCCTCTTTGCTACTTTTTTGCAGGGTAAGAATCCTCGGGGGCGTCTTGCCACCGCAATCATCAGGGCTGAGGTGCCGCGACCCCTTGACCCGCAGGACTACATCCTGAAGGTGCGCGCCAAGACGGCCAACGAGGACATCACGGCCGCGTTGGAGCGCCTGACGAAGGAACTGGGAACCCGGACAGAAGACGCGGCCGCGCTGGCGGTGAGTCAGCCCGATGATACGGAGCAACATGCTCTGTACCTTGCATTACACACTTTGTACCTTACAACATGCTCTGTGCATTACCCCCCCCCCCCTAACAACAAGAACAACACAATCCAGCTAGATAGAGTTGATTATTCCGCGGCACATTCGTTGTTCATCCTCATAGCTGTTGGCATTTTCTTTTTCTAATGCTGCAAACGTAAATGAACAAGCACAGGTGTGTTCACGGGGTGTGTATGGCCGCGCTGCTTGCATGGCGGCCTTTTATGTATCACCCAGATACACCATGTTGGAAAAGAATGTGAAAGTATGTTCATATTAGATATGTATCTGTCAGCGGATTCTGCACTACCTGCCTACCCATCGACGGGCTGGACTGTCAGCAAGAGCGATGCATAGGCCGAGGACTGAGGCGAACATTGGCTGGCAGGGTCGCGCGTCTCTGGCGGAGAGCCGGTTGGACAGCGTGAACGGCCTCCAGAGCGCACTGGCGGCCAAGATCGCCGAGCTGGAGACGATGCGCGCGGGCGAGGCAGGCGCCGCGGACAGCAACGCGGCTGTGGCGCAGACGCCGCCTGCGCCGGAGCAGTCGCTGCTCCCGGGCAGCATCCGGGTGAGTGCCGCGATACGACATCCTTACATGACGACGGCCGATGACCCCTGAGCATGGAACCCATTCAGACACGTGGCTGAACATAACTGAATGCCACGGTGCCGTGTGCGCTGCTGCGGTAGCAGGGCGCGACACCGATCACGCTGGTGCCCCAGGAGGCATTGGAAGCCGCAGAGCGGCGGCGCGCTCGCGCGGAAGCCAACGTGGCGCACCTCCAGGTTGGATGCCATACCAGTCGGATTGCCTTACCCCCCCCCCCCCCCCCCCCCCGCCCATCAACAACAACTTAAGTCGCGACAAGAATGCATCGACAATACCTCTCTATCCTGAAACAGTTTGACTGGTCGAATGTTTTTTTTATTGTCCTCTGCGCTGGCTAGAGGGGTGGGGTGGGGGTTGAGACCATGAACTACATGCGCGAAGCCCAAATTGTGTTTGCGATGTGTTCTTGCTGCTTGCCTTAAAGGCACTTTCAGCCGCATACTCATTCCACCATTGGCTGCCTCCTCACCCCCCCCCCCCCCCTCTCTTTTCCCCACCTGCTCCTGTGTATCTAGCATGTGCAGGGCGCCAACATTGACGCGATCGCTGCGTTTGTGGAGCGGTCCCATCGGCTGCGTCGCCAGATCGACCTGATGGCTGTCTTCCATGTGTGGCGGACCACGGTGTTGGAGTCGATGCTGGAGCAGTACGCCAGCAGCGCTGGGGCCAAGGCTCACATGCAGACCATGCTTGTACGCCCCCCCCCCCCCCCCCCCCCCCCCCTCCTTACCCCCTGAGTAGTCAGTTATACAGGGTTGACTGGCGCTGATGGCGCTCCTTATTGCCTGTTTGTCTTCATCGAGCTCATCTGAAAAACCCACATGTGCCAACGCGGCAATACGACCACTGCGAACAGCATTGAACACACCCGACCTTTCAGAGGTCGAACATGGACGTTAACAATAGCGGAACTGTAGCGAATGTTCTTATGACTTGCATGCCAACCCCGTTTCGAGCTTGTAGTACGGGGGTTTCCTGGTGCGTTGGCAGCCGTATACCAGCAGGCGGGAAATGTCCGGTGGGATGGCGCCGCGTGGCCTCTGATGGCACCGTACTCTGTGCCTGCAGGCGCGCCTTACAAGGCGCAGCATCCACCGCGTCTTCCAGGCGAAGGCACGCTACATGTTTGCGTCCTGGCGTGCCGTGGCGGCGCGCCGCTTCCGCCTCGCTGGGCGCTGGGCGGCGCTGTCCAAGGAGGCGGTGGGCAGCCTCTGGGACGCCGCTGCCATGCACCAGCGCACGGGCGGCCTGATACGCGCCAGGCGCACAGGAGAAGGCGGCTTGGTGTTGCGCGAGGTTGCGGAGACGCAGGTGAGCTCGGCGGCTCTGGTCCTGCCAGTGATCACAGCGATGGCTGAAGCCAATGTTGAGGGTGGTCGGTACAGTTCCAACATGCTCTGCTGGTGCAGACGATGCGGCTGCTCGTCAAGGCCTGGCAGACTCAGGTGGCTGAGGCCAAGCTGGAAGACCTCACAGCTGCCTTGCCGGTGGGTCTCGTGGCCACGCCCCCGCCGGCGACCTTTAGTTGCTGCTTGCTAGGCGTTGCGAGTTGCTTGACGCTGTCTGAGCCTGACTGTGTCTGGGCCACGGCGTGCCTGCACCAGTTTTGGATCCAGCGCATCGGGGAGAAGCGTTGCGTGGAGCGGCACTGGACCGCATGGCGCATCGCTACCGCGAAGGCGCGCCCGGATGTCCAGCGCCCTGCCGCGAAACCGCCCGCTCGGGGCGCTGACGACGGAGAGGTGCGCTTGAAGGACGTCCGGATGGGCGGGCGGTTTGTTCCAAAATAGAGTGAATGCTTCGAAGTCAGACTGTTGTGAAAGGCGTTCAAAGCCCCAGGGGCGCACGCCAAGTTCGCCGTGCTCGGCACGGGCTATTTCGGAGCCATCGCAAAGCGCCTATGGGCCGCGCACATGGGGGCAGCATGTGTTGGATGACGCAAACACGCCGCAACATGCCGCACCTCGTCTAGATGAGTTCTTGTTACCATGCGGCAGGGGTGGCCCCGGAAACCGGATGGTTGAATCAGATGGTTTCGTACTATAGCCACAAAGAAGCTCCGGGCGTGATGAGGTGGCCTCCGGCGTCTGCCAGCATGCACCCCTCGCAGTCAGGGCCTAACCTCCGCAGTTTATGCGGTGCCCTTGCAGGTTGTGAGCGCGTCCGTCAAGCAGCACGCTTCCAAGGCGTCTCGCAGCACCGTCTCTCATACGCCGTCGCCGTCGCGTGGGCGGATTCCGGATGCTCGTCACCGCCACTCCGACACCCATGCAACCCAGACCGGTACACCCACCCACCACGCAACAACGGGTCCCACATGCCAGGCAGGACGCCTCTGCCAGTACAACTGCATTTTGCTGCCGTTATTGCGCATGGCGGGGGAAGGGGGGGGGGGGGTTAGATGTCGGCTGCTCTGCCCGTTGGCGTTGGCAATGCGGCTCATCTTAGGACGCCCCGCTGCGGTGAGTACATGCAGGTGCTGCCATGCGCGAAGAGAGCCGTAGCAGGTCTCCCGAACCAGGCAATGATGGGTCACCCCAAGGTGTGCGCCGAGGGACTGCGAGCACGCGCCATCTGCCATAATTCTACACTCTGCCATGTAGCGACTGCATAGTGCCCCATCAAGTTGTACGAGCCACACCTGTCTGAGATCTCTTTGCTCGGCGGGTGGGGCGGGGTGGGCAGGCACACGCCATGTTGCGGCATCCATGCGCACGCAAGTCCACAAGGTGCGCACGCTTTCCCCGCCAATGCTCGCCTGACAAAGAAGCTAGCCACGTTTGCTGCGGACGGTGGCGGTGACATACTATCACGCTGTTTGGTACCTGGCAGGTGTCAAGCCGTAGGGCTGTGCCGCATGGCGGTGGATCTCCTCGCCATGCACCTGCGACCGGGGCAGGAACCGGGGAGGAGGAGGAGGAGGACGCTCCCAGGAAGCGATCTGCGTCAGTGGCGCCGTTTCCTCAGGGGCGGCGCCACCCGTCGCCGAGGGCCTCGTCAGCGCCGCCATCCAGACCCTCCGCCAGCCGACATGCAGGTACCCGACAAGCTCTCAACCACCACCCATTAAACCCCCCCTTGCTTGAGTATAGCCAATGGATCTCGACTCCGGCAATGCCCCTCTCCCCGGCTGCCTGGGGATTTCCCTGAGAATCGCGCTGCTGTGTTGCTGTCGCTCAGAGCGCCGCAAGTTGCCACCCGACATGCCCGTGGTGGCTGCGTTTGGCTCCACAGTCAGCCACGACCCGCTGGCGCTGCCCTTTGCGCTGGGCCGGCCCTCGTTGCGCCGCCTGAGCGAGCCGGACGCGGTGCCCAATCTCTCCGCATCACAAGCCGGCTTGTCACGCAAGGCACGGCCCGCCATTGAAATGATCGCCGGTTTGTCAGATATCAATGATAGACTTTGTGCCTGTGCCCTTTCCTTCGGTTCACTGGTCCCCAAAATTGTGCAGCGCCCCGCAAAATGCTGTCGCCAAACTCTGTCAATATCCGTGGTGTATTCGTGGTCTATCCTGGAACGTGAGCTGTGTTTACAGCATCGCTTCGTCATTGCTGCTGCCATCCTGAAAGGGTGATGTTGTCGTACGTGGCTGAATGCGGTAAATGTGTGTGTGACAGGCGCGGAAGGTTGAAGCTGTGGTTGACTCCCTGGCGTACGCGCTGGGCGAGGTGGCGAGTAGCTTGGCGCAGGGAAGCACCCGCACAAACCAGGCCCTGGGCCGCCTGCAGGGGGCGTCGTCCTCCCCCGAGGCGGTCCGCAGCCAGCTGGTCCAGCAAGGCATGCGCGGAGCGTTCGCGGTGCATCGCAGCCCGGGGGCGGAGGCGGCCGCGCAGGGGCGCGCTGCCAGCCCTGGGAGCCCCACCGAAACATTACCCCGCAGTCCGAGCCCCACTGCAAGGTAGTGCCACCATAATCATAGGCCCTTCACATGTTGTCAAGTATGCCCCCCCCCCCCCCCCCCCCCACCCCCCCAGCCAAGTAAATCAGTTGGCGTGTAATCCGCAGAATAATGAATGATAAACCTGATATCTAACTTATATTAATATAATAACCTTGTATATATTATTAATCAGTTATAATACTAAATTATAAGTTATCATATGGAGACGGGATATGAGCTGAGGGACCTGGCCTTCAGATGGGTGCGCTCTGCGCACTTTACTTAGTGGACCCTATGTGAGTTCTTGCCGCGGGGCCGATGGACAGCTGGCATGTCTAGCATCAAAGACTAAGCAGGAATATAGTTGTAAGAAATGTCTAATTTTGAAGTATTATTATTATATGACTTGTTTAATTATATAATTATGTAATTGTAAAAAATGGGGTGCAAGCACGCTTTTCTTTGCATTTCATGCCATGCCATCGATTGTATCCCACTTCACTTGTCATGTGGAGCGTCACCCCTCCCTGCATCTAACACCCAGCCTCGGCCGTGCCCCCAGTACTTGCCATGCAAGCACGACCCGAGACCGCGCGCTCACAGGCGTTCTGAGTCCACGCAGCCTGATGGGCTCGCCTCCGCCGGAGCCCCGGCACTGCGCCCCGCCATCGCCATCCGCCACTGAGGCCGGCATCCCAAAGGAGCTCCGCATCCCACCCCCTGCTTCCGGACCACAGCGGGGACATGACCCGGGGGTGAGTCGCAGGCCATGTGCAGCGTCCGGCAGGTTATGTTCCTCTGCATCCAGGAACAAGCGTTTACGTGAATGATCACTGACTCCCTCTTCCCCCTATCTCTCCACACCATGTTGAAATCACAGGGGCAAGTGCGTCCGCCATCTGATGTGGGCAACGACATGTCTGGCCGCATCCCCTCCCAGCCACCATCCACGCAACAGAGCAGCCCCGCCAAGTCTGTCAGGGCTGCGGCTTCGATAGATGAGCGAGGCACCCCGACTAGCCCATCCAAGCTAAACCTACCTGGTGCGTGTAGTGTTGGTACCTCTGCATGTGCAACGGATGTTTCATTTCGATAGCACTATTATCAGAGTGCACCGTCATGTCAACGCTAATCTTACAGCGACTCATTACTACTACCCTCGACTCTCATGCAGGAACCGGAACACTCATCGGCGAGCAGTCACGCGAATTCGAGAACGTGCTCACCGCAGGAGCGACGGGCTTCAGTCCGCGCGAGCTGGCAGAGCTGTCGCAACGGGGGGCTCTTCTGTCGGCCCAGATGGTTCCGATGCACGACCTGCAAGCCACCGGGTCGCACCTCGTCATTTCGCCCGATTCGAGGCTGCTTCACCCCACCCATCCATCAGCAGCTCCGCACGGACTGCCGAGCGGTGGGATGGCCGCGCCGCATTCCCCTCATCAGCGCCATTCGCCTCCCCCGACTCAGGTAATCGTACGCACGGGCTATGATCGCTTGCCATTATGTGGTGAAGCATCTGCGCGTATGAGTCATGGACGCATTTGTTTACCTGGGGCCGGGGGGGGGGGGGGGGGGAAGGGGGGGCGCAGTGTTGAGAGCATGTTGAGTAATGCTGGCTAACGCTTTTCATTGCGCTGCGCTGCTGGGTGTATCAGGCGAGTCCAGCGCGGACGACAAGACAAACTGTCGTCGACAGCCCCAACTCGCAAGCCGTGGAAACAAGAAACAGGTAAGCGTGAAGCGCCCGAGTCGCGCATGCCTTCGCCTGATTCCAGGAATACTTCGCGAATTTGTGTACCTAACAGTGCAAAGCTTCAATGAAAACTGGACTCGGACAATGGTGACCTCACAGGTGTCACAGATATACTCATATGTGCATGGTTGACCTGACAATTATTCGTCCTGTATATATAACTCGGAACGGGTTCGGATCTGCATATAGGTGCTGAGTGTCGTCTGCTGTCATTGCTGTGCTCCCTGGGCAGAGAGAGTCCTCAGCCGCCACCCGCGTCGGCTGCCAAAGGATCCCGGATGCAGCCTTCGGCGGTCTCTTCGAGGCTATACGCGCCGACGCGCGCGTCCATCAGCAGAGCAGAAGCGGTGGCAAGAGCGACGGCTCGGCGGGAGGCGGAGGCGCTGAAGGTGTCTCTGGCGCCAGCTGTTGCAAAACGCCGTGACCGAAGCCCCTCGAAGAGCCGCGACCGGAGCCCCCCGAAGCAGCGAAGTCACGCACCCTATTGGGGCGCATGGCAGGACATACCCCGCGGCCAGAGCACGCAGCAACCGTAGTCGGGTGACTGCAGTAGCCACATCCAAGACGGGTCGAGCGGCATATCGACATAAGAAGAGCTCGCTCGAGCACCTGAGAGTCCTGCCGGGTAGTTGGCGGTTCTGAGTCCTCAAGCAACGTCGTCGTTCGGTATTGTCTTTGTCCTAATGTGAATCATGTTACTCTCGTTTTTCACAGCTTTTCAAGCCGCGTTGCACATCTTTCCACCGAGACCAGCAAGTTTATCGTCCACTATTAATATCTCACCTACGGTGTGAAATTTAATTCCACTTGTAATAATTCCCCGTGTCTTCTTGGTACTGCACACTTTTACGACGCTGCAGCTGCAAAGTGCTATCTATCACAGGCAAGCACCGCCCCGGGCCACCAATAATAGCACTGTTCGGCCACTGTTCGGCCACCAATAGCACAGCACTTTTCTGCGACTACGCCGTGCAACAGCATTTGTGAATTCGTATTAAAACGTTATTGTGCGGCGGGCTACGGGTAGCGCGATAAAAAAATTAGGATCGCAGCAAGTTTGGCGGTCAGCCCTACTTAGGATTTCCAATTTTTAATTAGGGTTTAAGTTTAGGTTCAAAAACTTTCCAAAACCATCTTGATTTCGAGGCCCTTCATTTTTGGGGCATATATATTGGGTGGGAAGTGGGAAGTGGACAGCAGTCATTTAATGAAACATCAAACCACTTGCATAATTGCATTAATATGGGCAGACGCAGCAAGTCGCAATGCACCCAGAGATGGGTCCGCCAAAAACATATGCTGCACACTTTGGCAAGACCCTTTGCACATGCCCCATGAGGCACCCGCATGTTTCAGAGTCTGGATTTCAGGATACTGGGTTTTGGCTGGGGATTCTGGTGTATTAGTTTTTAAAATTAATCCTTGATCCATCTCGATCATATGATCTAATAAATATATGGTAGTGAATTAATACACTGTCACCCGAGACAGGGTTTCATGTCCCATCTAGAGGGCACAGTACGTTGTAAGCTGCATTTTTGACGTAAAAAAAACATTCAGGGTTTTGAATGTTAGGGTTTTCTCGGGCTGGCCCTATACGGGTATCTGGCACGACGAGTGATGCCGCGCGCGATCTCGACAGACTGAAGTCTTCTGCTCCGAGGTCAGATCGACAGCCGCGACAGTCCACGGGCTCACAGGCTCCTTGCCATACCCGCCCGCACTTACCCAGTATTGTCGGTACTATTCTCAAGGCAGTCTTGCCCAGACCGCCAGCAAGCAAAGGCGGGCCCGCCAACGCATACCTGCGAGACACACAAAAGCGAGCGCTCGCCAGCACATAGCGGCATACCCCTTGACCTCGCAGCGCGCCGCCATGACGTTTCTCACCGCCGTGAACCCCCTGCTGCTGCTGTTCGGGCCGGTCCTGTACATCCTCCTGGCCCTGATGGGCCTGATGCAGTTCGGGGTGGTGTTCCAAGCCTTCACCAGCTTTGCTAAGGGCAAGACTCTGGCTGGGACCGTGCTGGAGCCGCTGCGGCCGGGTGAGGACCCCCCCCCCCCCCCCTCCCCCACACACACACCCCGTCTCAACGCCCCTCCCATCTGCAGGTCCCTTCCTACGCACCGCTCATGCGGCAGTGCACATTCATCTGAGCTGTCACATGCACCACTGGCATGTCTGGCAGGCCTGAAGAACCTGGCGTCCGTCATGGAGTCTTGGCTCGGGTGAGCGCCGGCCCGCACATGCCGGGACGCGCCGCTCAGCATGTGGCGGCACCCCCAGCCGGGCACTCGCGCTCATGTCTGACGGTGGCGGCCCTGTGGCGGGTGCTGTGCAGGTCTGCGAGCTCTTTCAAGCCCAACATGACGCACGTGTTGCTGGTCAGCATCTTCATGGTCACGATGTGCGGGATGGAGGCGATCCGGCTGGAGATCGCCAAGGGCAACCAGAAGGCCCAGAAGGCCAAGGAGTAGGCACGCAGCCCCCCAGGATGCCCCCACCTGCACTCCATGCCACTCAGCCGCTGGCAATCGCGTAGCCCCCCCCCCCTCCAAATACAGGTGACAGACTGTGTGGCCAACTGCCCTCTGGGCGTTAATTACAGTGTCAGAAGCAGGGCCGGTGCAGGCGGCATCATGCATCCATGCGCAGTGCAGGCGTGCGCTGGGGTGAGGCAGCGCTCTGTGGGAAAAGGGGCGCCTGCACATGGACGCGTGGCTGTCGCAGCATTCCATGCTTGCCTCCGAAGGGTGGATGCGGGGGGGGGGGGGGGGGGGGGATCAGGCCAGCAGCGCCGCGAGCCCGCTGCCAAAGTTCTTCTTGGCGTCCTCCGACACGGGCGAATCCCCGAGGTACACCCCCAGCAGCACCTCGTTCAGCTTGGGGGATGTGATCTTCCCCACCTGCGCAGCAGCCGCAAAGCCGCAGAACCCCTCACTCACTCGCCACTCGCCCCAACGCGGGCACACAAAAAGGGATTACTCCCCCCCCCCCCCCCCCCCCACCACACACGAGCGCCATCGAGCGACCCATCCCGTGCGCACCTGCTTTCCGTCGATGCGGGTCACCATGGTGTCGCCCGCCAGCGCAAAGGTGATGTCCAGGCCCTTGCGGAACTTGACGCCCACAAACTGGTCCGTGAACGCGTCCATCGTGTGCATCTCGCCCGCCTTCTTCAGCCCGGGCTCCATGCGCTCCTGCAGCCCGGCACGCGCGTGTGTGTCGCTGCGTGCCCACCCTCACTCCCGCACGTGCTTCATGCACTTCACGCCAGCATGCAGGCAGTTGGGGGCGCTCGCCTTCAGAGCGTTGGAGAAGGTGTCGCTGCTGATGTTGCCATAGTTGATGATCAACCGCACCGTCTTGTCAACGCCCTTGGCCGCAACGAAATCTGCGTGCTCCACACATGTCGGGTATAATTAGCCATCAGGGGGACGTTACATTGGTAGGTCATACTCGTCGTTTGGATAAGCCCAGGATGACCCGCACCCTGTCTCGGTTTTGGGGGGGAGTGATTCACCTTTGTAGAGACTGCTGTCTGCAACCAGTTTGTCCTGGTTCTGCCCCTTGTACTTGGCCAGCTTGGCCCTCAGCCCAGAGGGGTCCACATACAGCCCTACCGCGTACACTGCCGCCGCAGGGGTGTCGATAGGATGGCACGCGAGTGGGGCGGTGGACACAATTAATTGCCTTTGTGTGTATTTTTTTGAGGGGGGGGGGGGGGGGGGGGGGGGTCGCAAATAATAACAGTCGAGTCGAATGGTGAGGACACAAAGGGCTGTCCCAATGCGCGAGTATGATGGGGCGCTGAGGGAAGTGAAATGCAGGGAAATAAAGTAAAAAATATCGGGGTGCGTGCTGGAGGTAGGGCCGCACCGTTTATGTTCTTCAGGCCGAGGATGCGCTTGGCGCGGACGCCCAGCCCCGGCGACGGTGGTGCATCCACTGGCGCCCCGCGTGCAGTACTCGGCGGAGAACTCGAGTCCGGTGGCGGACTCCTTCACGGTCTTAGCGCCCGAGACAAACTTTGATGGGTCCTTCTGCCCGGGCACGGCCATGGACAGGGAGGCCAGGGGGCCTATGGCACCGGGGTTGCTCCTCCCGAAGGCGAAGGAGATGGCGGCCAGCCGAGGCGGGGGACCGCCGCCTCCGCTGCTCGGAGGCGCGCCGTCCAGGCGCAGATTGTCCCTCGTCGTGAATGGCATCTTGATCCGCGATATCCAGACTTAAACGGGCAGATGCGGGTATGCTAACAGCGAGAATTCCCCAGCGATAATGGCGAGCAATAGTAACACGGAGAAGCAGCCCTGAACTGGCGTCGCTCTCGCCTCCGCGTCAGCCATCGTCAGCCATTAGCCACCGATTCTTGAGCGGCTCGCGTGCTGCCCAGCTGCGCGATCACCGAACGGGTGACCGCGTGCTGGTGGCTCAGCTCGTTTCGCCGCAACGTGTGTACTAGGGCTCGTTCCATACCCTATAGTCCAAGTACCTATCCGGCTATCCCCCAGCAGGCAGGTACTGGTGTGAATTACAGCAAGAAAAAGGGCAGTAACCACCTACTGCTAAAAGTAGTACTGGTGTGAATTACAAAAAGGGCAGTAACAAATCCACCTACTACACCCCTCCACATAAGTTTGGGGTCCCTTTTCGGCAGTCTCAAGACTTCACAAGTCTAGGGTACCTGAACGTAGGGTATATGAGATGAAACCCTGGAATCTCTTGGGGCTTTATAAAACCTGCATGACGAGTGGCTCAAACCGAAGCTTAATGACCTTTGACTAGGGAATCACGCTGCACTTGGTGCGTGGATGGGCGTCGCCTGCAACTGCACCAAAACCGGGGTCGGTATCACGCACACGCCGACGCGCGTGCATAGGCAACCAAACGGCGGGATGGCCATGAACGCGTGAGGAAACACATTGGCGAGGGGCTCGGGTGCATTTGGTTGGGGTGCAGCCGTGTGGGCGGCGGCCAGTGCATGTCGCGTTGCGATACTGGCATGGCATCAGTGTCGGCCACGCGCGGCAACACCCCCTTGGCTTCAAAACGCTGTAACTTTTCAGGGTTTGCTCAGAAAAACTTTTTAAAAATATCACGCCATTCCTCGTTCAATTCTGCGTCGGGAACACTCTTCCATAGTCACAAAATCGATTTTTGGGGTCTCCGGAAAAAATCCCCAAAGATGATCATCCAAGTTGCCCCTCACTGCCTCATGTGCCCACCCATATCGGGCGCGTGGCTTTGCGCCAAGTGCGTGTCTAAGCCCCATACTCAGTTTCGCGAGAGCGTTATGTATGTGGATGACCACGGACCACCAACACTTGGCATGTGCCACCTCCTAGCGATACACACATCTACCAGCCAAAATGCCATTTTCCACAGCATTTTTCAAGGAATTTCATATTAATCAAAATCCACGCCCCTACCGCGCCACCCCGCCCACGAAACGGTGCAACTGGCATTCCACCACGCGCCCCCATAGTAGAGCATTGCCCTACGCCAAGGGGGCCATCGAGCGCCTCTCCTACGTGCGTTCGCCACAGAAACAGCAGTATTTTCACCCCAAAACTGCTCCCCACAGTGGCCAACTTGACGTTGGGATGTCACGTCGTGCCTACAGCGACATGCTTTCAGTGGCCTACACGCACAGTGTGTGCAACTTATGCCAAGGGCCGTATCCACCGAGTTTGGTGCGACGAGTGCCGCTATTTCCATAGGTTTGGACGGTTGGCGCAACCCACAACTTTCTGGCGCCAACGCACCATGCAATGATTTCGCGTTTTTGAAAGGGCGCCCACAAATGGTCGTGTTGTCGCGCGGGTGGGTATAAAGCGCACAATAGGCGTTCGCCCGAACTATTCCCACTGTAGTTAGCATGTATGCACATGCAGCCGGCGTTATCCTCGCCCATGCATGCGCTTTGCGATCGAAAATGCAAAACCCGGACTTATGTGGAGGGGTGTACAAAACGTAGTACTAGAAAATCAACACAGCAAGACGCCTAAAAGCGCCCCGCATCCCGCATGAGGCGGGATGAATGAGTGATGCGCACACGGTTCAGAGTCCGGGCCACGCGTGCGCGCGTGTGTGTGGGTGATCCTCGGACGTGCCGTGTAGTTTCAGCAACGGGATGGGAGACGAATCTGCGCCGTCTGATGAGGCAGCGAGCACACTCTCGAGCGGCCACCAAGCTCAAGACCCCGAGGAAATCTCTTGCGAGCAAAGCCTCATGGTGAGCCCAGGTGGTACACCGAGTGCCCCGCGATGAGAGGGCACCCCGATCCGCAGCCAAGCATGCGATACCGCGCACTGTTCGGCGCACCCCCTTGCTCACCTCACCCACTGTGCCGAAGACCATGCCCGTGTACTCCGACATATCCAAGATGTCTCGAAGAGGACCCTTCTGTCTGGGCTCCGTGTTGTGCCACGCCGCATCCCGCGCTGCCAACCCCCGTTGTATGTCGCCCAACAGGGAGCGCTCAAACCGATCCACAGCCGTGGCCCGGGGCACTGCAGTGTACTTGACCCCGTACCGCATAGTCTTGAACTCTAGCAGCATGGACTTCAAGCTCCGGGGATCATAGCTCCCGGTCATGACGTTGAACGCCGGAAGGGAGAGCTCTGCGTCCGGCACTAGGTTCTTGAGTTCATCCATGGGTACGGTGTTGCCGAGAGGCACTGCCTGCTGGGACAAGTTATCCACCTCCCGCCGTACAGCGATACCTAGGTCGTGAACACAGTGATCGCGGAAGGCATCTGCGATAGCGTCGTGCTGTACACGCCAATGGGCATCTCGAGGCGCCGGGAGGTTCATGAGCGCGTCGCCGTATAGGTCAACGTTGACGGGGTTGTGCTCTGTCGAGGGCAGAATGATCTGGCTCCCAACCACTGGGGCCAAGCACGGGCTAGGCAGAAAGAAGTACCCGGCAGCGACCTCCCGCACCTCATGCGGAGTCATGACCGTCCGCGCGGTGGGGATGGCCACCCTCCACACGCCTCCACATGCCTGACGCCGCGTCGAGCTGGTTGAACAAGATCCGTTCCCTACATGTGACATGTGAGTAGAGGGCAAGCAAGGGGCAAAGCATAATCAGGGAACACACACTTACACGAAGCCTCACGCCATACACATAATAAGGCAAACACGCAGAGAACATGCAAGCAAAGGTCAAGATGGACGGTGTCGCTTTGCCCGCTTTATTTTCTTATGCTTCCCGTCATGTTGAGTCGCCGCAGCCGCCCGCTGATGCTCAAAAACTAGTACTGGTACAGGTACATAATATACAGTCATCGACCGGCGCGCGGCGCGCGGCGCGCTACCTGCGACAGTGTACAGGTACGAGTACTCGTACTGGTGCCCGACGGTTTTTTTGTTTTTTTCGCCCCCGGGACAGGACTGGCACCAGTGCAACCCTTGCAGCGTCTCTACGACGGCCGTTTAGGCAGCAATCCAGTTACGGAAAGCCCTGGGTAGGCGACGCTCAGTTATAGTCATCAAGCAAATTGCCGAAGCATTTCGCAAGACTAATTGAAGGCCAGTGACGGAATTTCCAACACAGTTGGATCACCGTCTAAAACACTGCCATCAAAATACCCGGCACTGACCACGAAAGGTCCGCCCTACGGGTACCCGTTTGGGCGTCGGCCCATTCGAGTAATGCGAGTTGGGGCAAGCCCCAACCCGCGGAGCAAAGCATTTCGGGAGTGCGATACATGTGCAACAAAAAAGGCAATGTGATGATGGAGGGCCCGACGCCATAGCTGGAAAAAATTCCCATTCCCAGTAAAATCCAGGGCGCCGTGAAGGGAGTACCCGACGGTACAGTACTTGCTGCGCGCAACGCAATATTGACTTTACAGCCGCAGGGTACTATGACGCGCCGATCTGAGCAGGCGGGCATTAGCGACTACCTGTATCAGTACGATGATGGCACGCGGCGGTAATTATTATGTTAGTAGCACATTGGCCCGTACGGGGGTACGGGTACGACTCTAGATCTCGAGAGCAAGGATCCTGAGCAGCAGCCTTCAGCGCAGCAGCAGGCGGTCATCATCGGCGGCTGCTGACGAGCATATGTTCGCGCGTTCCGCGCGCACACGACCGGTCGTTGAACGCGACGCAATAACGTTTGCAGCGCGGCAACCGCCGGCAGCAGGCATCGCATACGACTTCCCGTCATCATCATGAGCACCGGTCTGCTGCAGGGGCGGTGCAGCAGCGAATACTAAAGGCAACAGCTTGTGCTACTGACCGCATACTGTCGGCGACTCGGCTACCCCCCGGGCCCGACTGCCTGTGCGCTGCGAGGAGGCAGGCGGGAGCCGCGCGGGACGACCCGCGAGACGACCCCCCGGCGGAATACATAACGGCAGCCTGCGGGCCATATTATTGACAGCCAGGTGGGACGCGCGGCGCACGAACCTCTGGGAGGAGCTCACTCGCCCATCTCCCGCCGTCCCCTTCCCGCCCCGCATATGGATCGCCCCCTCCCTTCTCACCGAACGCTGTCGGGGTTTGTGTACCGCTATCCCGGGGGCTGAGAGCGCGCACGGCGGTGGGCTGTCTCGCGGCGGTTCAGGCCGACCGGAGAGGTGTGGTCGCCATGGTGGTCGCGGCGGAGAGCAGCGCCGCGCAGCGCGCCTACCACGTCGGCTCCATGGTATGGGTGCCACTGGCGCAGGAGAAAGACCGTGTGGCCGGCGTGCCGGTGCTCTACGGCGGCTCCCGGCGGTCCGTGAGCGGCTGGGTGAAGGGCTGCGTGACGCGGCTGTCGGAGGGCGACGGCCTGTTGGACGTGGAGACAGAGGAGGGGCGCCGCCTGGCCGGCCTCGCCCCCGCGAGCTGCCCGTTGCAGAACGAGCGCGATGACATCGTGGAGGACCTCACCGCCAGCGACTTTCTGCACGAGCCAGGGTGCGTGACAACGCTCCCCCCCCCTCCGGGAATCCATCAGAGCGGATACCTGCTGATCAAGGCGCAACGCTCCCCCCTCGAGGGGGGGGGGGGGGGGGGGGCTCTGTGGCTGCGGCTGCGGCTGCTCGCTGCGGGCTTGCACTTGTACCCCCGCTCAGTCTTTTGCCGTGGCCGCCAGGATCCTGCACACGTTGCAGGTGCGCTACGCGCTGGACAGCATCTACACCTACAGTGGCAACATCCTCATCGCGGTGCGTGCGCTCGCTGCTTCTGCGCCCCGGGTGAATCGAGGTCGGAGGGCTGCTTAGGGCGAGCGGGATTTGGTGGGGAGGGGGGGGGAGTGGGCGCTGGATGTTGCCGGGAGCACCCAGCAGGAAGGGTGACGGTGGTGGTGCGGGGCCGTGCGCAGGTGAACCCGCACAAGAGGGTGCGCCATCTGTACGGCAGCCGCATGATGGCGCAGTACCGCGGCCTCATGTTGGGCGACCTCAGCCCGCACGTCTACGCCATCGCGGAGCAGGTGCCCCCCCGCCCCCCGCCTGAGTCCATATAATGGCGTAGTGTGGTGTGGTGTGGCGTGGCGGCGCTGAGCGTGACTGCTGCCGCCACGCTGGCAGGCCTTCACGCTGATGATGATCGACAAGCAGCCGCAGTCGGTGCTGATCAGCGGGGAGTCAGGCGCCGGCAAGACGGAGACGGCCAAGCTGGTGATGCAGTACCTGGCGCACCGCGGGCAGGCGGAGGCGGCGCGCGGTGGGAGTGGCCGAGGGGCGAGGGCGGCCGCGGGCGGCGAGGCGGAGGAGGATGCAATCCCCATCGAGGAGCAGGTGCTGGAGTCCAACCCGCTGCTGGAGGCCTTCGGCAACGCCAAAACCTCCCGCAACACCAACTCGTCCCGCTTTGGGAAGTTTGTGGAGATCAGCTTTGACGAGGCCGGCCGAGTGGTGCGCCAGCCCTTCCCCCCTCCCTATAAGGACGGCATTGACCCACTCATGCAGCCGTGCCGGGCGGACCCGCCCCACTGAGCTGTTCCTGCGGCCCCCCCGTGCGCAGATGGGCGCCACCATCAGCACCTTCCTTCTGGAGCGCTCGCGCGTGGTGGCCATCGCGGCGCCGGAGCGCTCGTACCACATCTTCTACCAGCTCTGCGCCGGCGCCTCGGAGGTGCAGCGCGCGGTGCTACACCTCGAGGGCGGCGCACGGGCCTTCCGCTACCTCACCGCCAGCCCCGTCCTCGCCCTCGAGGTGCCCCCCCCCCCCCCCCCCCCCCACCCACCCTTCCCGCCGCCTCCCAACGTACTAAGTGAGTAGGTTGGATTGATTGGAACTGGTGCGCCTCGTGTTCCGTTCCACCCCAATCATTCGCCCCCCCCCCCCCCCCCCCCCTGTGCCTGCCATCCGGCATCCAAATGGCACACAGTATATATATGTGTATATATATATATATGTATACATATATATACATATATATATATATACATATGTACTTATACATACATATATATGTACACATATATACATACTTGTATAACCTTAACAGTTATATATGTACTTATTTGTATTTATATTCATATTCATCTACATCTGGTGGACCTGCAAAGCGGGCATGTTCAGAAAGAACCGGGTGAATACATTGTTAGTTATCATTCGTAATGATTTGCGACATTACAATTTGCTTTGTTCCATCTATCAATCATATCGCCCTACCGCTCCTCCTGTGACTCGCTCGCACCGCGGAGTCAATCAAATTCGGAGTTCACCTTCCTGCCATCATAACCTTCCCGGCGTTATAGCACTTGCCAATAAACTACATGCAGACGGAGAAGTGATACACTACCTGGCAGACATGCATAGAGGCCACCACATATTCAGATAGGATATATAGCACCGCAGTGTGGTTTGGTCGGTCTAACACATCGTGGCGCGCAGGACATGGACGACGTCGAAGCGTTCCAGCACACGTGCGACGCCATGCGCATCGTGGGGCTGACCGACGGCGACCAGCAGGCAGTGTTTGCCATCGTGGCGGCTGTCCTGCACCTCGGCAACATCGAGTTTGTCGCCGGCCCCACGGGGGAGGACTGCGCTGTCGCCAACCCCGTGACGCTGGAGACCGTGTCAGAGCTGCTGGGGGTGGGCACCCGCAGACAGTGGAGCTCTTTGCGTTGACGCCCGACTGCTGTGGCCTTATCCCCCCTTCAATGGGCACCCACACGCGCATGCTGCGGCCCCGCTGACGCCCCATGCGGCGCCCCGCAGATCACGGCGGACAAGCTCTCCCGTGCGCTGATGACCCGCACCATCGAGACCGTGGGCGAGAGCATCGTCAAGCCGCTCACTGCCGCCGCTGCTGCGGAGTCGCGAGACGCCCTGGCCAAGACGCTGTACGGAGCTCTCTTTGACTGGCTGGTGGCGGCCGTTAACCGGCGCATCGCCGCGCTTGGTGACCCTCCCCCCCCCCCCCCCCCCCCTTTCCCGGGTTCGTCTTCTCCAGCCACTCCGTGTGAGTCTGGGGCTGCGTGCTGAGGGCATCATGCGGTGCTCGCAGGCTCTGTCTCGATGACGAGCCACACCATTGGCATCCTGGACATCTACGGCTTCGAGTCCTTTGAGGACAACTCGTTCGAGCAGCTGTGCATCAACCTGGCCAACGAGCGCCTGCAGCAGCAGTTCAACCAGCACGTGTTCAAAGAGGAGCAGGACGAGTATCAGCGCGAGGGCATCGACTGGTCGTACGTGAAGTTTGTGGACAACCAGGTGCGCTGCACGCCATCCTCCTGCTCCCCCGGCTTTGCTACCTTGCTCTTGTCTGCATGCAATCTCGCCCTGATTGTGGCTCGCGCTCTGTGCTGTCAGGAAACGCTGGACCTGCTGGAGGGCATGCCCGGCCAGCCCGGCCTGGGCGTGTTCCCCCTGCTGGACGAGGCCTGCCGCCTCCCCAAGGCCACCTCGGCCGACCTCGCGCACACCGTCCGCACCCGGCTGGCCGGCAAGCCGCGCTTCGACGCCCCCAAGCGCTCCGCCAAGTCCTTCACCGTGTGCCACTACGCAGGGCAGGTTATGTACAACACCGACCTGCTGCTGGACAAGAACCGCGACTACCTGGTGGCGGAGCATCAGGTGCGGCCTGCGGCTACTTGCCCACTGTGGCATACGGATGAGGCACGCAATTATAAGCATTTCTTCTATGGCAAGTATGGCCCGTCCTTGTGGCCGTTCGTGGGAGATTGATGGTGGTTTGCTGCGCGGTTATTGCAGGAGCTGATGGCGAGCAGCAGCAACCACTTTCTGCGGACGCTGCTCCTGGCGGACGCCAACGTGCCGGCCAACGCCGGGCGTGCGCGCGCGGCCTTCAAGCTCTCCACGGTCGGCGACCGCTTCCGCAAGCAGCTGCAGGTGCTCACGCGCACGCTGAACAAGACCAACCCGCACTACATCCGCTGCGTCAAGCCCAACTCTGAGAGCCGCCCGGGCAGCCTGGACGCCGGGTGCGCCTCCCTTCCTGCGCTCAGAGAATGTGCCCCACCCCAGGTCGTGTGCCATCACCGCGTATCGTCCGATTGTCGGCTGAGTGCCGCGCCGTGGGTTCTGCCGCCAGGTACACGCTGGAGCAGCTGCGCGCCGGCGGTGTGCTGGAGGCTGTTCGCATCGCCTGCGCGGGCTTCCCCACCCGGAAGGCGCATTCTCAGCTGCTGGCGCGCTATGGCATGCTACTGCAGGTCTGCGGTGGCCCATGGCAAACCGCTGCCCCTGCGCAAACATACAGACATATAGACATATACATGCGACAGCCGTGTGAAGCCCCCTGCCTCACCTGCTCAGGGTCTGTCCGAGACGAACTTTGCGCAGCTGCGCCGCCTGGAGGCGATGGTGCTTCACGGCGAGGAGCACGACGTGGACCCAGAGACTGTCAAGCTGCTAGTCAGGAGGCTCCTGGGGCAGCAGGGCCTGGAGGTATGGTTGCACCAGCATGGTCGGCCCGGTCTGCAGCCACTCTCCCGCCACTACATAGATGTATATACACATATACATACATAAATATATATTTACACACAAATATACATACATATATATGTATGATTGTATGCAGATATATACAGGAATATATGTATGTATGCATACATATATATTATATATGTATGAATATATGTATGTATGTATACATCTCTGTGTTGGACGCCATCCCCTGGCGGATGCCTCGGCCGCGCTGACTTGGCCGCTTGTTCTCGGGTGCCTGCTCACAGGGATGGCAGATCGGCCACACCCGCGTGTTCCTGCGCAGCGGGCAGCTCGCCCAGCTGGAGGGCATCCGCGGCGCGCGGCTGTCCAAGGCGGCCATCACCCTGCAGGCCGCCGCGCGCGCCTTCCTCGCGCAGGCCGCCTTCCGCCGCGCCAAGAGCGCCATCATCACCCTCCAGGCCGCCTCGCGCGCGTTCGCCGCCCGCCGGCAGGTTGGTGTCCTGCGCCGCCGGGCCGCCGCCACCCGCATCCAGGCCACCTGGCGCATGTGGTGCATGCGGCGCCTCCTGCTGGCGCACCGCCAGTGCAAGGCCGCCCTCAAGATCCAGGTACAACCCCCAAATGCCTCCTCCATCCCCAACAACGCTCTTGCTGGGTCTGCTTCGGCTTTGCTTGCCGAACCCATGCTGATCCCCCCCCCCCCCCCCCCTCCCCCCCCCGGATGCCTTGCAGTCCTGGGCGCGGATGGTGGTTGTGCGGCGCCGCTTTCTGGAAGAGACAGAGCTTGGCCGCCGCGCAGCGCTGCGAGCCCGCAAGGTGCAGGTCACCGCTCACCTTCCCTGCAGTCGCATCCCCTTTCTCTGTGCCAACCACCTGGCCGGCATGGCGATGAAATGGCCGCAATGTACACATGGACTAGGGGGGTTCGAACTAGGGGGTTCGGACTCGGCGGGTATGTACGGATGTCTCCGCTGTGCGCTGGGCGAGCACTGCTCAAGAACTCTTTGTACAGCCGTGCGACGTGCAACACAATCTACCGGCAAACATCGTCAAACTGGTGGCGGTGGACCTATTAGACCCTGTAGTATATTCAGCCGTTCAATGGCGATGCATTCAAGCTTTGAAGAGCTGGCGGTGGCGTTTGCTATGATTCGCCATACTTATGTCTGTATGCGATTTCCGACAGGTATGGCAATGTAGGTTCTGATTTGCAGTGTTCGGGGTACCGCATTGGCATCTGTAGCTGTGGTTTTGTGTCGGCATTTGACAAGGTATTCATGGCATCATGAAGATAATTAGGTCCAGAGTGAAATAGCGTCAATTCTGGGGGCGTGCCGCCAGCTGCACAGAAATCACCCGTGTAAATAGTTTGTCCCCAAAGTCGCGGTGAAGCTGATCCCTGGACCGCAGTCATATCACCGGTAGGCCCGCGGTGTGTCAGAAACAGAACAGGCGTATAGCTGTACATGGGTCCGAAACCGTTTGAGCACATGCACCTTATTCCCTGCTGAACCATCTGCCTCTCACCTGCCGCTCTGGCGCTTTCTGTCGGCACCCCGTAGGAGCGCGCAGCGGTGGCAGTGCAGAGCGGCGCGCGGCGCTGGCTGGCGCAGCGCAAGGCGACCGGGCTGCGCCGCGAGGCCGCACGGCTAGCGGAGCTGCAGGCGGCAACAGAGACGCTGCGGGAGGAGGTGGACCACGTGCGCTCGGAGCGCGACCAGCTGCGCGCCGAGGCGGACGGCCACAGGCAGCAGAACCTCAGGCTGGAGGCGATGATGGAGCTGCTGCATGCGGAGGTGGAGGCCGCGAAAGTGCTTCGCCCTCCACCTCCCCACCACTTACCTCCCTCCCCTCCACTCCCTTCCCCTGCATATACTGCCCACATCTTCACTCACTTTTTATCTCTGACAAGGGGTACTTGGTTTCTTTCTCTGGTTTACGATCTAGTCATCACATATATATACATATAGAGAGATAAACATTTGTGCTAAAGGGGTATGGTATGGTTGATCGTGCCTGGAGCCGAGGCCTGGGAGTAGGTAGTAAAGGGCATCACCCGGCCCCCGTTGGGTGATTGGCAGTAGTTTTCTCGACGGAACACTTCTATCTCACAAACCAGGGGGCACCCGCGTCCCCCCCCCCCCCCCCCCCCCGGCTCTCGATCCCGTCTCTTGCCTGCCTCCACCTGCGCAAAGGCTCCATTTAAGACCCTACTGTCCGGATGTATCAAGATCAACGCACCAGTCGTTAGGGCACAAGTGCCAACATGCGCATTGATCGCTGGCCACTGAGCCACATCACGCCTCGATGCGCGCAATGCGTCAGGTATTTAGTCCCCATTACTCGGCGCACCGAACGGATCTTTGTGCTGCGAAGCATTGCTTTGACGGATCGGTTTTGTCACATACATCATCGTCTCCGATATTTAGAAGTTGAGTTCCTTACATCTTATCAGTACGCCTGTCCGATTGATCCCTGGCCCTTGAGGCTTGCTCCGGGCCCCTGCCTGTGGGTTTATGTGTGGCTGACGTGTGGCCGGGCGGTTCTTCATCAGAGCACCCAGCGGGGCGCCAGCCAGGACCACCTGGAGGCGGAGCTGGCGGCGGCGGCCACTGCAGCGGCCAAGACGCGCGGCGACATGGAGGCGCAGGTGGCGGCGCAGGCGGCGGGCCTGGAGCAGAGCGCCGCGGCGCTGGCGGAGGCGCGCGCGGAGGCGGCGCAGCGTGGCGGCGATGTGGCGGCGCTCACGGCGCAGGTGGCGGCGCTGCAGGCCCAGCTGCGGGAGCGCGACGCTCAGCTGTCCAAGGCCAATGCGCAGCTGTCCGCCATGCAGTGAGTGACCCTAAAACCCTAAACCCCCCCACCCCTATGTACACGTCTACGCTCTCACACATATGAGAATCGCTAATACTAAAAGCCTGAAATCGGGCTATAGCAACATTCGGAATAGTCCCACTGCAGCCTTGTCTAGGTCTGACTTTGGCAGGTAGGTCGGGTTATTAGTTGCAGTCTTGTTATAACGAGCATGTAGGTGGTACAAACTTGCAGTCTTGTTATAACGAGCATGTAGGTGGTACAAACTTGCAACAACGGTACCTGGCCGTATTTTGCCACCCGTCAAGCGTTAGTTAGTCTCGGTAAAGTGGCGATACACTGCTTGCACTCGCAAATTAATTATGGAACATTATTAGCGGATGTACGGAGACTAAAGTCTGTTGGGTCGTCATGTCTTGGCATATCATGTCATGTATGAATTAACTCGTAGTCTCGTAATAGTAACCCGTACTAAAAAAGTCTAATAGCGCCTTTGTAGTATGTACCTGAACCAGGTAGTACAGACGGCACATCCATAATATATCGCTACGACGAGTACGAGTACCTGTACCCGCAATCGCCTGGTCGCGCATCAGTAGGACTCGCGTGCCTGATGATAATACCGTGTAGTAATCGTTCACGTTATCTTATCATTGTACATCGGTCCGCATTCCTGTATTGCTATCTATTCAAACCCATGCATGTATCATTTTCCTGAAGAATGGGCAATACTCAATCGAAGAATGTCCTCAGTGCTGCTCGAGATGAATTCGCAATACGACGAAGATGTATCTGTCAGTTTTCTTTCAAGACAACCCAAATTCGTTACACATTTTCTGTTATTTTCTCTTCTTTTCGCCCCCTTTTCTCTTCTATTCTAATTGCCCCATGTGCATATCCTAATAGACTGGCGAGTCCGCTTTGGCACACATATATGGACGACTTGAAATAGGGCGGGGCCTTTGTCGGCCAAACCTAGCTGTATTGCAGTACAGGTACTAAATCTGCATCATCGGTATTGGTACGCGACACGTGAGTCGTACGGGGAGTTACGCATGTACGACTACATGCAAATGTATGAATGTATCTGAAGGGTTGTATGTCTGTGTAGACGCTCACCGTGTGGTTGCTTTGCCTGCCGGTCCGCCACGCAGCATCCGCATGGAGGAGACTCGGCAGGCGTACGAGGACCGGCTGCAGCTGGAACAGGTGAAGCACCGCGACGACGTGGAGGCGCTCAAGACGGAGGCGCACGTGCTGTCGTCGCGCGCGCGGCAGGACTTCGCGGAGCAGGCAGCCGCCATGCGGGGCGACGCGGAGAAGGCGCTGGAGCGGGAACGCGCACGGCACAAGGTGCGCCGCTGAGCCCATCCCGCCTCCGTTTGGGGCATGACATGTCTGCTTTTCCCGTCACGCCACACCATGCCAAACGTAATGCCCTGCGTCCTACCTATCCTGCTCAGCCCTGCCCTGCCCTGCCTAGCCCTGCCTTCCTTTGACGTGGATGCGCTGGCGTGGCTCCCATTTATCGCAGGAGACCCAAAAGCGGTACTACGCCGCCTCGGCCAATATTGTTCAGCTCAAGAAGGACCTGGCGGAGTACCAGGCGCAGGAGGCCCGCAAGGCGGACAGCCTCACGGTGGCGCCCAGGGCCGGCCTGCGCAAGGTGCGGCGCCGGCGGTGTTGTGCCGTGTGCACGGATGCCGCACCCTTGTGCCTTTCCATGTCTCAGTGGAGGTGTGGGTGCATGTGCCCACACACATGTGGGGCTCCTGTGGTGGATCCTTCAGAGACACTCTCTTACTAAGATGACTCGGTGGTTGTTGTGTCACATGCTCTCTCTGTGGTAACTGGCAAAGCATACGGGTGCCGACGCACCTATAAGAACCTGTATTATGCCACAAGTTGGGCTTGCTGGCAACCTGCCTGTATTCGCGATGGATGCGTTCTAGTTTTGTCTGGATCCGACCTGCGGCAGGAGGGGCGGGGTCTCATTTGCAGCGTTCTTATTGCCGCGCCGCCACCTGCAGCTGTACGAGCATGTGTGTAGCTGTGTGCCGGATGCAAAAGTGTACTGTTCACTTGGCTGCCGGGGGCGCCCAGCCACGGACGAAGCGGCCGGGCGGGGTCTCCGGCAAGAAGCGGGTGAAGCCATTAACCTGTAACCACCCCCCCCCCCCCCCCCCCTTCCATCTCCCCACGAGCAGATGCGCACCGGCGCCCCGCCCCCCGCAGAGGCCGGCGGGCTGTGCCTGCAGCAGCGAGAGGCTGTCCACGTGCTGTGCAGCGCGGCGCTGCGCCAGGGCCTGCTCGGCCGCGGCTTTGTCACCGTGGATGCCAAGGGCGTCATGGCGGGCCGCGAGGTGCTGCTGCCCGCAAACACTCTTGTTGATTGCTTCTACGGCTGTGACGCTCGCTGGGGCAATTCTGTAGTTCCACCAATATGCATTCAATCAGTGCATGTGTGTATTCTTATGTGTTCTTGTTGGTGCGCCGCCCCCCGATAAATATCTAGTTATACCTATATACGATATATCTATGTACGTATATCGTATATATCCAACATATATAAGCAGATGTGAACCCCAGTGTTAGCCTCATATTAATGCTGCATGCAAGCTTTAGGAACATCCGTCATAGTTCCGCTATAGCATTGTGGACGTTTGACTTCTGACAAGGGGGGCAGCTTTTGTATTACCGCAGTGTTTTTACTCATGTTACCGCGCCGGCGCCCACATGTTGATATTATGTAAATATGCGAAGTTTGAAAGTTGTGCAGGCCTCTGCATTATTCTCTGCCGTATCCGCGTCTCACCTCCCCCTCCCCCCCCCCCCCCCCCCCCCCCCCAACTTCCCCTCCTCCCCCTCCCCTGCAGATCCTGTCCTTCCCGGTGGCCTCCTGGTGGGTCGGCCGTGCGCTGCTGCAGTGGCGCGTGTCGTGGTCCGGCGCCGCTTTCGACGCCGCCTCGGAGCAGGTGCTGAGGGAGCTGCACGACGTGTCGCGCAAAGAGGCCGGCTCGCTGCGCTCCCAGGCAAACCATTCACCCCCTGACTTGCCTCGACGCTCTGAATGCTACTACGGGGAGGGCTCGATTTGGGCTTGATCCGATGTAATCCCACATGTTCGATATCTGTTAGAATCTGCTTGCTTTAAAACCAAACTATACAGTTACGTGTGTTGCAAACCCTGAATCGCCTCGAAACCTAGGATTCGATTCTTAACGTTTTTGGCAGACCTGGAACGAGTAGCACGGCACCGAATTGGCCGACTTGGCACTACGCTTGGTTCGAATTGTGTCCCGGGCGCCGCCTGAACTTTGAGTGGTTTGCAGTATGTTACGTGAAACTGCCAGGCGATGATACGCAGCGTGCGAGTACCGCCGCCATGCATAAGCGGTATCACGTCCTGCGGAGTACGAATCGCACCAATTAATGGTTGCCGGCGTATGAGCTTTGACCGATAATCCAAGTTGAGGGAGCTCTTATCCGAACCCTCCTCCGCCGCCAGTGCACTGCCCCGCCACGCTGACCTGGCCCCCTCCGCCCTGTGTGTGTGTGTGTGTGTGTGTGTGTGTGTGTGTGTGTGTGTGTGTGTGTGTGTGTGTGTGTGTGTGTGTGTGTGTGTGTGTGTGTGTGTGCCGCAGGCGTCGCTGCTGGCAGCCAGCCTTGCGCTGTCCGGGCTGCTGGCCACCGCCAGCGCGTCCACCGACATGCGCCTCCTGCAGTACAGCTCCCGGCTGCTCAACCTGCCCGACCTGCACGCCGCGCTGTGCGGGGCCATGCGCCAGGTTCGCCCCCCCCCCGCCGCCCCCTGCCGTCCTTTGCCGCCCCTAGGGCTCCTTGTCGCTCCGCCATTTCCGCACGTAAACGCCGACCTGTAGTTGACTCGGGTAACGCCGGTGTCTTCGCGCTCCCCCGGTGGCGGCCACTCTGCAGGCTGTCACAAAGTTGTTAATGGGCGCTCACAGTAGCAATGCCGCCCTCATGATGCAAAATGTAGCAGCGGAGCTAGACGAAATGCAATACTATGTATATAAAGGAGGGGGGGAGGGAGGGAGAGTCTTGCATGTGCCATGATCGCATACAAGCGCCGGCTTGATCCACATGAAACGGCTGCGGGTGCCGGCTCGCTCCTTTTTGAGCACCTCCATCTTAGGCCTCGCACCGGGCTTGCATTCAACCTGTAGAAGCACCTCGCAATAGTTCAGCTGCGGTCCCAGCTAGACCGGACCCGAGCCAGCCCGAGCAGGTCTCATTTCACTGTGCCGGCGCCCGTAACTGGCATCGCAGCGTAGTGCCGGGCTTGAGATTTGTTGCAACTTTGTTCCCGGGCGAACCAGGCCAGCAGTCTTACGGCCAGGACGCGCGAACCCGCATAAGGTCAACTAAGTAAAGCGCGTTTGGTGTACATACATCCCCCTGAAGGTCAATTCTCTATTCCACCGTGCGTAGTTCCCGTCTCCTGTAGTGCCAAATTACGGAACGTGCATACCGAGCCCTGTAGAGCCGTGTAGAGCCGAGCCCTCACCGGTACGAGCAACCCGCAGTTAGCAGACAGACGCCTCGCGTGTCCCATGTCGCCGCATCGCGAGGCGATGGTGGTTGGGTCAAGCCCGCAGCTGCTCGCCGCCGAGGGAGAATCCTGTCCGAGTGTGTCTTCCCAGCGCGATGGATGGATGGATGGATGGATGGATGGGTGCTATGGTTTCGGAGCCTATTCGCCCGGCTGGCTGGCTGAGCGCCCGCCGCGCGCGCTGCCTCGCAGGTCATCTCCTTCACGCCGCGCCTGATGGGCACGACCGCCATGCGGCGCCGTGCGCGGCACCAGCAGTCCACGGGCGGCCTGTCGCCCGAGCCCGCCGCCGGCCTCTCCCCCGCCCCGGCCTCCAACCCCTGGGAGGACCTCAAGGTGCCGCCCGCCTCTTGCCTCGCCCCGTCTCGCACCCGCCATCTGCCATGCATCCACCAGCGCAAACAGCCAGTCTGCCGCGTCGCCTCACCCAGCTCCGGGCACCGGCGCGTTGGTATGAAGAGCACTGCGAATAAGAACCGGCCCTGCCTCCATCATGATGCCCGGCGGTATACCGGAATGGCCCTTGGAGGCCAACCAGCGGAGGTCCCCTGGCGGTGTAGAGCCACGGGGCGGACTGACAGTGGCGTCGCGCCGCCCCGGCTGCCCCGCCGCCCGCGCAGGACGCGCTCAACGTGGTGCTCTCCACACTGCGCGACGACGCGGGGCTGCCGCCGCCCGCGGTGCAGGCGGTGCTCCTCGCCGCGCTGTCGTACCTCAACGCGGAGCTCATGAACGACCTCATGACGCGCCGGCAGTCCTGCAGCACCTCCGCGCTAAAGGTGCGCGCGTGAGGGGAACGGAACCCCCCCCCCCCCCCCCACAAGGAAACGAGGGGCGCGCCTCGGCCCTCGTTTCTGGACATCATTGCCTGTCGCCTATGGAGGTGGCCAATTGGGGGCGTTCACCAGGCCAATCAATTCCGACGCCGAACGTGCCCAATCCACACGAGCGGCGAAGGCGCAACTCGCGGGATGCACCCACGTGGAACCCAACCGCACGGCGAAACAGACAACACCCACAACCATAACATTAAAAGCGAAAGGCATACCAGGGTGCGAATGCTAGCCCCACGAAGGAACATCGAGGCTGGAGGGGGGCCTGCTGCTGTTGGGTGCGGTGCGTAGTGAGGGTATCGAATCGGCGCAAGTGCAGCCGTTTGCTGGCACTTGCTCTCTGCCGGCTGGGTGCTCACTTCTCAGCACATGGAGCGACGCAACTACTCAACTACGGCCGGTAATCTTCCAGCGGCACGACGACGACTGCTCGCACCGCCCCACTTCAGGGAACACCTGCGATAGCTGACGATCTCCAAAGTGGTGTTGGGCTTGACCACACCACAAAGGCCGTTGCACATACCGCATTCGACGGTGGGAGGGCAGCCCTGCTCAGTTCGATAGCCCCCAAGAGGATGCAGCCGTCTGGTGGCGGACGGCTTTGCCACGATTGTCCGGGATGCCCGCAATTGGTTCCGCACAGTACATCAACTGTCCCGCTGACCCCGCAGCGGGCCGTCCGGGGCGTAGGATGCTCGCACTTCGCGCAGCGCTCCCTTCCCCATTATCTGCACCGATGTTGCGCCGCAGTCGTGTAGAGATATTTGCTCCTTGCGGTGCGGCAAGCGGTGCGGCGGTGCCTGTTGGTTGCGCCTGCAGTGCCCGAGCACTGCCGGCCCTGCTGGGCAACGCGGCACCCGCACGTACCTAAACCCTCCGCCGCATGCTGTGTGAGCCCACGCCTCTCGCTTGAGTGGCCTCGTGCTGACGCGCCCCCCGCCCTCCCATCACCCTCCTGTGCGCAGGTGCTGCAGCTGGGCCTGGCGGAGGTGCGCGAGTGGGCGTCCGGGCAGGGCGACTGGACCGGCGGCGCGCACGCGGTGGACGGCGCCATGCAGCACATCGCGCAGTCCGTGCGGTACATGCTGCAGGTGCGGTGCCGCCCCCGGGGGGTGGGTTGGGGGGCGGGGCGAAGCCGGGGATGGTGTCGATGTGAGGCAGAAACGTCGGTGTGCGACAGGGTAAGGGGTTCCCAGTGTGTGTGTTTGTGGCCTTTGTTGAAGATATGGGAGGACACTGCTTTGGGTCATCGCCGGGTATGGCACTGTTTTAGACGGTGAAAGTTCCCGAGTTGGCCATGTGGGCACGAAAGTCCGCCATCACTGGCCTCTGAGTAGTCTTGCGAAATGCTCTGGTGGCGAGTTATTGTTACTTGCTGACTACAAATCACTACGGAGCGTCGCCTGCTCAGGGCTTTCCGCAACTGGATTGCTTCGCAAAAAACGATTCGTCGTTGAAAGGGGCCGCCGTAGAGACGCTGCAAAGGTTTCACTGTTGCCAGTCCAGTCCCGGGGGCGGAAACGATTGGGCTGCCGCTGGACGTTCGTCTGGCCTCCCAGGGGTCCGGAGCCTGGGATGCCGCGAGTGTGTCCGCTGTTGCGGTCGAGATGCAGTCCTCGAGTGAGTGCATCGGATGTCAAGCGGCACCTCGCTCGCTGTCGATCGCGGCGTGCACGTGGACCCCCGCCAGGAGGACGCGGCAGGGCTCCGGGCTCCCGGGCTCGCCATCCGACCCGTGTCGTGTTTCCTGGGCTGTTAGATACTCGCGTGCTTCTGGGGTGAAGCCGGGATCGCGGTGGCTACCCTCCTGCGCCGACGCTGACCCCCCCCCCCCCCCCCCCCCGGCGTGATCCCGGCTCCCGTGGTTCCGTGCCGTGAAGTCCAAGGAGGACATCATGCGCAAGCACGTGAAGGGCATGGACGTGATGGCGGACCTGGCCAGGGTGTGCCCCACGCTGACCCTGCAGCAGGTGCAGCGCCTGACGCAGTTCCACCACGACGACTGGGTGGGCCACGACGCGGGGCCCAGCGGCGCGGGGCTGGACCTGCTGCGCTTCCTGCAGCAGCGCGGCGACGCGGAGCCGCTGGGCCACACCGTCCAGCAGGTCGCCAGCCCCGCCAAGGCGCACACCGGCCAGCAGCAGGTAACCCCAACAAAGCCCTAGATGTGACACCCGTCTGAATGACCCTCATCCAACATCCTCTTTGCGACCACCTGCCCCTGACAAAGCCCCACTATATCAGCATCACGCGTCGCCCGACTGCCTGCATCTACACCCCTCCACATAAGTCTTTGGGCCCTTTCTTTTGCGCTGAATGCGAGTTTGCGAAAAGTGGGGCAACTTAATCTCGGGTTTGTGAACTGAAACCCTTGAATGTTGCACGTTTATGTTACTCGTCATCACAATAGGGTCGTTTCAAGCCCTAATACCCTAATAGCTGTGCCATACAAGCCGTCCTGGTGCCAGATTGAGCGGATCAAGTCCCCCTGGGCACTTCGATTGGTGCGCTTGACGTGCCGCTGCGCGCGCATGCATAGACCATTGGATGGCGGGATGGCCATGGATGAGTGAGGAAACATGTTGGCGAAGTAGTTGGCTGGCTGGCTGGCTACCACAGTAGGGGCTGTGGTAGTTTTGAGTGGGGTGGGGGCATGTGAGAGTGGGCCACTGTCCGTTATGAATTGATACCATCGCGACTGCAGAGTTGAGCAACCATTAACATTCAACCGGAAATTCATAGCGGCTCAGGGATTGTTCAGAAAAACACTGAAAACGAAATGTTTTCTTGTTACATAAATGGAACAATAACAATAAATTGAATTGAATAAAACTAATCAAAGATTATCTACGCGATAAAGGAACGCTTGGGGGTCACAATCTCGCTGGCGTCTGGGTACGTTTTGGCACCTTTTTGGCCCTAACTGTATAAGTAGGTGAGACCACGATGCGCATTGCAACACTCGGCCACATCTTGGGCATGGACATTTATGGTGCAGGCGTCTCAATACCCAATGCCCGATGATGAGGCAGTGTTTCTGATGCACTTGCACGCGAACCGCCGATACTTGGTCGATGCCCCCCTTTAGCGATGGTTAATTCATAACCATCAAAGCCTAGTTCACGCCGCATAACAATGCCGCTGCGTCTGTTATATCCTGCTTTGTGTTTGCCAGTAGGGACAACGCTGTAGGGACAAGAAGAACAAGCGTATGCAGATGTAAACCCTATACCCTATACATACCCTAACCCCAAGCATGGTTACGTGACAGCGCGGGGTGTTGCATTAAGCGGGGCGCGAGGAACATCCATCATATATGCTGACCGGATTTGCCCCGCCGTCCCGCGCAGACCTCCGTCGGCGGCGAGGACGGCGACGCGCTGCTGCTGGACCTGCGCACCGCGCTGAGCTTCTCGCCCTCGCTGCTGCGCACCGCGGCGCGCGTCTACACGGAGCCCACCATCTCCGGGGTGAGTCCGGCACCGGGGCGGCTGACATCCTGGCTTCCCTTCGCGCCAACATACCCTAACAGAAGCTCTAACCCTAGCCTGCTTGATTGCTCCCCTGTACTCGTAGCAATTATTGCCTCTTGGATGTGCCGATGCACAGCGCATGCGACCCTACTGCTCGGAAGAAACCTTTCGGCAGCCATCCAATTATATGTCGTTCCTGGGATGGAACGAGCCACACCCTAGGATATTCCCGCAGATACCCCAGGATAATGTGGGATGTTGTAGTGTTAGACCGGTGTTTTGAAAACAGGTGTCCATATCCCTTGATTATCCTACAATATCCTCTTGGACGAGGTTAACCCATCCTATATATATACGCCGGATGTGTGTGCCTTTCGGGAAGGGAAGGGTGCCTAGGCTCACCTTGCGTTCGTTATCTTTTCGTTTTTAGTTCTAGGTGGCCCTCTGACGACGAACGCTTTGTCGGAGACCACGACGACTGAGTACCGGGATGTGTGATACATCGCGGCTGCTATGCGCGGCGACCGTCATGTTTTCAGGCGGACGGCGGCCTCGGTCGTTTCATTGGTTTCGGAGCTTGGCGCTCGCGATTACTTCACGGGCGGCCGGCCCGCAGTCGCGCGTTGAGCAATTCGCCGTGTGGTGGGCTGCACTATTGTTATTATGGGACGTTTCAAGCCAAGGCCCCAGGGCTGCTCGTCCCCTTGGCGCGACCCCCTCGCCGCTCTGACCCCCAGTGGTGTGCTGGCTGCCCGGCTCGCAGGGCGCCCGCACGCGCATCATGGGGCTGCCGCTGCCGGCGGACATGGAGGCCTGCCCGGAGCTGTCCTTCCTCTGCGCCTAGACGCCCCCCCCCCCCCCCCCCCCCCCTCCTCTCCCCCTCCTAACCCCCGCGCGACATCAGCATGCGATGGCCGCGGCTCCCTCCAAGTGCAAGGACTCCCAGCCCAGCACGCCCCCAGCCTGGCGGCTACCCATGCGGGTCTTTTCTGAATTCTTTTGTATTGCAGCCATCCGCGCTTTCGACCCTCCCACCACTGCCTGCTCAGTGGTGGGGTGGCGACCAGGCCGACTGATATCGAGAAGGTACCACTGGATGTATGCCACGCCCTGACGGTGATAATTACGGTGCTTTATGTGGATGCTGGTGCCGGGGAAAGCGGTACTTCACCTGCCGACCTGTAGGTCGCGCCCCCACCTATGCACGCATAGTCATAATCATCGTAGATTATTCAGTATTACAATTATATTACGGATGCTGACGCACTTAATAACTTGAATATTTGCTATAGAAAGTGGTGGGTGCCAGCACACTGTTCTTATGTAATCATAACATATAGTCGCTATATGACTATTCCGTCTCAGACATAGACATAAAGGCCGAACCAGGTGTGACAATTTCGATATATATGTGTGTGTCTATATTGACGTATCTATATTTACATTTATATTTATATCTATATTTCTGTTCTTATATTGTAAATCTATACCTATATCTATATCTATCGATATATTTATCGATATGTATCGATTTAACATCTACCTAAAGATAAATATATCTATATATGTAAGTGTTTACAAACATATGTATGCATATATGTATGTATGTATGTATGTATGTATGTATGTATGTACATGTATATATGACTACGTGTACAATGTGTGTCTGAGATTACGATGAGTATATATATACGCTATATATACGCTATCACGTGGCTAGCGTTGTGCTTTCAATCCGGATGTCGGCTCGATTGTTTCACTGTTTATCGGAGCTTGTGGCTCCCAATCCAGGGACCTAGAGGTAGGTCGCCGTTTCGATCCCTGCTGAAACCGTGAATTGGTGTATCACGGGGGGAGAGAATCCAGCATGACAATTACGACATTATCTATACACGCACACGAAGTACCTGTACGATGTGCACCTGAGGCGCCCTGAGGTTATGACGAGTATATATACGATATCACGCGGCTGCCGGGCCGTGTAGCATGCAGCATTTT
The DNA here is from genome assembly GCA_006384855.1 of Tetraselmis striata. Taxonomy (NCBI): domain Eukaryota; kingdom Viridiplantae; phylum Chlorophyta; class Chlorodendrophyceae; order Chlorodendrales; family Chlorodendraceae; genus Tetraselmis; species Tetraselmis striata. The sequence goes on from VCJN01001385.1 coordinate 132,010, forward strand.
GAGATTATGAGGCGGGTGTCACCCGGATTGTTAGACATGGCACGTTCTGAAATAGAATATTGTGTTCTTCCATAATGAGCGCGTCGAGTCGGGCCGTCGTCACCCGGAGTGTACCCGGAGACATGGCATTGCCACGGGGCATGTGAAACAACATGCTGACATGCGAGCGGAACGCTTCGGAAGCCTTCGATCGAAATGTCCGCTCGTGACATTCCCGCATCGATTTCGTAATCAATCCCTCATGATCAAGCGCAGGTGAAATACAGCGACCAGCAGCAGGTGAAGTACAGCAGCTCGACCAACTAGGAGGATATATGTTACTCAACAAACAGGGCAGCACCAACCGACCACAGTACTTGCCGCAAATCCCACATCAGTGCTTTCGTGCTGACCCGGGTACCACCGCAACCAGTGCTGTCCGTCCTTGCTGGATAGCAGCACCTACCGCCGTGCGGCAAAACCTGGATGAACCCCCGATGTAACAGTTGAAATCTGGGAGCACCGGCCGTCATTGGATCGCCAAGCCACTCGAGCAGTGCCGTGTGCCGCCGGCGCATTGTCAGGATGACAGGGCAATAGGGCGCGACAGGCTGCCTGGGGCTGGAGACTCGGTGCGAGGTGGTTATTATCTAATTGCTGCATCGATACCGGGAAGGCGGCGGTTCCGGCTCGGAGGGGAGCAAACGGTGCAAAGTGTCAGTGGCTTGACGGATCAGAATGTGTGGGAGGAAGCGTTGTGGACTGAAAAGCGCAGCCAGAATGTTTTCTGCTCATCGGATGTTCGGATGACATCGTATGTTCCTTACTGTACCACTGCTCCGGGCATCGGCTGTTCTGTACTGCACTACTACTGTACCACTGCTCCGGGCATCGGCCCAGCAGACTAGCGGGGGCTGATGCAGATGGCTGATGCCGGCTGGTAATGTGCATGAGTGCCGGTGGTTGCGCGCTCCTAGTACCCGGGTGTCGGCGGCAGGTTGGTGGGCTCGAGCATGGCGCCGCTGGCGTACTCAAACACCTGCGACCGCGTCACGTCCGCGACCTCCTGCGGCCAGTCCACCCGACTTCCCGCCTAGCTTGTCCCACACCGGGAGGTACGGCGTTATGTGCACCTCCAGCATCCTGCATGTACCACAACGGATCAGCGCACAGCAGCACAGCCAGACCCACATAGCATTCCCTACACCCGAAAGACACGCAGGTGTGTAATTTACACATCCAATGTTATAACACTGTGATTATGCCGCGTTGCCGTCAATCCGGACCATCAGCAATTAATAGTAGTGTAATACAGTTTTAATATGTGTATACGTTTTGAATTCCATGAAGTGGAACTCTAGAAGATCGACAGGAAACCGCCATGACGACTGTCTCCAAGTTGAAACGAAAGGTAGTGCTCCGAAACCATAATGTCGCGGCTAGTTTTTGCGGCGCGCTACTGCTTGCCGCTCCGCCACGCATTGCGTGTAAGCGAAACTCGTCCACAAAATGACTCCGCAGCAATACTGTACAGTCGTGTTCGCAATCATCCCGCCTGGTACTCATCCCGCGTGCATCTAAATAGGGCAAATTACATTCAATAGGTTCGTCGCCTATATACTATTTACTGCGAATATATGCTCGTTTTTTTTCAATTTTACTATTATACTATAGTAGTTTACATAGTACATAGTTTTACTAGCATACTATGTAAACACGCGCGCTGAACACATAGTGATTTTATATATTTAAGTGTTCTTGCTGAACATATATAAGCCAATAAGCAGCAGGTGGGCTAAAACCGTTATTGATGCTTCTCGGTGCGTTGAGCTTATGGCGCCCACTGGTAGTACCCGGGTACCCGCGGCGTTGAAGGCAGACAATACACACTACTTTTATTTGAACCCCTGTACCCCAGCCGAACCACTTTCATGTTGTTTTTTTTGCGGGTGAGTATAATAGTAAGGCGGGACATATATGACGGTGAGCAGCGGATTTATATCAATGGGAGTCCAACACATTGGGAAAAGGCAGGCGCACCTCTGCGTCGCAAGGGACATGCCCGGGCCGGCCTCCGCAGCCGCATCTGCCGGCTGGGACGTCACAGGACTGCCAATGCTATTGCCCCTCCGGGTGACGGCCTGTCAGTGGTCACACATGCCACGTCAGTAGGAAATAAGCACGGAGGGGTTCGTTTCAAACATGTCTTGCAATGAGTTTATTTGCGGGTCAAATGGTGGATGCACTACTTAGCCTATTGTAGAAGAGCGCGCCCCCCTCACATGGGGAGCCACAAGGTGGGGACCAATATTCTTGCCCAGGTGATTATATTTGGTGGTACTTATATGGCCATACAATGGCGCGGTGACTGTATATCATCTGTGTGTGCATGTGCTGGCTCTGCGTATATACACGTGAAGACAAATACAGCTGCGACACATACTCTCAATCGTGAGTTTGATTACCCACAACCTGCGGCGCGGCGTGCTCAAGAACGCGCACAGCTATCCAAGGCTGACACATAGTGCAACGGATAAATGAACAATGAAACCAACAGATTACTTTGCTGCGGACGTCAGCGCTGATACATTCTCATATCTAGCAGCGCGCGGACTATCCGCGATGAGACGGGCGGCGGTGATCAAGCTCTATCTGTACACCAGACCGCAAAATTAATACCCGACGGGCAGTTTATCACGAAGGCCATGCACTGATTTTACGGGGCAACATGTTCAATAGAGGGGCTGAGAAGTCGGGGACGGGCTCGGCGCTTACCCCATCCGGCATGCCGGCATCCAGGTCGAGGCCTGAGGGCTGCTCTGACAGGGGCACCACATCCGAGGCGTAAAACAGTGGGCTGCCACTCGGCGGGCTGCCATAGGCATGCGACTGCCACTCGGATGGCGGTGCGGGGATGGGGCTTGCGGGCGTGGACAGCGGCCACTTGACCGGGCTGGTCGAGGGCGAGGAGAAGCGAGAGAGGTTGAATACGCTGGGGCTCGGGAGGGCGCGGCGCGCGGGGCTGGAGGCCGCGCTGGAGGCCGCCGACGAGTGGTAGTGGTAGTGGTAGTGCAGCTGCTCGCCGTCGTCCATGTCGACTTTGGACGGCGACGGCGGCAGCATTGCCACCGCGGACTCGCCCACGCGCGACCGCAGCGTCTCCTCCATCGCCTCCAGCAGCTCCCCGCGGTCACTGTAGTACGCGGCCGGCCTTGTGCTCGACTCGACGCCTAGGGTGTCTAGCCGACCGTCGTTGGATTCGTTGGACATCCGCATCGGCGATGGCGGCACGGCGGGGTAAAGCGTTGCATTAGTAGCATCACGGCTGTCGATCTGCACCGGGCGCTGATAAGATGCCGCCGACGTCGGCAGGTCTGCGCCCAGTAGCAGAGACGGGGTCTCGGGATATGATGCATGGAATGGCGGTGGCGCCAGCTCCGGGAAACGCAGGCTCGTCGTCATCTCGTCCTTACCACTATCGCCTCCAGTGGCCTCGGTCGTGCCAATGAATTGTGTCGCTTCGCTCGGAGATCGGGCTACTACCGTCGTCGCCTCAGCCGATGTCTTCCGCCGGAACGCCAAGAGCCGCGCCTCAGCATCCGCATGCGCAGCCCCGTCCTCGCGAAGTCGCGAGGCGATGTGCTGTCGCAGCGCCAAAGTCATCTGCCAGCCACCTTTCGCATTGTCGTAGCCCGACGAGCAGTGGAAAATGTGGCACTGCTCCAGGCGGCCAGCCAGGAGCGCTACCTCCTCCGAGCTGGGCAGGGAGCCCGAGCCGCCGAACCAAAGCGCGTGTAGCAGCTGGAACGTGAACGGCTCCACCTCGGGCCACGTGGCGCCGAGTCTGAGCAGCATCGTCTCGTCGAGGGGGGTTAGCTCACTGATCGCCAGCTGAAAGGAGCGACGCAGAGCGGCGGCGTAGGCGTCTGGCGGGACTGAGTGGCGCCCGCGGAGCTCGGCCGTCAGGGCGCGAAGGTCGGATGCTCGGCAGGGCAGCTGCTTCACCGAGGCGCGACGCTTTGCGACGCCCGCCAAGAGCAGCAGCTCCGCCGGCAGCTTGCTGGACACAGACACCAGCGCGGCCGCTGCTTCGCGGCTCACGCTGTCCAGCCGACACCCTGCCGCCGCCAGCAGCATCGCCACAGCTTGCCGATCGCTCATCCCGCCGTTGGCGCACACCTCCGCTGGCATCGGCGGCCCTTTGGGTCGACACGATATCCCCGAGTACGGCGACTCTCGGGAGAAGAATGCGCCAGCCGACTCGCCGATCATGAGCAGGCTAGCCCCCAGACCAGCCAGTCCACCGAGTGGAGCCTGCCCGAGGCGCTCCATGCTGTCGACCACGAAGAGGCAGTGCCCCGGGAGCGCACCAACGCGCAGGGCAAGCCAGGCACGGAGCTCCGAGTCCGTCATGGCGGTCGAGTGCGCGGCAGACGACGGCATCTCCAATTGACGCGCCATGTTGAGGGGCGGCCATGCGGGGCCGTTGCTCGGCAGGCTGTCGACGCCAGCCGCAGCCGCCGCGAGGAGCACCACGGAGGCATCGAACCTCGTCTGTGGCACGAGATCCGCATCAATCCAGACGATGCCTCCCGGGAAGCAACGGCGGACGGACGGGGTGCGAACCGCCGCCGAGGCGGCGCAGGTCTTTCCAGCACCGGACGCGCCCCAAAGGCCGACGAGGCGCGGCTGTGTCAGTCGAGCGGCAGCCAAGGGCAGCAGCGCCGTCACCAGCGCCGTCTCGAGTTCGCTTGACACATACTTTCCGACGGGCACGCCAGGCGCGCCGACAATGCTGCCGAGCGGGCCGCTCGCTGGCGCAAACGGCTTTCTCGTCGTCGGAAGCTGGTCATGTACGGGCCACTGAGCCGGAGGCGGGTGCCGTGGACTGAAAGAAGTAGCCGGCAGCGAGTCGTAACGAGGAGGGGGACCCGCGGCTGACTCCGCCCAGTTGATCACAGAAGACTTCACGGCGGTCGAGGCCTTTGACGAGTCCGCCACCCACTCCCGGATGCCATGCTGCTGCGGCGCAAAGCTGAACGACGCGACCGAGCTCGCGGCGCTGCGGGCAGTGCTGGGAGAGGAGGGCTCCGTCACTGCCGGGGAGCCAATGCTGCACAGGTGCAAAAAGCAGCACGGGGGGGGTCAGGGACGCTGACACCCTCTCCGCACACACACACGCACACACCCTGATACGCGTTCATGAGTGCTCTACATATGGCATGAATAATAGCTGCATGCCCTCTGTGCCAGACGCGCATCCCATACGCAGCCAGCACGCCACCCATTGGCCTATGTAATGATAAATGTATGATTACAAAGCGGCTATAGATGCATCAGACGATAGCACCCAGCATAGCGGGGAGGACGGTAACGTGTACGCTGCCAGGGCGAGGTGGCGAGCGGTGGAACTGCGGCAAGCAGAATCTCATCTGCAGAGAGGAGCTCCCACAAGCAGGCGGCACCAAGGGCGGCATCATCTGCCGACAAGTGCGGCCCCGCACCTTTTTGCGGGCGAGTGGGTAGCCCGCCACGCCTCGTGGAGTGGCCTGCCGCCCTGTGCCGCCCTGGCTGAGCCTATGCTCCACGGCGAGGGGGACGGCAGTGTCGGCGGGGCTGCTCTGCCCAGCAGCCAGGCAGACAGGCCCTCCTGCGCGGCCGCCGGCGCCGCGGGGGTGATCCATGTCTCCCACCGGCAGAGCCCGGTGCGCGGGTCCCTGGCCGCCGCCGCGCGCACCAGCTCCACCGAGGGCGGCGGCGGCGTGGCGCCTGTCAACAGGGATTGCAGGTAGTGTGTGACTTGCGGTGGGGCGGACGGGGACACCCAAGCGCCAACCACACCCCGCGCGGCGCTGGCCTCGAAGCCGTCAACGGGCGTGCCGGGCCCACTGAGCGGGCTCAGCTGAGCTCCACCGCCCACCGCGGATGCCTCGTCAAAGAGCGCTGGGATGAGAGGGCTGGCGGCGGGCGAGTAGTGCGGTGCGGCGATCTCGTGCTTCTTGTCCGCGGAATCATGGCCATCTCGACTGCCATCCACCAGGGATGGTCTGAGCAGCGAGCTGCGAGGAAAGTACTCGTCCGTGGTTGCCATCTCGAAGCACACTCAGGGAGTGCAGGAGAGCCCGTAGCAGTCCCCACTTGGGAAACGTTGGCAAGTAGGCTTGTGCCTGCCACTCGAGATCCGCCGGTACCCACAAATCGGTGGACCTGGATGAAGAAAAAAGCTCGACGCTTAGTCCCATGGTGCCAATGCTCAACGGCAAAGAGATTAAAAAGTGGCCTCTGTTTGCAGGGGGAAGTGCATGTCCAGCGAAAGCACCCTGTAGGTCTCCCATCACTCTGCTTCTGAGGAAGGGGGGGGGGGGGGGGGGGGTCCTGCACCCTCTGACAATGCACGCTTCCCTTTGCGCAAAGAATAGCACCTTATTGAATTGATTACGGACCTAAAGCCGACGTTGCGGTATCGACAGAGGAGCGCTGGTTATCGATCGCCCCGAGTGGTGCTGCGGCGCTTTAGTCGTTAAGGTGGTACATGGTCTCTCAGTGGTGCCGCGGGAGAGAACCGGATTCAATTGGGCGAGAGCGGCTCGACAGGGGGGCAGCCGGATGGCCGGAAGCCGGGCACCAGAACGCGGGTAACCAGACAGCAACGCCCCCAAAGCCTAACGCCGGGCTGCCTGTGTCTTTGGCTGTGCCGACGTTGTTCCCTGCCGTGGACAGCGCGACGCGCGACCACGAGAACGATCTTCCCGCAGGGGTGGGTGGGTGGGTTCTATGACGCGCCGGGCATGCCGCCCGCTGACAATCCTGCTGAGTCCGAGTTGGATCTGGCTAGGCGTAGAAGGTACCTGGGGGCGGCTGCGGCACGAGTAAGCGTGGGCAGCAGCGTGGGCGGAAGTGGCTGCCGAACTGGCCCGGGTAGCGCCAGGCGTGGCGCAACTGCGCAAGCACTGCGCGTTGTCCCTTCGCCGGCGGAGGATGCGGTACAGGGTACTGTACCCGCGCGTACGGGACGAGGGGTGACGACGCACTCCAACGGCCCCGCCGCGGCCCCGCTACGACGCCCCGGCGAGACAGTTTCACCCGCGAGTATCACAGCGCGTATCACACCCGAAGTCACACCCTGGCAGCTGCTGACCTCTTCAGCGGCCTCACTGGGAACGGGCGCCGCGTTTGCGGGGTGGCAGCAGTGCAGCCTCTGGTAGGCACGCCAGCGGCGGGTAAAGTCGCCATCGCTCGGCTTATTATTATTACGTGATGGTGGGGCGCGCAGTGGCGGCGATCGATGCTGCGCTGGCGGGCGCGGGGCGCTGGGCGAGAAATCAATACCGATAGATATACAAATAACATCCGATTATATACGCGCTCGAAAATACTACTTTGGACTATGGGATGATGCTCCGGCGCCGCTGCTGATCGCAACAATTTCAAAGTTGTCTGGTTTTGCCAAACAGTGTTGGAAATTCGTCACTGGCCTCCAATTAGTCTTGCAGAATGCTTCGGCAATTTGCTTGATGACTATAACGGAGCGTCGCCTACCCAGGGCTTTCCGTAACTGGATTGCTGCCTAAACGGCCGTCGTAGAGACGCTGCAAGGGTTTCACTAGAAAGCGTGGAGGGAAAACGAAGTCAAGGGGGGTGCTACGTGTAACGCAGCGAAATTGACAGATGGCAGGCTCAGCTGTTATGGCTGCTTTTATGTCGACTCGTGCTGCACCCAAAAAAGGGCGCAACGACAGGTGCCTAGTAACCCGTACCACTGAGCAGCACGGTAGCCGGAAAAGCGGTTAGGGGAAGGAGGATACCCCATAAACAAGTTAAGAACATTTTAAAGTTGAGTCTGGTTTTGTCAGTGGTGAGCGAACTGAGAGAGGGGTAGATTGACAGAGAAGGGGTAGGGCCAGGTCATGAAGTGGGCACCGGGAAGGCCACCGCTGCGGCGTCTTGTTGGACTTGGAAGTGGCGGAGGGGCGCGATGTGACCGAAGAAGAACCACGCGCCAGGCGAAGGAAGAACGTTGGGTTCGATGTAGTCCAGAACGACGTCGGAGTTATTGGCCCAGCCACCTTGGTAGCGAATGTGGGACAGTGGAGCTTCGATGTCGTTAGCGGCAGACGTTGCTCCCTTGCAAAGGCTGTGTGAGCTCCAGCAAGTGCCGGCGGGGGGGGGGGGGGGGGGGGGGGGGGGGGGGAGCACCGACGAGACGAACGGCCGTAGAGAGCCAGTCCGACATTGTGGCGGCAGTGCAAGACTAGGACTGCCCGCTCGGGCTGACCATCTAGAAGTTTGTTTCGGCCAAGGCAACAGGGGCCAAGGGGGCAGATTGTACGTGGTCGATGAAGTGGTGCAAGAGATGATACGCAATAATGCGGGGGTGCTCGGACACTGGAAGGAGCAGTACGCGCAATTCGTCAGGGCCGCGTCGACCGGCGCGGCCTTTCTCGCGGAAGACCTGCAGGGTAATGTTGTGGTCGTCGACATGCACGTCTCGCACTCGGCAGGACACGCCAGTAAGTCCCATGGCAAAGGACATGAAGTTGACAACCGAGGCCATGAGGGCTCGGAAGTTGCACTGGTACTCGGGGAAGGGAGCAGACACAATCAACTATGCCCGCTCGACGAAGCTTCAAGCGACATTAGCAGGCAAAGGACTCGCAAAGGGGCAGCCCCCGGGCGGCGTTGCCTTAGCATCAGGCCACGACGAGCCGCGGTAAGGTGCAAGTTGTCCTTGGCGATCTTGTCGAGGTTGCGTAGTTCAAAAAAAGTGCTAATTATTGTCAGGCGGTAGGGTTGTAACGACATATCCCCAACGTGCCCCCGCTCACCAATCCAAGCAACGTACCGGACGACAATAGCAATGGTCGCCTCCAACAGGCTGATGTTTTCGGAGTCGTGGCAGAACTCCGCGAACTGAGATAGTCTGCCGGCGTAGCTCTTGAGCGTCTGAGCGGTGAGAGATCGAGTTGGACAGTAGGTCGAGGGTCCGCTGTCCCCTGTCGTCTGAGCCCGAACGCCTCATGTAAGCGAGACCGGAGTGAAGCAGCCCAAGGGCCGATAGCTTCGGGCGCATTAATTACGTAAGTAAGGCCCTTGGTCGACAGAGTAACAAGGGGCCGGTTCATTGTAGCAAAATACTCGGCGGCAGCTGTTAGGTTCCCGGCGGTTGTGGCCGGGAGTTGCTGAACGGGTTTGCAACAGCATCAGTACGGGTTTGCAGGCCAGATTCGGGTAGAAGGGCCGCCCCGCGCGCTCGTCGCGCTCGTAGCGCCTGTCACGCGCGTAACGTACACGCGCGATCGAAGCTTGGTCGTTGCGAACTAGTTGAAACACGCAGTGTAACAACCGACGGACGCAGCGATGAGATGGTACGGGAGGCAGATTGTTCAGGATGTGCAGGTGTGCGGATGGTTGAGCCGCACTCGGCGGTAGTTGTAAGAAGCCGTGCACGCGCCACTACCCCTGCTGTTTTTGCATTACTCGAAAGGGCCTAAAATTGTAGTCCGTTGGCAGCATAACCCGCAACGCGCTATATGGCCCAAGCTTCACCATGTGGATAGCCCATGTCGAAGTCCTTCGCCTGCACTACTGCCACGACGCAGCGCGGGAGGTGTGGGAGGCGGAAAGATAGGCATTGTGCCCAATAACCGAATACTGCAAAATCGCAGATATTTCTACGAATTGCGAGCAAAACAATGACTGATATTTTTAATTCGTGGAAACGCTATAACGAAGAGTTGTTTGTTTGCTTGAGACCTATAGTGGGCTCGAGTCTGAGGCAATATGGGCTGCACCTAGGTGCCCGTTACGAGGCCTAATATTGGACTCCAAAGTTTGAAAACATGTGTTTGGGCTCGCAGACCCCTTAAACGTTAGAAAATTGCAGTTCTGAGCGCAAAATTCCGGGCAATATAAGTCCCCGGATGTATGAGAGAGCGCTTTCGCCAAGCGCTTTCCAACGCGACCTCGTACACCTCAATCCGACACCGTTTAACGAAGGTATCCCTCTTGGCACACCTCACCAAAATGCAATTGCAGCATTTTTTCCAACACCGACGGCGCTCAGATTCATGTACCCGTTTGCGTAGAGACTCATTTCTACTCAATAAAGAACACATGACACCACTGTGTCGGCGAATTTGGAAGATAATCGCACCTATATTTCCCAAAAACCGTCATTTATATGTTTCAAACCCGATTAAAATGCTGAACATGGGGCAACGTTACGGCTGTTCTACCACTTATTCATCAGACACATCTCCGCGCCAAAATAATCGATATTTACCAATTTAAGGCACCAGGTGACGATTGAGTGTACCTGTGGTTGGTTGAGTGGCATCCAATAGTATTGCCGTGTACCCGCGCAAAAGCAGTGAATTCCCGCATGTTGTTTGAATTGGGGGGGCGGGGTGGGGGGGCAAGACTGTGTGTGTGTGTGTGTGTGTGTGTGTCTGTGTGTCTGTGTGTGTGTGTGTGTCTGTGTGTGTGTGTGTGTGTGTGTGTGTGTGTCTGTGTCTGTGTCTGTGTCTGTGTCTGTGTCTGTGTCTGTGCGTGTCTGTGCGTGCGCGTGTGCGTGTGTGTGCGTGTGTGTGCGTGTGTGCGCGCGTGGGTGTGCGTGTGTGCGCGCGCGCGCGCGTGTGTGTGTGTGTGTGTGTGTGTGTGCGTGCGGGTGTGTGCGGGTGTGCGTGTGCGTGTGTGCATATAAAAAATGATTGCTATCCACGTAGGTGCATCGGATACTGCCCGCCGGGCAACATGCTAGCTACTGTATTAATAGTCGCTAGTCCCCACGAGTACATAGTCGCTAGTATATATGCGAGGATTATGTTAACTACAGTGGTTGGGGGTCATTCCTTTCGCCTTGCGTGCAATGCGCGCGTTCGCCTGTGTCACGCCAAGCAATAAACGTGGCATGCATGCGACGCGCGCATCTACACGTCTCCCTAAGCAATGGCATGGACCGTTGTATTGCGGGTGTTGTGCTACATCACGCAAATCAAACGTAGACAACTACCGTGACAACGAGCACTGTCAGCTCCAGCACATCGTTGTGAGTCGAGTGACGCCCGCTCGAGGTAGTGTTCTATATATACTAGCGGGCTCTCCTATGTCCCCATGTCCCAATTTCGCACCCCGCCTACCGTGTGGCGGCCGCGTCAATGCTCGCGGGTTCGTCGCGTGCTAGACACTTTTGGTTTTCCGCACGCTAGACCCGCGTGTGAAGACCCGCCGTCCTCCGACCGCCGGTAACGTCTTCCGATGCGAACAGTCGGTCTTTGCCGATCTTGCTGATAGCTGCCGACTTTGAATCGTATTTTCGAAAGGCGAACGTTAAGACATCGCGCCTCTCTCTTCTCCCCTTGAGCCCCCATTTCGACCGCGCCGGCTGCGCTTGCTGGTGGTACTCGTGGCCCCCTTTGCGTGCCCTCACCGACATGGCACGCTCCGTCTTAGCGCAGACTACTCGGCGCCTCGGCCCGGTTGGCCGATTCAATTCCCTACGCCGTCACTTCTCGCGATTTCGTACCCGACATGTGGCCGACTCGTCTGATGTGGTCGAACTACTCATGCCGCGACGCGCCACGGGTACGCGTCCTAGGGCGGTCGACGTGGCTCCCCAACGTGGGCGTACATCTACGCGCCAGCCGCGCAGCCATGCGCCATCCGGACCACGCCCCGACTCTTGTACCCCGAGTCTGAATATATACATGCATCACCGAATGCGACGCAGCTGGCGGGCCCGGGCGGACATCGGCGCCGGACGCAAGGTCGTCGACACGAACCGCGACGGCGTGCACATTCCGTTCAAGGACGGGCCGCCTCCCCCCCCCCCCCCCCCCTCCCCTTTCACCAAGGGGTATCGATGGAGGACGCATCTCCCGACCATCAACCAGTACGCTTCATGGACGGTGAGCTGGCTCGCTTTTTTTGCCAACGGAGCGTGGGAGGAAGGCCACTGCCCACGGTGGGCCTCCCGGCTCTTTGTCATCCCCAATAAGCCCGGTATCAACAAGTGGCGACGCATCATTTACCTTTGATGGTGGGCCGCAGTACCTACCCATCCCAACCGCCGCTCCATATACAAGTCCGTTGAGACCGTTTACATGCACGTCGACAGCTCCGGCAACGGGTGGGGCACAGTTCTCAACGAGACCATCGATTCGCGTGGCTTTTGGTAAGACGACGACCGCGAGTTGCGCATCACCTACAAGGAGCTCAAGGATGTCCGGTACGCCGCGCTCACCTTCCTCTCGGAGTTGCGGGGTCGACCGGTGCTGCTCCACGAGGACAACAAGGAGGTGGTTTACATCCTCGCCAACCTCCCCTCCCCCTCCCCTCTGCTCATGACAGAGTTACGGAATACGTGGTACATTCTCGGCACCAACGACATCTCCATTCGTGCACGCTACATCAAGAGAACGGCGAACATCCGGGCTGACCGTTTCAGCCGCGAGATCGACTACAGCGACTGGTCGTTCAGCTACGCCACTTCGACAACCACCTCGACATTATCAGGGGTCATCACACCATCGACAGCTTCGCTACAATGGAGAACGTGCGGTTTCCGCGCTACAACTCTCGTTGGCGCGACTTAGCAGTGAGGCTACCGACAGGCTACGCCTTTCCGACGGTGCATGACGTCGTGAGCACAACAGGTGTAGCCCCCCCCCCCCCCCCCCCCCCCCCCCCCCACCCCCTTTTGGATCTCGTCGACGATCTCGTCATCAATCTCCACACCTCGCGGCAATCACCGTCATCATGCCTTTTTGGCCCGACTAGAGCCGCACAAGCGTCTTTCGGACGTAGCGTCCGAGGTTGCTGTCTTCCCGCCCTCCCCGGCGAAGGTCCAGGATGTTAGGACCTCGTTGCGCCACCTTGGCGTGCGCGACGGCATCCGTCCTCTCAAGTGGCCCGTGGTCGACTTTCGGCTCCCCCTCCGGGCCCAGTGCGTGGCCCCGGCTTCTTGACTGCTCCTCGTCTGCTCCTTGGGCTGGCCGGCGCCCTCATGCATCGTGCCACAAGATCGAGCTCGGCAAAACACACAACCCCCTCCAGGGATTTGAAGGGCTTTGAATTTTGAAATGTGTATGTCATTAGTTGGGGTTTCTTTCCGCCAGGCGCGCACTGCGCGCATTCGCCTGCGACAAGCCAATCCACGTGCCACGCAAGCAACGCGCGGGGCTACACATCTTACAAAGCACGAGCATGGGCCGCTGTACTACGGGCGTGATATATCACCCAAATTAGACGCAGGAAACTGCCGTGGAAACGAGCACGATCAACTCCATCACATCGTTGTGAGTCGACGCCCGCTCGAGGTAGTGTTTTATAAAAACTAACGGGTTCTCTGCTGTCCTCATCTTGCATCTTCGCGCCCCGCTTACCATGTGGCGGGCCGAGTCCGCCCCCCTCCCCCACTACGTGCTTTCTATTCTTGCGGGTTGCCGACATGCTCCTGCCCTAGAAAACACCGTAACCAAAGCCAAAGTGCCTTTTCGGCAAACCACACAGCCCCCTCCCATGGAAGCCCGTGCTGTCATCAGCACCGCCTGTTTATAGCGACTATCTCCATACATGTACTATACTAAAGTAAATATGACCTATGGCCGTGCGATGCAAAAAGATCTCAAGATGTCCGGCGTCAACCTGGCAAACGGTAGTGACCGACCGTGTGGCATGCCGTCACGCGCTTCAGCACAACAACTTCAAAGGAATGCCAGAGAAGAGCAGACAAAACCCTAATGATATCCCATAGTTTATATGTATTGTAGCCCCGTCATTGTTCTTACATCAGTGCTTTAATATATGCACACTACAAACAGAACTAGAAGCATCTTTGAAAGGTTGCCAGCACAAGAGAGACAAAAGCCTGAAACCAAGGTCGAGCAGGAGGCCAGAGAGCCAAGACGAACCAAGGAAGAGCCAAGGGAACCACGAAGTTGCCAAGCTGCCAGGAACCAAAGGGTCAAGGGAAGCACTGAAGCCAAGGAACGACCAGGAAGACCGAAAGGGAAACATGAAGCCAATGGGGACCACCGCCCCGGGGTAGGCCATTAGCCGCGGCGAGAACGCTTGCAACCAATGACCCGGGACATAGCAACATAGGCCGCCGAGCGACGCGACGCAGGCGCAGGAGCACCATCACGTGCCGCGCGCGCAGCCGCGACCCCGCCAAGAACGTTGTCTGCATGTGCCATGTTGATGGGCAAGGAGAAACGGCGGCGCCACGCAGACAAGAGCTGGCCGATTTTCTGGCTAGCTTTATTAGCCCCGTCATATACTAAAGGAATTCCATCCCCATTTATCCAAGAATCGTGTTTAGTTACTTGGCCCATCGTCCGTGATAGGATGTTTGTAACACTAACTAACTAAAGTAAATATGTTGAGGTCGTCCCGGGGCATCGGCCGAAGCCGCCCGAGCACTCAACCTCTTGCGCTAACTGCGGTTGTAGGTCTAGCATAGCCCTTAGACCATTGCCTCATTCGAACCCTGAAGGGCTTATGCATCAACCCGGTGAACCCGGGACATGCCGGGCCGACATTGCCGAAGAAGGTCAACCCAGGAATCAAACCCGGCACCTCTTGGATATGAGAAAACCGCTTAACCGGGCGAATAAGGAATGTACATGTATATTGTACATGTAAAATCGTGTCTTCTGCAACGCAGCTAGGGTAGAGCGCGCAGAGGGAGAACGACGCTAGGTTCGCGACGCACATAGACGCAGCGCGGCTTGGGTTGCAACGGGCGGGCGGCAATGAAATGCCCAGCCCCACTTCCTATCGAATCCGCACTAGAATCGACCATCAATGCAACGATTATGGGTCGTCATCCAGCAGCCGTAGAGCATGACATATCGTCTATGTTTCATGCAATTAGTATACACACGAGGGGGAAGGGGGGCTTTGGTGCCAGTTTTTCAAGCTGCCCACCGTCGAAAATGTGCGTAACGCGTAACAACGCATAGCGGCGTCGGGGCCGTCAATGGGTCGGGATCAATCGGCATGGCATGGCAGCCTCTGGTAACAGATCGGGCATGACTTCCCTTGTTACGTGTTGGACCATTCATGTGGCTCAACCATTCACATTGCGTAGGTAGTTAGTTCAATGGAGGGGTCGCGCGCACTACTCATTCATGTCTCATAACGCAAACAACTATAGTTGATATCCTGAATATCTTATTGGGTTTGCGGGTCGAAACAATAATGTTTTTTTGCAGCAATTAGTCCGCAGCAATGATATCATTATGCAGCAACGATGTCTTTTGGGGATTTCCATTTTATATGCGTGGTCAGTAGCATCGATATGTTTATGGTACTTGTGTTCTCTTCTGACATATTTCAAGATAATAAGGTTGTCCTCTCTTTACGCGGGGAAAGGGGTCAAACACGACAATATATCGCGAACCCAAAGCAACCACGCAAAGTCGCGGTATTGTCCATTGGCGCATTGAAGAGGCACCATGTGACTCGATGCATGTAGAAAATCCCCACATGGCCACAACCGCCACATTGCGTTTCATACTTCCGGCATGCGAATCCGCTTAGAATCATTACTTACCAACGTCTGTTTGACCTGTATTTGCATCTGATATGGCTATGGTAACATGCTCAACATGGAACATGAATTGGGGTCATGCTTGCATCCCATACATCTCTTGAGTAGGGCGCATCCGAGACATCTAGAACATTGAGAACGCTGCAGCAAAGAAGCCTCCGCTCCCGGCTGCAATGAGTTGGCCTCATGAGGCAGCGCGGTGCAACAGGTGAGTGTCTCAGTGCTCGCAGCCGGCATGCTGACATATCCGCCGACACCACGCATTTAAGTGCTGCATGAGTTCAGATGGCATTGAGCTCGTGCCCTTCTGTACATAACGGAGCAATGGTAGTCATCAACATGCCAGCAGCTAGGTCTCAGTACATTCAGTAGGATATGGGAGCTGGGGTTGTACCCGTGCCAGTGTGACTGGTGCTAAGTCACGACCCGCAATTGGTGACTGATGCAGTAATTGAAGGAAATACAAAGCGGCTACTCACCAAGACGCGCCAGCAAGTGAGATGGTCATGGATTCTATAAGCCTGCTGCGACTGGGGATAAGCGAAGAGGAAATCAACGTATGCAGGCTTTGGTCCGGCGCTGCAAGTAATGTGTATGTTACATAAGGGCTACCCCGCCGGTGGCCTGGCGTGTGAAGGCTATCCCACTGAGGACAGCTGCGATGCTCGATGTGATTTTGAATGGATTGAAATGCAGGTTGACTTGGCTGGCTGGGAGGCGGCTACATGGCATAACGGTCTGTCCACTCCCTCGCCCTCTTGAGGAACTGCTTGTGATCTTCTCTCCATACATGAGACGCCTCACCTTTCTGTAGGCCACGGGGATCGTACATGTGAGCGTCGGTCACGTTGGAGAGGAAATCATAGATCCGCTTGATGACACCCCTGAGGCTCCGGCGACAGTGCCAACGTTCATTCTGTCCCCAAAGGAAATCTGTACCCGCGTATGGCCATGTGCATACAGGAAGCGCCCAGGTTCCTGTGCCATCATCTCCAATCAAGACGTTTGGGTGGAAAACGCGGGTCGTGAACTTGAAGTCCGGAGCACGGTGTGGATAATTGTCTGGGATGTCAATGGAGAGGACGAACTCCCCATTTTCGTAGGGAGTCCTGCGGGGACCTTTGATAACCGCTTTCCACTTTTTGATGATGTTGTGCTCGGGGTCGATCCCAAAGTCGAAGTTCTGAGGCGGATCGTTCAGAGCTTCCTTTACTTCTCTGCGAAACCTGTCGGCATACCTGTCCGGCGGGATTACTTGGCGATCTTGAAGGCAGTCTCGCGTTCGCTGGAGTAGCGGGTGACGCTGAGGCTGCTCGGCAGGGGGGTGAGGCTGAGGCTGAGGAGCCTCGACCCTTGCCCGCTTCCTCAAGCCTGTCGCAGTGTTTACCTCGGCCTCGTATCCGGCTCGGCTGATCAAGTGGTGACGGGCTGTGTTGTAAACCGCCAATAATTCGCCTTCAGTCGCCCTAGAGAGATACTCCTCAAGATGTGCCCTGAAATTGTCGTCGCCCATTGCACTTGACAATCAGGGAGTCGGAAGGAAGCGAGCGGATGCGGCACAACCTCTGATAAGTTTAGACGGCCGAGAGCGTCCGCGAATGTCTGACGTCCCCTCTGCGCATGTGTCCGCTGTCTAGCAGTGTGACGCAGGTGTAGATAGAGCTCGTCGCTTCGTTTTTCGAAAAACAAGAGGATTAGCGACTACTGTATAGGGACTATATGCTGTTCGAACTGCGATGAAAAGCTTGGCACAGGAGTCAGACAGTACCTGGTGTGAATTACAAAACGGGCAGAAATAAATCCACCTACAGCACTGCTCAGATCAACACAGCATTGCGCGAGGCGGCACGCATCCCGCACGAATTGTCTGGTTGTGAATTACAAAAAAGGCAGTTCCCCAGAATTAGAAAAAAGAAACACAGCAAGCCACATGTATCGCACTCCCGAAATGCTTTGCTCCGCGGGTTGGGGCTTGCCCCAACTCGCATTACTCGAATGGGCCGACGCCCAAACGGGTAGGGCGGACCTTTCGTGGTCAGTGCCGGGTATTTTGATGGCAGTGTTTTAGACGGTGATCCAACAGTGTTGGAAATTCCGTCAGTGGCCTTCAATTAGTCTTGCAGAATGCCTCGGCAATTTGTTTGATGACTATTACGGAGCGTCGCCCACCCAGGGCTTTCCGTGACTGGATTGCTGCCTAAACGGCCGTCGTAGAGACGCTGCAAGGGTTTCACTGGTGCCAGTCCTGTCCCGGAGGCGGAAAAAAAACACAGCAAGCCGCCTAAAAGCGGCCCGCATCCCGCATAAGCAGGCGGGATGGATGAGTGATGCGCACGCGGTTCAGAGTCCGGGCCACGCGTGCACGTGTGTAGTAAAAGTTCGCCCCGGGACATCGGCCGAAGCCGCCCCAGCACTTGACCTCGTGCGCCAACTGCAGTCGTAGGTCTGGCATAGCCCATAGACCATTGCCTCATTCGAACCCCGAAGGGCTAATGCATCAACCGAGGAAACCCGGGACACGCCGGGCCGATATTGCCGAAATACATCGGCCAGGAATCGAACCCGGTACCTCTCGCACGCGAGACGACCGCTCTACCGAGCGGACAAGGGATGTACCTTGTGTAGTGTGTGGGTGATCCTCGGACAGCTTCGACAACGGGATTGTCTGGTACTAGGGGTACTGGGGTACTGGGGTATACCAGTACCCGATTACCTGTAGTCGCCGCGCCGACGACGATGCACCTGTATGGTTTTTAATATATAATTACATGAGCTAGCAGCAGCATAAGGCGATATCAGGAAATCACCACAAAAAGGACAATCAGAAAGGTCCGCGAAAGATGCCTTTGTGGTTAGAAAGGTCCTCTACAGCAACTGCGAGGTGGAAGCAGCATGAGAAGAAGCAGAATGGGCACAAGCCCACGCATCAGACTTGGCCATCTGCACACCGGCAGAGAGAATGCCACCAAGGGTACCATGCACGCAAGCAGAAACCCGCTGCAACAGCCCCCTGTGTGCGCGACAGGTGGCCAGCGACAAAGTTCCGAAGTGCATGAACGGACTGTCCACGAAGGAAGCATGAGGTCGGGGCGGAAGGACCTCCATGGAAGTTGCGCACAGCCAACAGCACCGCGAAGATGTAGACCACCGTCAAATCGGACTTCTCGAGACGGCCGCGATCCTCAACCACAAAAGGGTAGTACCGGTGAACACCCTGCACTGGGGCGGAAGACACCAAGTCCGCTGCCAACTTACTCTCCTCCGCCTCGGTCGCCGCGATTCCCGGGGTGCACCAGCGGGGGTCGTTGCTCCAAATGGGGGTCGTGGAGGACACGCACGCGAATTTGATCACGTAATCGCACGCCGGCCCCCCCCCCCCACCCCGCCAGCGTCAAGTCCGACGGCCGCGAGCGGTCCGCTGGGCGCAGCCCACTCGTCTCAAGGGTTAAGTCGCCGGCTCCCGAGCGAGCCTTCCGTAGAGCGAAGCCATAAGGGATCAATACCACACGTGGGGCCAAGGCAAGTGACAAGCGCGGATCCTCCGCGCGGGCAAAGGCCCAGCACCCGCGCAGCGGCCGCGGCCGAATAAGCAGCATGGGGAATCTTGCGGGCTGACTCGTGATCCGACTGGAAAAGCGATAGGGAGCCCGGCCCGCACGCGATGTACAAGCGCATGGTATTAAGTCGCGAGCGAGGCCGCGGCACCAGTACGCTGGAAGCTGAGATCGAGGGCCACGAAGTCACGGAAGCGAATCGCATGACTAAGGTGGCGTTGGACAACCATGGTCGTGGGCTGATCATCGGAGGCCGCACCCGAACCCGTATGTACCCGAGGGCGGAGCAGTAGATCCTGGCAGCGATTCTGGGAGGGAAACAGTCGCTGCTGACGGAGGGTGTGCCACTAAATCGCCAGGCGACGGTATCTTCAGAGCTACAAAAGCGCATGTAGTAACGGTATTGGCAGTACTCGTACCACCGATAGGAAGCAATTGCTGGGCAGCAGAGGCGGCCTCACCAGGTCCAACTCCAAGAGGAGTGGCCGTAAAAGGAGATGTGGTGACGCGCAGTCCTCCGCTAGTGCTCGTACCCGTACGGGTCGTAGTACCAGCTGCTGGATCCGATGCAGCGGTGGTCGTAGCATTACTGACAGTAAGTAACCGAAGATCTCGTGGGCGTGCCCATACGCCGCGCGTGCGCGCCGCACATCTTCTTGCGGTAACGTGGTCAGGGCCCGTACAGTCTCGTACACGCGGCACGTCTCACGCGCCCATGGCAAAGCACTCGTAGCCACAGACGACACCTCGGCACGTACCGCCTCGTACAAGGGGCCAAGGGCCGCCCCGTATTCCCGTACAAGCTTTGGCAGGACGACCGATTGCGCGGAATAAAACGCCGCAGGGGCCTCAGACTGCAGCAAGGCCAGATTCAGACCGCCAAAATCCGCTTGCAAACTCATCTGAACGATTGCAGCCTCCATGCGCGGTGTAGACTGGTCGCAAGCGTCCAGGCCAAGCAGCGAAAACGCAGCCGAAATGTTGGCGGCGTCCACGGCCTCCAAGAAAGGGTCCAGCTCCGACGGCGGAATCATGCGGCTGAGGAAGCAAGTATGCCGCACCGCGCATACGACCAGCAACCGCATGGACCCATGGTGGCAGCCGTATCCCGACGCGCCAAATAAAGGAGGCGATGCGCTTCAACATTGCGGCGTGGGCCTCCCGGCGCCGCCCCAACGCGCCGGTCATCCGCTCGGGGTAATGGCTAATAGGAGCACCCAGGTACATGGCGCCATCCTGGACCGGATCATCGGCCGGGGCCCGAAATCCTCCCGGGGCCAACTTCTCCCGTACTGTCCACAACTCGGACTCGCTGTCACCGGGGTGACGAACGTACCGCGTCTTACTGTCCTGTACCACCAGTCCGACTTTGGAAAGCTCCGTGCAATACTCGTCGAAAACGCGCGGAACGTGAGCCGCGGCAGTGGCCGGGCAACAATCATCCGCAAAACTCTGGCAGAAAGTATCAGCGGCGGTACGAGCCACAACCGCTTGCACCGGGCCCGCGATAGCGAGGCAGAAGTATAGCGGGGCCAGGACATCACCCTGGCGTACACCCGTACGAGACTGCAGGGTGGCGCGCAAAGTACCGGGATCATCCGGCGCGTAGTAGTACAGGTCGCTAGGGCGGTCGTACAACATCAGGAAAAAAAGGATCAAGCCATGAAGGCGCGGGTGCTGAAGCAAACCGTAAAGTATCGCACCCCGGGATACCTCATTCAAGGCATTCCGAATGTCCAGGAGCAGCAGCCCTTTCCCACCAGTACCACACCCGCCGAAAAGCTGCAGCGCCACCCGCATGCTCATATACGCCGTCTCACAGCCAGCTCCCGACTGAAAGCTGCGTTGCACCGGGCCCAGGAACTCCCGCGCATCCGCGCCCACTTGCCCCAGAGCGTGCGTGGGCGGAGGCCATGCGCACCGGCACGGAGCCGACGCCGAGCGGGCGTACTCGCAGCGGCTCGCCGCTCTTTCCCCGCTCCGCGCGCGCGGCGGGGTCGTCCTTGTGGAGCGCAAAGACGGTGCCACTCGCCAAGAAAGCCGCAGTGCGCGAGTGGCACCACCCCGCCATACAACGGTTCACCCACATGCGCCATGAGGGTACATCTAGGTCCCTGATGTGCTTCCAACGCCACCAGTCCACATGCCCTGCGGAAAGGCGGGGTGCACGACGCAGAACCCGCCGCTGTTTCTCCCCCCACCGCCTAACCTTATCCGCATTGTCGCCTAACGACGGCGGCGCCCGTTGCAGGTCCGGCGGCTCATCGGGGGGAGAGTACTCCGGGCCGGTGGCAGCAGGAGGCGGATGCATGGAGGGCATCGAGGGCAGGGAGCGCCGCAGCGGCGTCAGACAGCATGCCGAGGTCGGCAATGTCCAGCGACTGGCGAGCACGGCGCAGCTCTTGCATAGCGGTGAGTTTCGCCGCCCGGCGGTGAGCATCCACCACCGCCGGCGGCACCCCATCCGCCGCAGCATCGGCGCTCCCTTCCGCAGCCTCTACAGAAGCCGCCCGCGCCCTCGCAGATCGCCGGCGCTTCCGTCGGCGGGCACTCCGAGATGTGGTCGCCGGCAGCTCACCCGCCTTCATACGGTAATTATGGAACTCGCTGCCATCCCGCGAATCGCGCCACAGTTGTCGAATCCCGCACACCGAGAAGCCGGCGCGCACAGCATCCCCTGCCTCCCTCGCCGCTCCGCCAATTTCCGCACAACTGCGGGGCTGCTGGATGGGTAGGGTCGCAGTAGTAGCCCCGCAAATACGCAGACAGCACCTTCGGCCCCGTACGACCGGTCGTCGGCAATAAGAGGGAAGCGGTCAGCATAGGCCATAGTACGGTCTAGCAGGGGGAATAGGACAGGCCGAGCCGCGGGACAGACGCCGACAGTCGTGCCCCGTAGCGGCGTACGGGGCATCTTGCGGTAGACGTCGCTGGTAGCGTACCACCGAGCGGTGGCCGCGAGAGCGGCATCATGAGCGGCTGAGGCAGCAGCCGGCGCGTGCTGGCGCTGCAGCGCCCGCACGCCAGCCGCCGACGCCGGGAGAGCCACACCGGGGGGCGGAGCCGTGGGAGGAGGGGGGCTGCAGAACTCGCAGGTGGCGGCACGGGCCGCCGCTTGCGCGCCATGGAACACGTGGAGGCCCGAGCGCCGGCAGCCGGCTCGTGGGACGCACCGCACATACGCAGAGGGGTCGACAGTCGCAGCGTAGGCGAGGTGCATGGCAACTACCGCCGGGTCGTCGGACTCCATCCCGTGGTTCACGTGCGTGCACAGGGGGGCGGGCCGCCGGTTAGTGCGTCCGGAGGCGCCATCGCAACATCGGAACGGCCAGTCAACGCCCCTGCCGGGCGTCGACGACTGCACCCGTGTCATCGCAGCGCCGCGCACCCACCACCTACCACCGCCCCCGCCGGGACCGCGACCCCCACGGGAGACACCATAGCAGAGGGGCCTGGAGGGGCCGGAGGACGCCCCACGGTGCAGAACCCCCACCGGCCACGCCACAGCCAGAGGCCGGGGGTCGGGGGGATATAGGTCGGGGGTTTTTAATATCGTCGTTTCAAGTTGAGTCTGGTTTTGCCAAAAAGGTCGCGCAGGCTGTTGTACACGATCAAGAGCCGAAATTGGCAGGAAGATAAGGTGAAAAGCGTGGAGGGAAAACGGAGTCAGGGAGGGCGATGCGTGGAACGCAGCGAAAACTGGAAGATGGCAGGCTCAGCTGTTATGGCTGCTTTTATATCTACTCGTGCTGCACCCAAAAAGGGCGCAACGACAGGTACCTAGTTCCCGTACCACTGAGCAGCACTTGTAGCTGAGAATAAGCGGTTAGGTCAAGGGAGGAAACCCCATAACCTAGTTTAGATCATTTCAAGTTGAGTCTGGTTTTGCCAGTCATGAGCGAACGGAGAGAGTGGTGGATTGACGGAGAAGGGATAGCGCCAAGTCATGAAGGGGGCACCGGGAAGGCCACCGCTACGGAGTCCTGTTGGACTTGAAAGTGGCGGAGGGGGGCGATGTGGCCAAAGAAGAACCATGAGCCAAGTGAAGGAAGAACGTTGGGGTCGATGTAGTCCAGAATGACGTCGGAGTTAGTGGCCCAGCCGCCTTGGTAGCGAATGTGGGACAATGGTACTCCGATGGCGTTGGCCGCAGACGCTGCTCCCTTGCGAAGGCTGCTGTGTGAGGTCCAGGAAGTGCTAGCGGGTGGGGCAGCACCGTCAAGACGGACGGCTGTAGACAACCAGTCCGACATTGTAGCGGCAGTCAAAGGTTTTGACTGCTCGCTCGGTTTTGACTGACCGCCCAAAAGTTTGTTTCAGCCAAGGCAACAGTAACCAGGGGAACATAATGTACATTGTCGATGAAGTGGTGCAGGAGACGTGCAACTCGGGGGTGTTCTGACACCGGAAGGAGAAGCACGCGCAGGTCGTCGGGTCCCCGTCGGCCAGCGCGGCCTTTTTCGCCGTACACCTGCAAGGTAATGTTGTAATCGTCGACATGCACATCATGCACTCGGCAGGAGACGCTAGTAAGTCCTCTGGCAAAGAACATGAAGTTGACAACCGAGGCCACGAGGGCTCAAAAGTCGTGCTGGTACTCAGGGGTGGGAGCAGACACAATCACCTCGGCCTTTGCGACGAAGCGGTGAGCTACATCCGCAGGCGGAGGAACTCGCAAAGGGGCGGCTTCCATACGGCGCTGCCGCAGCATCAACCCACGCCTAGCCGAAGTGAGGTGTAGGCTATCCTTGGCGATTGGGTCGAGGTTGTGCAGCTCGAAGAACGTGTTGATTGCAGACAGGTAGGGCTGCAGTGACTTAGCTCCAATGTGCCCTCGCTCACCAATCCACGCAACGTACCGGACGACAGTAGTAGTGGTCGCCTCCAGCGGACTGATGTTCTCGGAGTCGTGGCAGAACTCCCCAAACTGAGACAGTATGCCGGCGTAGCTCTTGAGTGTCTAAGCGGTGAGGGAGCTAGAGACATGGTCGAGTGTCCGATGTCCTAGCTCGTCTGAGCCGAAAGCATCCTGTAGTCGAGATCGCAATGAAGCAGCCCAAGCAAGAGCGACAGCTTCGGGCTCGTCAATTACGTAAGTGCGTCGTTTTACCGACAGAGTTCCAGGGGTGCGACTACTGTTTGCAAAATACTCGGCAGCAGCGGTTAGGTTCCCGGCGGTTGGCCGGTAGTTGCTGGACGGGTTTGCAGTAGCACCAGTACGGGTTTGCGGGGCTAGGTTCAGGTAGGAGGGCCGCACCGCGCGCCCTTCGCGCTCGTAGCGCATGTCACGCGCGTAACGTACACGCGCGAAGCTTGGTCGTTGCGAACCAATTGTAACACGCAATGTAACAACCGACGGACACAGTGATGGAATGGTACGGGAAGCGGTTGGTTGACCCGCCGTGTGCAGGTGTGCGGATGGTTGAGCCGCACTCGGCTGTAGCTGTAAGAAGCGCCGTACCAAGGAAGATCTAAATGAAGTCTGTAAGGTGGGGGGCTCAGGTCCTGACAGAGGGCGCTCATCCCGCCGTTGAGCTGCAAGGGTACGCTTTGCGGCGGTCCCCGAAAGGTGGCCTCGCAAGGCTCCGGCAGCTCCGACGAAAGGCGCCCCACACCGTCACTCGTGCTCACCTTCGCGGCCACGCCCGCGTCCACCGCCACGTCCTCGTCCACGTCCGCGACTTGCAGCTGCTGCCGCCACCCGAGCAGTAGAGGTTGCTTTGGCGCTGCTAGCCACAGTCGCCTCGAAGACGCGACGCTCGTACTCCCTCATGAGGTCCCCAAAAATCGCAAAACCCAGATGCTCAGAAGCAGGCTGAAAGTGCTGAGCTCGCAGCACGTCCAGAACACCTTGGTCACCGTGCACACGCTTGACCTTATTAAGCCTCCGTAGGAAGGCCAAACGAAAGCGAAACGCCTTGTCGATAGCTTCGGCGTGGTTCCGAGCTCTCGCGAGGTAGGGGGTGAAGTCCTGATTTGCAGCAGGAACGTCGGGCAGCAGCTCGTCGAGAGCCACGAAAAGTGCGGCCATGTGAGCGCCGAAACACGACATCCATAGATACTCCTCTTGTGCCGGCAGACGCCGGTCATCCTGCTTGAGGTACTCGTTCGTTAGGTCGGTGCTCAAAGGGAAGAGTCCAGGCACTCGGCTGACCGGTCGAACGGCCTCGTAACCAGACTCTGCTCGCTGCAGTAGCTCTGGCACCGCGAGATAGTCATCCTCGTCACTCACGGATTTTGCTCCGACACGGCCGCTCTGGGCTAGTTCTAGCAAGTCGGGGCGCTCTGCGGCTCCGTCCCCCGTTGCCTGTCGGCTGTCCCACGATGCGCTGCCCGGAACCGGAACCATGTGCTCCTCCTCCATCAACAGCGCGCTCACGAGCCGTCAATTGGGCCATTGCTGTAGCAAGCTCTCGCAATAATGTAGACCGGGCCTTCACGTCTGCGTGTAGCGACTCGAGCGTCGGCTCAACGACGGGTTCTTCTCCATCTGGCATGGTAACGCACGGACGTACGGATGAGAATATCACACACGGGTGGTGAGTCGGGTGTGGTCTTGAACAACCTGGGGTGACCTTGCTCGCAACAGGTTACGAGACAGTTTTAACATCGCCGCGTGTAACGCAGCGGAAACTGGAAGATGGCATGCTCAGTTGTTATGGCTGCTTTTATGTCTACTCGTGATGCACCCAAAAAGGGCGCAACGACAGGTGCCCAGTTCCCGTACCACTGAGCAGCACTTGTAGCTGAAAAAGCGGTTAGGTAAAGGGAGGAAACCCCATAAACTAGTTTAGATCAAACCGCGGTACCGGTACCGGTACTGGTAATGCGAGTCCGGGCCCCGCGTGCACGACATGTGCTATGCGAGGGTGATCCACGGACGACATACGACACGCTGGGCAGCTTCGGCAGTAGCGAGACGAATCTACGCCGTCTACTGATGAGGCGGCGTTACACGGTACCGGTACTGGTGCCGTGTACCGGGTTTGTTTATGCGGGGCGGCGGCGGGATAGAGTCGGGCGAAGGCGGAGTACTTCCGGCTTTGCTTTTTACTCCGACTAATCCTTAAGTCCTAATATATTACCATTCCGGGTTTCAAGCAGCGGCAGCAGGAACCGCCAAACAATCAGCAACAAGCGACATCAGTGGACAATTGGAATTAAGAACTAAAAGAATTAATAAGCGTCACCATTCGCAAACAACAAGCGCAGTGTCAGCTTGGCTCTTCATACCCTTTCGGTGCCCTTCCTTTTGGACATTTGTTGCATGGTGTTGCAACCTCCTCGTCCGGAATCAAGGTGCTTGGTGCCCCTGAGGGCTCGGCCACTTTCGCCCGGGACCTGTTGGACAAAACGGTCGAAAAATTTCACCAATTTGGCTCCCGGCTTATCGGCTTGGCCGACCACTTCCACTCCCGCACTGCTACTCGTTTGCTGCAAGTTTGCGGCCGTCGTTTCGGCCACCACCTCCGCTCCACGCACGCCTCGGGGCTTGGGTCGCTCTGAGGGGTATGGCGACACTATTACGTCCTTCCTTGAAGATGCAGATGCCGCCGCGTTTTCAACGCTCGCCGGCATTTGGGGTGTTAACCCCGACCTCTGGGCACGCCCTCCATGCGCACGCAGCTGTGCCTCCCTGTCCAATTTGGGGGCCTCGGCATCGGCGACAATGGTTGTTGTCGCACATGCCTCCCACATAGGCGCTGCCGCCCATACATGTGGTTGGCCAAGCCGTGACTTTCCTCCGTGCTCAACACGCCACCCTGAGCGACGCCGGGGCGTTCTTTTCCGACCCGTCCGGCGTATCCAGCCCTCATAGCCTCTACCTTGTTGAGGCGTCCTCGATTCACCAGGCTTTGGTCACCCCAACGTTGGAGCCCGATGCCGGCGCCAACGTGTCGGCGCCAATGTGGGCTGTCGAGCTTCGCGCTACTCATACCGGTGTCGTTGACGAGTGTGGAGACGCTGTGCTCGACGATCTAGCGGGGCCGTTGGCCTTTGCCCTAAAGTTGCTCCCCCCAAGCGCTCTCACGTTGCCCGTGCCGGCTGCTCGGCCGCTGGGGCTGAGCCGGCGTCTGCGATGCGCTCGGCAACCGACATCGAAGCTATCTCGCATTACTCGGACTTCCCCTTGCACTCCATGCGGAAAGTCCAGGAAACCCTGAGCCACCGCATTCACACGGCCCGCTTTGCAGAGCTTGCTGCGCGTATGCCTACAAGCGGCCCTAACAATATCCGCTTCCGGGGCCGCCTCTTACGCGCTTCGGCAGCGTTCATGGTGACTGATCCTCCAAATGAGGGTCGCCTTGGTGAAGTCCGTGGGCGTTCCCCTGAGTACTACGATTCCATGTTCCGCGTTGCCGCTTGCCGCCCATTTGGTCTTCCGGCGGCTCCTGCCCTCTCTCTTGGCGAGCCCTACCCTTGTGCTTTTGGGGCACTGTGGATACATCTGAAAGACGCGTAGTCGTACACGCAGCTATGCTCAGTAGTGTATATGTAGCGACTAGTCGTAATACGAACTTGAAGTTGTGTGTGTTGGGACATACAGTACCTTCTCGGTACAAGGCATGCTGGCCCGTTTTGAGGAAGTCGGCGTGGAATGAACTCCTTTAGCTTGGGCGGTCGCGTACGCTGATCACGTGGCGCGTTGCTATGGGGGCGACTCCAATCACGCCGTACACGAGTGGGTGGCACATGGCCTTTCCGACGTTTGCCACAACGTGAAGCCCGCCCGGGGCGTGGGTGTCCATATGCTCACGGACCCGTCGGTGCGTGTTTCTCTTCCGGAGGGCAGCGACGGCCGGCCGGCTGATGTTGGGCTTTTTGGGTATGTCGGTATCCGCGGGAACACGGTTGCCGTCGATACCACCATTGCCCCTATCCTCGGCATGTCAAGCTCGGATCCAGCGACTGCTTTGCGGGCTGCAGAGCGCCACAAAATCCAAATGTGTGACGAGGGCGTCCTAAACGCCGCCGGTATGCTTCGCTTTGTTCCTTTCGCCGTTTCCGAGTTCGGCTCGCTGGCCCCGCACGCCGAGGCCTTCTTTTTGGAGCTCGCGAATGGTAGCCACACACACACACTGGCCAAAAAATCGGCCAGCTCTTGTCTGCGTGGCGCCGCCGTTTCTCCTTGCTCATCAGCATGGCACATGCAGACAACGTACTTGGCGGGGTCGCGGCCGCGCGCGCGGCACGTGATGGTGCTCCTGCGCATGCGTCGCGTCGCTCGTCGGTATGTGTTGCTATGACCCGGGTCATTGGCTGCAAGCGTACTCGCCGCGGCTAATGGCCTAACCCGGGGCAGTGGTCACCATTGGTTTCATGTTCCCCTTTGCTTTCGGTCTGTCTGGTCGTTCCTTGGCTTCAGCGCTTGCCTTGACCCTTTGGTTCCTAGCAACTTCAGTTGGCGACTTCGTGGTTCCCTTGGCTCTCCCTTGGTTCTTGGCTCCCTGGCCTCCTGCTCGACCGTGGTTTCATGCTTATGTCTCTCTTTTGCTGGCAACCTTTCATAGTTGTTGTTAGTTTTGTTTGTAGTGCGCACATGTTAAAGCCCTGATGTAAAAAAGTGGACAATTGGACATCATCATCAGTGATTGATGTCCATGCCGGGTGCGGGGTTAACGGTGCGGGGGCTTGGCAGGTAAGTGCCTTTGTACTTACCTGCTTACTTTACTCGCCTAATGTCCGAACGATATATAACGTGAAGTATCACGTTCGTTCGCCACATCCGCGAAAGATCACATCAGTGAACAAGCAGTGTAGCCTTGTACATTGCTGTCGATATCATCATTTTTTCATCATCAATCTGCGTGCGCGCGTTCTGATCGACAAAAGCTGCTCGAGTACGGGGACAGTAGTATTCCCGGTTTTTACATACTTTTTACCTTCTTGCCAATTTCGGCTCTTGACCTTGTAAAACAGCCTGCGCGACCTTTTTGGCAAGACTCAACTTTGAAATCAGGCTTATCTCTCACTTTTGCTGGCGGAAACCTTTCATATAATTACATGAGCTAGCAGCAGAAGGCGATATCGGAAATCACCAAAATAAAAGGCAATCAGAAAGGTCCTCTACATCGACTGCGGGGTGGAAGCAGGAACATGAGAAGACGCAGAGTGGGCACGAGCACACGCATCAGACTTGGCCATCTGCACACCGGCAGAGAGAATGCCGCCCAGGGTACCATGCACGCAAGCCGAGACCCGCTGCAACAGCCCCCGCCGTGTGCGCGACATGTGACGGCGGAACTCAGCAGGTTGGCCGGCGACAAAGTTTCGAAGTGCCTGAACGGATTGACCACGAAGAAAGCAAGAGGTCGGGGCGGAAGGACCGCCCGGGAAGTTGCGCACAGCCAACAGCACCGCGAAGATGTAGACCACAGTCAAAGCGGACTTCCCGAGTCGGCCGCGGTCCTCAACCACAAAAGGGTAGTACCGGTGAACACCCTGCACTGGGGCGGAAGACGCCCGGTCCGCTGCCAACTTAGCATGCTCCGCCTCGGTCGCCGGAAACCTTTCATGGTTGCTGTTAGCTCTGTTTCTAGTGCGCATATGTTACAGCCCTATAAATGTAAAAAATATAAATCCGCCGTGAGGGGATATAACCGTTTATGACATAACAGCGCGCGCGGGCGTCGGTACCGACTACCGAGCAAGCCAAGGGAAATACCTGTAATGAAACATTGCCGCTAATATGTACACCGTATCATCGTCAATCCTCACGGATTGTGTTGCCCGTACCGGTAGGTAACCCGCCTTTTTTTCGCCTTATTATTTATTGTGTTGCGGACGCACTGCGCCATCACAAGTCTCACCCCCGTGCCCCCGGCAGCCCACCTCCAGCCCCACCCTCCCTGAGCCCCAGCAGCGCTACCTGCCGCCATCCAGGCCAGGGTTGGGTAAGACCGGGTGTGGGCGCGGGTGGTAGGGTTGTCATGTCGCTCTTGAGCCAGCTGCGCTCCTACGCGCAGAGCATCTTCCGGTCGGACGCCCGGCGTGGCATCGGCCTGGAAGCGGAACCGGCGCCGCTGGGCGTGGCGCGCCACCTCACCTTCAGCCCGCCGCCCTCCAGGTGCGCCCCCCAACCCCCCCCCCCCCTCTCCCCTGCAGCCTGCTCCCTCTCTGCTGCAGGTCGCGTGTTTGTGTGTGTGTGTCTGTGTGGCTGGAGTCGCGCTCGCGGGGAGGGTGGGGGGTGCCAGTCTCGTCACGCGTCGCCACTGCCTCATGAGCGCCGCTCAGCCCCCCGCCCCCCCCCCCCCCCCCCCCCCCCCCCCCGGGGCGCCCGCCCTATCTTGTTCTTTCCTTTAGCAGGCGTGAGGCGATCGACGGCGCCGCGGCGCACTCCCCAGAGACGCCAGCCCGGCCTGCCGGCGGGCCCGCAGGCAGGAGCCCCACCGCCATGGACATATCGGTCCCTCCGCTCGAGCGGCCGCCTCTGCCCTCAGGTCTCTCCCCCCCCCCCTACTCCCCCATTGGCCGGTGGTCGCGCCCCTGTGGCTGCTCTGACAGCGCGCCGCCGGGCTCGGGGCGGTGCATCCTCAGTGGGCGCCAAACGGAAGAGCGCGCCGGACGACAGCCCGCCCGGCACGGCGCGAGCGCCTGCCGGCAGCCAGCAGCCACCGGGGCAGGCGGCCCCCGCCCTTAAGCGGCAGGCGCTGACGCCCTTTGCCAGTGCGCGCCCGCATCCCGCTCCCTCGCTCTCCCATGCAATGCGGCTGAGGGGCATGCTCCGCCCCCCCCCCCCCCCCCCCCCCGCGCGATGTCAATCGGGGATGCGGTTGCTGCCCCAGCTGTTGTGACATAAACACACTACTTCGCCGGCACTGTCGCGAATTTTCCCGGAGTTTGCATGCAACCCCAATGTCCGGCTTGTATTTCGGGATCACACCGGCGCGTTGGCCGAGCATGCACGATAGTGAGTGATGCCGACCCCCGCGTGTGCCCATGCCGCAGCCCCCTCCGCCTCGTCGCCGCTCTGGCTGCCGCACAGCTCGCCCCACATCAAGACGGC
Organism: Tetraselmis striata; assembly: GCA_006384855.1. Classification (NCBI taxonomy): domain Eukaryota; kingdom Viridiplantae; phylum Chlorophyta; class Chlorodendrophyceae; order Chlorodendrales; family Chlorodendraceae; genus Tetraselmis; species Tetraselmis striata. Next base: position 163,103 of record VCJN01001385.1, read on the forward strand.
GCCGCGGCAGGTGCCTTCCCAGCCTCCCCCCCCCCCCCCCCTCTTCTTCCCACGACTGTGGATGTGACTGTTCTTAAAGGAAGAGAGAGGGAGAGAGAGAGAGGGGGGGAGGGGGGGGATGGGCGGGCCAGGGGGGGGGGGGGGTAAGCCTTAGAGGGAGGCAGCCTGAAAGGGCGCTCGCTCTACACCAGGTGGCTGAGTGGCATAACCCCACTCGCATGGGGTGTGCGGCTGCAGCCCTGATCCGCAATGCGAGAGGGGGGGGGGGGTCCCGGGGAGGTGCTCATTCTAGGCGCTATGGCGGCATTAGCGCTCTCTCCGCTTGCGGTCAGTGGGGGCCGGGTCCCGCGGCGGAGCAGCGTGGCGCCTGCGACAAGGGCACAAGGGTTGGGGGTTGAGCGAACCAGCGGGGGCGCTTGCGGGGATATGTCGCGACGTTCGACCGGTGCCGCGGCCAAAGGGGGGCTGCGGGGGAGGGGAGGCGCCTGTCAGTGCCTGCGAGGGTGACTATCCGCGGCAACCCCCACCCTCTCCGCTGCGCCGGGAAGGGGCAGGGGGGGGGGGCACCGCCCGCTGAGGCGCTGCCGTGCGTGTGGGGTGTGTGGTGTGGTGTGGCCTGCGCAGTCGGGCGGCGCGCGCGGGCGGCGGCTGCAGCTGCCGGGGGCGGCTGGCTGGCGGCAGGTGAGGGTGAGGCGGGCGCAGCGCGCGGGCGGCCAGGCGGGCCAGCGGGACGCCTCCCTGCCGGTGCCCGCCCCTCCCCTCCCCCCCCCCCCCCCCCCCCCCCACACACACACAGCCGGGTCCCCTTGGGCCCCCACCAGCAGTACCCATACCCATACCCGAACCCGCATCAAGCAGCATACATCTCCGGCCGTTATGTCACTGATGAGGCGCGGTCTGCGGGCGGCGGGTCGCTCGCGGCACATGGAGGGAAAAGGGTCAGGATCAATCGGCAGGGCCTGGCAGCCTCGGGTAACTGATCGGGCCTGACCTGGATCTGACTGCCGCGAGGGGCATCAGGTTCTCCTGGACGGGCCCCCTTGAGGAGCGGGTCCGTTGTCGTGCCTGCGCCCGTTGCGGTGCCTGATACACCAGCCCACAAAAGTCATGGCGCACTTGGTGGTATTTGGTTTCAGTTAGCTATGCGCGGAAAAACAGTCATAGTCAACAATGATACGGTATACCCATGATGACGTAAGGATGCGCATGCCGTGTGGCATAGGCGGGTATGTTAGGTCATGATGACCCCAAATCGCGGTTATGTGCAACCCTGGTGTGTACCTATATATAGTCCCCGCCCCCTCCCCCCAAGGCCTCGCAGCCGGTAATGGCACCCCCGGCTGACTCGGCCCATCTTCACGCGGGGCAGATGTGGATGCGGCATAGGCCGCCGCGTGCCGCAGCGCCTGACGCCAGGAGCCGCCAGGCGGGCGGCGCCTTGGCGCTCGCGGGCGCCCCGCTGGTGGCGCCTGCGCCAGCGGTCGCGCGGGGCGGGGAGGGGTGCGAGGAGGAGGAGGAGGACCCCGACTTTGCGCTGGTGTTCCCGGAGGATGCGCCGCCGCCGCAGCTGGCGCCCCCCGCCAAGGACGCGCCGCCGGAAGAATCTGCCAAGGGTGCGCCCAGCCACCCCCCCCCTCCCCCCCCTTTCCGCCCTGAATCGTCACGATGATCATCAACCCCGTACATTTGCTTCAGCGGCAGCTGCTCTCTGACACGGATCACGGGCATGTCCCTCCGCCACCCTGAGCCCGAAGCCCTGACCCCTCATTCCGCTTGGAAAGAGAAACCACATCCGTAGCATGGCTAGAAAAGACAACACCTGTGACAGCCTGCGATTGCCATATCCGTGCAAATACGGACATGGCAATGACCCCTTCAACGTGCCGTGCACCCAGGGCATAGCATGTCAATGGCACTGAGACGCAGTCCGCATAGTAATCTCTGCAGTGAACACGCCACTCTTCGCGCAGATGCAGCCCGGAAATCCACTGGGTGCCATCCGCCGCAACTCTGCCAACCTCAACTCGACTCTCATACAACAGATCGTAATTGTATATTGGTGTCACGTCGCCTGGCGGTCATTCAGATCATTCGGCCGCACTACCATTCCTGTCATTCAGTTGTCCGTTATGTACGTTGCCTTATGTACGTTGCCTTATGTACGTTGCCTTATGTACGTTGTCCGTTATGTACGTTGCCGTTATGTACGATGCGTAATATCGTTTTATATGATGTACATTGCCTTTATTTCTTGTTTGCGTTGTCAACACGGCGTACGTGTGCATGCTAGCCCTGCAATGAACCGGCGCAATGCGGAATGCCGGCCTTCTCTAGAGCTACACAAAACGAGGTTTCTACGTCCGGTTGATGAGCCACCTCTCCTCCCCCCACTCTCACTGTTGGACAAATGACAGCACCCTTGGGCTGACATCGTTCTCCGTGGCCCTCACGGTGCTTGTGACTGTGTTGCCATGCGACGGCGGCAGGCGGCATGCAGAAGAAGGGCAGCAAGACGGTGACCTTCAGCCTGCCGGATCCCGCCACCTCGCAGGGGGCCACCGCCGCCAAGGGCCCCGACGGCGGCGCGCCTGGGGACGGCAAGCCCGCAGCCGCAGCCGGGAGTACGGAGGGCGGGGCCTCCGGGCCAGCCGCCTCCACGCCATCCCTCTTCACCCTCACCGCCACCTCCGCCGCCGCTCCGGCCACCACCGCCGCCAGCGCGCCCTCCTTCACCTTTGGCTCCGCTCCAGCCTCCTCCGCCGCCACCACCGCCGCCAGCGCCGCCGCCAGCGCGCCCTCCTTCACCTTTGGCTCCGCACCAGCTGCCACTGCCGCCACCACCGCCGCCGCCAGCGCGCCCTCCTTCACCTTTGGCTCCGCTCCAGCCTCCTCCGCCGCCGCTCCGGCCACCACCGCCGCCAGCGCGCCCTCCTTCACCTTTGGCTCCGCTCCAGCCTCCTCCGCCGCCGCTCCGGCCACCACCGCCGCCAGCGCGCCCTCCTTCACCTTTGGCTCCGCTCCAGCCTCCTCCGCCGCCACTGCCGCCACCACCGCCGCCGCCAGCGCGCCCTCCTTCACCTTTGGCTCCGCTCCAGCCTCCTCTGCACCAGCCGCCACCGCTCCGGCCGCCACCGCCGCCAGTGCACCCTCCTTCACCTTTGGCTCCGCACCAGCTGCCACCGCCGCCGCCACCACCGCCGCCAGCGCGCCCTCCTTCACCTTTGGCTCCGCACCAGCCGCCACCGCTGCCGCCGCCTCCGCCTCCGCCTCCGCTCCGGCCACCGCCTCCGGCAGCGCGCCCTCCTCCGCGCCCTCCTTCACCTTCGGCGCCGCCCCGGCCTCAGCCTCCACGCCCGCAGCGACCACGCTGTCCTTCCCCGCCGCCTCCTCCGCGGCCGCGTCGACCTTCGGCTCCTCCGCCCCCGCCGCCTCCGCCGCGCCGACCTTCGCCTTTGGCGCCGCGGCCGCCCCCGCCTCCGCCCCGGCCCCCGGCCCCACTTTCGCCTTTAGCGCCGCGGCCGCCCCCGCCTCCGCCCCGGCCGCCGCCCCCACCTTCGCCTTTGGCGGCGCGGCCGCCCCCGCCTCCGCCCCGGCCACCGGCCCCACCTTCGCCTTTGGCGGCGCGGCCGCCCCCGCCTCCGCCCCGGCCACCGGCCCCACCTTCGCCTTTGGCGGCGCCGCGCCCGCGCCTGCCTCGGCTCCCGCCCCCGGCGGCTTCCAGTTTGGCGGCGGCGCGGCCCCTCCGCCCAACGGTGCGCCTCAACCCCCATCCACCCCGCGCTCCCTCTGCTCTCCACGTACGAGGCGCAGCGCCACCATTACGGCCTGTTAACTCGGTCCTGCGGAAGAGCTAGACTAAGAAATATGAGCTGACCCATCGCGGGTGCCGTCGCACCCATAAAAAAAAAAAATTGACTAGCTCATAAGTAGCAAAAACCTTTATTTTGCCGTCACCCTTCCAGCTTTTTTCTACGTCTATTGTATGGTACCGGCATGCTATTCGTTTATTCTTATTCTTTCTCAAGTTATTCCATCGTAGTCGACTGCTGCTTTGACGCGATACTAACGATTGTGCGGTGGTCATTACACTGCTTGATTACAAGCATGGTTTTATTTCGTGTTCCACAACAAACGCGCTGTGTGGAATCCCAACCGGTAGAATCCCTCTACGTGTTATATCGGTGTATCGTTGTATCCGCGATTATGTATGACACCGCATACGTACCGGTACCAGCAACAAAAGGATTACGACGATACGAAAAGGAGACTACCCGTCATCATACATACTCGTACAAACAACTTGTGGTAATCCTTTTGTAGTAATCATTAACGTAATCTCATCATCGTGCCTCTTTCCGCACGCCTGTCTTGCTATCTATTTTCGAACAATGTACGTTAACGTTTCCTGAATAAATGCGCAATTCAAACTCAAACAATGTACTTAGTGCTTTCCGAAATCGATTCGCAATACGACTGAGATGTATCTGTCAGGTTTCTTTCAAGGCAAATTATCGACACAATTTCTGTAACTATTGTTGTTTTCTATTCAATTCTACCTCATTGCCGAACTGCTATCCTAATAGACTGGTGAGTTTAAAGCCTCCAATAATGGGGGTTTTACTGCATGCAACCTATCAGGACATTCGCCAGTTCCGCCATAGCTTCGTCTACATATTACTTCTGGCAGGCCGGGCTAGTTGTTACTCGCGGTGCTCTTGCTTACTGTTCCGCCGTTGGCACCCGTGGAGACCTCGTCGCTATTGCACCGCGCATAGTGATATGTGCGCCTTAGTATTGGTGCTCATCGCTTCCCTGTGCTGAGTCGTGTTGATCCTATCAGCGCGGCAGCGGCTTTCGCTGTCTCCTTGTGGGGGCCATTTCCTGTCCTTGCGTGCCGGGTGACGTCGGCCCTCCACTGAGGTTGCGGAGTGCGCTGCAGGTCCGCCCGCCGCGGGCGGCTTCTCCTTTGGAGGCGCCCCGGCCGCCGGCGGCATGGCGGCTCCTCCGGCCTTCGGGGCGGCCGCAGCCCCCGCCGGGGCCCCCGGCTTTTCGCTGGGCAGCAACAACATGGGCCCGGCGGGCGGCGGCGGCGGGGGGCAGCCGCGCCGCCGGGTCAAGGTGCGCCGCGCGGGCCGCAGCTGAGGAGCGCGCCTCGAAACCCCCCCCCCCCCCCCCCCCCCCTTCGCCGCATGATCGCCCAAGGCAGAGGCCTCCAAGCAGACGACAAACGCCCGTCTGCGCCACTCCGACGCTGAGCGGCACAGGGGGCGCTCTCCCCCGCCGTGATGCGATGAGTCGACAGCAGAAATGATCGCGTGTGTGATGAAATCACTCAAGGCAAGGCAAGCCGCGCGCCGGCCGGATCGGGCAGCGCGTGTCGCATACTGCAAAGTTTGCGCCCGGCCGCCCGGTAGCCCAACCATCAAAAGCTCTTTATTGCGTAACTAACCCTGGGGCTTCCCCATCCAAGCTCACCGCCTAACCGGTCGGCGCCTGGCTGCCGTCCGAGCCTGAAGCAGGGGCGATGGCAAAGGCACACGTGTTTGATGTATATAAGTGGTTGTGTGCCGCATGCCCGGGTCTACTTCTGGCTCGTACGTTTGTACCTGTGCATGCTTGCTTCGAGTATGGGCTCCCCCAAGCGCATGGGAGGGAGCCTTGCCGGGGTCTTCTCACATATCGGGGGCGGGTGCCGCCGAGGGCCTGCTCTGGCCCGTCTTATGTCTCTGTCCGGCCGATACGTTTGCGGTGTGTTGCGTCACAAGGCGGCCTTGTGTTGGGCGCAAATTATTTGAAGTTTCTTTCAACTTTGTTCCCGCTTTGTCTTTGATGCTAAACATGCCAGCTGACTCACGGCCGTGCTGCACGAACGACCCGCATGGGGTCCACAAATGAAAGCCGACGGCGCGAATTAATAATTTGGAATCAATCTGGTGCTGAAATCTCGCTTCCTTTCTTATCTTGTCTGGCTTGTTCCCCCATATATTGGTGTCTATCCTTCCCATTTCCTTTGCCATTTCCTCTGCTTGGTGGCCTGCCTTGCCTGGCATCCGCCGCCTCATAAAGGACCCCGAAAGGGCGGCGGGCCTCCGGGATGTATGCTTCCACGCTACAGGTCCAAATGATCCCAAGCCACCCGGTCACTTTATTCCGGCATGGATGAGCCCATCTTGGCCCCGGTGGCCACAATTCTCTGGCACAGTCGTGCGGAGCCTTCAAAGGACGCCGTACTGTAGTCTGTTTCACATCAAACAGACGATGCCACACAGGTGCAATCGTCTGGCCAGCAAGTGCACCAAAAAAATGTACCTGAGATCCTTTACGTCCCGGCACCATGCCAGCATCGCGCCCGGACTGCCGCCCCAACCGAGTTGAACGGGGGAGAGGGGCGCAGAGAGTGTTTTTTTCAAATGTGGGCAGCCACGGAGGCGCACAGAGCAACACTTTGATGTGGCTGATGGGGGCATCACGCCACCCCGGTCGGGAAAGGTGCGGAGCTGTGGGAGTGACAGTGCGACCACCGTGAATTGTGCACACATGCGGAGCCTCTGACCTCCCGGCAACGCCGCGCTCGCAACTGACAACACAGCACTGAGGCCACCAAGGGCGCCAGAGGACCATTCGGCATCAGTCCTCCGTCAGCGCCACCACCAGCCGGCGCGGCACGGCCGGGTCCCACCCCATGCGCCCGTGCTGCGCCCGGTCGTTGTCGAGCACGAGCACGTCGCCCGGCTGCCGGGTGACCGCCACGGCGGCGCCCCATATCACGCGCCGCAGGTGGGCGAGCGTCGCGGCGTCGATCTCGGTGCCGTCGCCGTACGTGGCGTGCGTCGGCGCGCGGCGCAGGGGCTGCCCCGCCAGGTGCTGGTAGTCGGGGTGGTGCGGGAAGTAAAAGTCGCCGTGGTCCAGGTGCGCGTGATTCCACCACAGGCGGGTGGCCTCCCCGCCGACGACGACTGTCCGGTCGTGTGGCTTCACGTAGGACGCGATGAGGCCTGCGCCGCAACTCCCCCGATCAGGAGGGGGTGTGTGGGGGGGGCGTCGGGCCGGGGGGAACTGTAAGCGGGCCGCCGGACAACCTCTCTTGCTTATTATTAAACAACTGATAATGAATGGCTCTTACTACTCGTACGGGAGTGATTGGTACCATCGTGCCGGTAGGCGCTCATGTCACATTCTCAGAGAGGTAAAACATACGTACCGGCATCACCGGTTTAAAAGTAAAACAATAAAATGCATAATGTTTCTACATTTTGTTTGGACTGGTGTATGTCTAGGTTGTCCTTATCTCATTTCTGTGTACTATTATCTTAGGGAAAACTGCACACAAGGTACAATTTGGACTGTATTAGCACAACGGGTTTTAGGCTTTAGGCTTTAGGTTTTAGATTTGGCACATCAGGGCGCAAAGACAACTTGCAAACACGACGTCATTCCCGACTGTGCGGCCACTCTTGGACAATCGCAAACCCGGGTGCGACCGGCCCGTCACCCTTCGGGCCGCAACCGCAACTGGGGACCCCCCTCCCGGCGCCGCCCAGCAGGGCACGCATCCCGGCGCACGACGGCAGCAGCAGACAACTACGCCGGCGGGTCGTCGGTGCACCCGCGCAGAAATGTTCCCGCCAGCCAAAGCGCGATGCGCGTGCTTTCCGCCGCAGACATGAGACAGCGGCGATATGGGACAGTCGCACGCCCCGTGTCGGCAGTGCGGCTCAACAGTCGCGCCCCATCGCCGATCCGCCCCACTGGTCGCCTCTGCGGCGGTTCCTACGAGTGTGCGTATTGGTTCAGCCTGCCGGATCGTCGCCATGTCGTCACCTGTCGCGATGATGCCGCCAGATGGTGCGACGACAGAGCGTCGCTTGCGGACCGAGCCCCCCGCCGGCCGTCTACACCCAGAGCTGCAATTTGCCATACCCTGATTTCCACCATGATTTGCGAATACACCGGGTTTTGCAATCTGCCACTGCTCGGGGTTGCGCCATGTTTTGCAACAGCCGAGTTTGACCCTACTGCTCAGCTAATAAAGTCAGAATTGCACCCTGTTGCAGGTTTCCCTTTATCTTATGCCACCGCAGTCGCTTCTAACACATATGTAAATATATAAAATGATCGAAATGATACTTGAATACGAATCGGCACAATATGAGGCCCTTCGTAAGTAAGCAGCGAAACGCCAATATTAGTTTGTTTATTAGATGCGACGCAACTCTATACAATGTGTATTGGAATATGTTTATTTCACGGCCAGCTGAGCAGCGCATCAGGGGCAGGGGGGGGGGGGGGGGGGGTTGAACGCGGCGAGCCGCACCTCCGGTGTCGTCCCACTGGTAGTCCCAGCCCAGCGCCCGGCACTCTGCCTCCGCAGCCTCGCGCGTGCCGACCCCGAGCGCGCCCTGCCAGGTATAGAGGCCCGACTCCGTGGCGTCGGCCAGGTAGCGCGAGTAGCGGACGCCGCCGCGGCTGCGGAACAGCTCGTCCACCTCACCGCCGACCTGGGAAGAGCAAACACAAGACGGACCCGGTCACCCAATCAGCACCAACGGCGCAGACAGAAACACACACACACACACACACACACACAGCAGCAGCAGCAGCAGCGCCGTCTTCACTGCGCAAAGCACCTTTTGGAGCAAGTCCCGGCTGTCGCTGATGGGCGTCTCGCCTCCACAGGCGGGCGGAGCGGCCGCGACGCAGAAGAAGATGACCTTGGCGGGCGGCTGGCCTTGCGCGTCGGCCATCTTGCAGCACAGTTCAGCACCGGTCAGCGCCCTGCTTCTGTGAGGATGTGTGGCCTCACGCGGCCGCCACTGCGCCTCCGGACTGCTGCTGGCACGTGCCATGCCACACGATGCTGGACCACTGGCTGAAACATCTCTGTCAGTTTGAAGGAGGGGGATGTGATATTATATATACATACATACATACATACATACATATATGTTTACATACCCCCACACACACACACACACATATACATATATATATATACATGGTTATATACATTCACACGTTAAGACGCTTATAGCGGTGAGGATGCCTTGAGCAAGAGACCTTGCTAATATTTCAACCGGCGGGCAGCAGCGAACTCAGCGTGAGCGTCTTGGCGACACGGCCTAAGTCTGCGTCAGCCAGGCAATGACAACACATGCTGGCCGGTGTTTGCTGTCTGCATTGGGGGTATTGATTGGTACATGAATGGCTTGCATGCCTATCATTGGCGCACAGCACGCATGGGGTGTTTCGCAAGGCGCCTTGGGGCGGGTGTTGGTTTGGAGGGTGTAAGGATTGCACCCAGCACAGACCTTTAACCTGAGGTGAGAAAGGCAATGCTCGGGGTGAAAGCTGACAGCGGCCGAGGCGGGATGGGGATGCGCCTCGACGCACCTCGTTATGTAGTCCCATGCTCACAGCCGGAGGGTCATCCGCGGCGGTATACACGTCCTGCTCGACTTTGCCGCGACTGCTGCTCCCGCCGCTGTAGCTCTTCGGCCTGTACCCCAACCCCTTCATAAACTCGGAAAAATCGGCGGGGGTGGTCAGGCCGGGCAAGCCGCGCAGCAGCACCGCCGGGCACTCGGATAGCTCCTGGTCCAGGACGGCCCGGACGCACAGGCCAGAACTTGAGGGAGGCAGCGCCTCCGCTGTACTTGCTAGTCCGGTCTGCGCGGCGGCCTGTGGTGCTGCGGTGGCACCCACCCGGCGCGTGTGAGACAACGCCCGTGCGGCTAAAGCCACGCCCCCCCGGCGGAGCACAATTTTTTTTTTGGCTTTCTTGTAACCGCGATAAGAGTTAGAGACGACACGTGCGGCACCCACGATTCGCTGGGTGAGCACGTCACCTGTTTCCCGCCGCTGCTCGGCCGAGGAACGAGCACTCTTGGAAAATCGCCACGCGCGGGAGCCAAAGCGTCCGGCATGGAGTCGGCATCGGACCCTTGCAGCCACTGCCGCCCACGCAAAGGGACGGGCGCTGCCGGCGCGTCGACAGGCGGACCCCGCACGAGCTCGAGCGCGCCAATCATCGAGGACGCTTTGTGTGCCGTGGACAATAACGAGTAGCGGCGGCGACGAAGAGGCTTCCACGGTGACTGAACTACTGTATCTTCAGTTGTGTGCTTCTTGCACTATGCTTTGAGGATACTGAGGTGGCGTCACCGGTGGGCGCCCCTGCTCCTCGTGGGTGCCGCACGTGTCGTATCTAGTCGCTATATCCTGTCGCGGTTGCTGCGCAAGAAAGTTTGATCGAGTTTGCGGCCGGCTGGCTGCCGTGCTGCGCGCTAGCGACTATCTCTGACGACATGGGATGATATCGCGCCCGGCAGTCCGCGCGCTGGGACGATGAGTCGTCGTATTTATTTAAATTCTAGCAGCAGTAGTAGTGACGATGAGCAGCATCAGTATACGACGGTACCAGCACACACCTTACTGCATTGGTATTATTCCTATTAGCGGGGTGCGCGTCGAATATAAGCGCGCACAATACTATAAATAATAAAATATATGCTGTATTTCGGCCGGGAGTGCGATTTATACAGCATTCCACATAAGTCTTTGCACGTATCCTCGCCTTGGTGCCTCAGCGCTATATAGCGACTATGCTGGGGCTACTCGGCCATGGAGCGTGTCGCGTTTCAGTGCATGCAGCAGGCCTCCTACGCCAAGGAGGAAGCCGTTTCATGCGGCAATCGCACTTGTATAATAAAATATTTTTTGGCAATAGCGCCACGTTGTTTGGCACAAGGCTGCCTTGTTTGGCACAAGGCACAAGGCACAAGAACCAATAACGAAACACGGTATCGTCAACGCACATGCATGGGAGTATTTAACGATAGCGTTTTCAAAAATTTATCAAAACGGGTGGGCGGTGTAGCTTCCATCTGTCGCATTTGCGCACGCGCGCTCCCGATGGTGGATGGACATACATGGACCATTTATGTCCATCCACCATATATGCATGGGATGTATGACGCGCAACTTTGAGCCCTAGCAGCACGATATATACACGATATAGTCGCTATACACGCTACCGTTGCAAAAACTCAAAACTGAAATTTGTTCCAACTGAATGAAGTTTTCGTCTTGACAAGCTGTCTTTACCCAGCATCAGGGAAGAGCCCGCCCCTGACCAACCCGCATAGGGTCGGCTAATAAACGCGCGTGCGTCGAGGCCCATGTCGTCGTCGGCCACTGACATGGCTATGTCGCAGTGCATGTACTAATTTTGGATCGGTGGAACAGTACCTACACGCGTCGAGTCATACGGGGTTTACGACGCGCGTACAGGGGCGCCAGCCTGCACGCGCTAGCCCGGCCGCAGATCACCGCGATCACGTAACCGCCGTATATGCTAATGTTCCCGCGTTTATTTTTCCCCGGAAGTCGCATTTTGCTCCAGCGCCGCGCTCCACCGGCCACAGCCAAAGCGGCTAGGCCGCTCGGCCGTCGCGCTGCTAAGATCCGACCCCACCCTTGAGCTGATGCCAGCGGTGTCCCCGGACGTCCTCGGAGTTCGGGGGTAGTGAAGGCGGGGATAACACCCCCATGCACCGGGTGTTCTGGGATACTAGCGCCCACTGCGTGGAGATCTAAAGATCTTGCTTGGTGGTGTTGCCAGGCCTGCCGCACCCAAGATCCTCCGCTTTTGGGGGCCCGTTGCCTGTTGGCGGGCGCCCTACCGTTGCAATGCATGGGCATTTCCATGACAGTGTGCCAATGATATTTCAAACAATTCTCCACAAGATTTCCAATCCCACAATTTTCCGAGCTCCAAGATAAGCGCCGTTGGGTGCGCCTCGCTGCCCGGGTCAAAGTAGTACAAAGCGTGTTTCAATTTCCAGGGGCATGCTTATATTACAGCAGCCCACAAAAGTCCTTGAACACAGAAATCCGCGCGTATCCTCGCCTTGGTGCCCAAGCCATGGGATTAGGGAGCCATAAAGCCTTGGAATCAAGTGTATGCAAGCCTCCTACGCCAAGGAAGCAGCCGTTTGTCCCGGTTATCGCACTTAAGAATTGTTCTTCGGCAATGGTATTGTTTGGCACATGGCTAAATCCACAAAAAAGGCGATGAATAGGGGGCAACTTGTTGGCGGCATAGTTACCATGCGTCGCATATGCCCGCGCGCTGCCGGTAGTGGGTGGACGTATGCATGCGCTGTAAGACGACCGAGCTTGAGCCCAATCCATGCGCGCTACCGATGCCATGCATGGCATTTCCATGAGAGTGTGCCAGTAATGCCGCCGTCGTGATGGGGCCAATCATCCCACAATTTTTCAAGCTGTAAGATAGGCGCCGTTGGCCGCGCCTTGCTGGGTGAAAGTAGCACACATAAAGTGCCTTCGATTCCATAGGTGCATGCTTATATCGCCCGCATCGTAGGCCAAGCGCGGGCTGGCCCCCTCGACGACAATGTCGCCACTCTGATGCTGCACATGTCTGCGCGCATGTTGCAACACATGTAACCGCAAATTACGGGTTTTCCATCGCACTAATTAACAGCCCAATCTGATAAAACGTCGAAATGATATGAATTACAACGTAAATAATTGCAATGGTACTGCTTCTTGCATGGCGAACAGCCAATTTGCGAATGTCGCATGCAGCCCGCTAGCTGACCATAGACTCCAAACCATGCGCCGCGCGGCCTGTGGTAGGTGGCCAAAAAATACGGTTCTTTATTGTCCAAATGTCGGCGTGCCGTGCGCTCAAACGGTTCACAGCCCGGCCGTGCATCACTTGTTACATTGGTAGTGCCGCATCACAGGCGCCGCGCGCGCCACGCGCGCCGTCGCATTGGCCCTAGCGCACCATGTGCACGCTTTTTCATGGTCGCCCTCGCAATGGCTGCAACGGCGAAGACTATGCGTGGGTTTACCGACTAAAAGCGACCAAACCCAAATCATACCCATAAAACCTGCAGAGACTTTTGTGGGATGCTGTATGGATGCGTATGTATACATATATATTAATATTTATGTATATATAATGTTTATATATTTGCATATATATTTATATGTATGTATATACACATGTATCTGTATATATACAAATATGACATATACATGTATATATACACATATATGTACAACCACCCGTACTGTAGGCTAAGCGTGGGGTCGCCCCCCATCAACAACAATTTCACGACTGCCAGCGCACATGTCTGCACGCATGTAGTACATGTCAACCATGCTCAGCGGGGGAGGCGCCAGAATGACGACGGGGTTGACGCAACTTGGAGAGCCATCCAAGAGGTCCTCGCGCCTGAGAGCGTGCGTGGAGTGGCACATTACATGCCCCCACCATGCGCTCTCACCCGCAATGAGTTGGCTGGCTGGCATACCAGAGTAGGGGGGACTTTGACAGGACATGGAATTTCGCCACTTTATCTTAGCAATGTTTCAGTCAGTGAGCTGGAAAGCCCTGCTCACGTGCTTTCCAGTCCGCTATTCATATCTAAAGTTTGACAAACGGCAAATCGTGATGAATTTCCGCGTGATTGCAAGATTACTGCTCTTTGCAGGGCGAACAGCCAGTTTGCGAATGTCTCACGCAGCCCGCTAGCTGACCATTGACGCTCAACCATGCGCGGAGCCGCAGGGGGTAGGTGGCAAACACATGGATCTTCATGACCATGCGAGAAAAACACGGTTCTTCATGTTCAAATGCCGGCGTGCCGTGCGCTCAACCCCCCTCCCCCCCGGTTCCAACACATGTTGAACTAATCTTTTCACATGACATGTGCCGCGCGCGCACCGCGCACACCGTCGCATTGACCCTAGCACATTGTGCGCACCCTTTCATGAGTTTCCCCGCAATGACCTCAATGGCATGGGTGTTACGTGAGTATATCGACTAGTAATGCCCGAAGCAAAATCACACCCATAAAAACAGGCAGAGACCTTTGTGGCCAGCTGTGTAAAATGCATTCCATGCTGCTGCTGGGCGTGTGCGGCTAACCGCTCCAGAACACTATTTCAATTACCGCGAAAGTCCCGCCCACATCAACTGCACGGTGCATTGCTTGTGTCCATGGACATCCTGAGCTCCTAGTGTTTTAGCTTGGTGCGGACATGTGCTGCGCTTGTGCGGTTGCGGAGAAAACCGCACTTCGCTACTGACATACATTTCAAAAGCTCTAAAACATGACCGCCTTACATAGAAAGTGGCCAAATCCCATGTTGGTTGCACATGGCCTACAAGTTTGACATGCGAAGTGAAGTGGAAGTGGTTGTGCGGCTGAAGCTAAAGTTGGCCGAGCACACGTAATCCCCCTCGGGATACCCTGCCGGAAGGTCGTGGTCTTCTTGGCACATGCGGACCTCCAGGTCCCCACGGAGCACCGCATCGCGGTACGCAAGGCATGCCTCGTTGATGCCCTTACTGCCTAGCGCGGCGCATGATTGCTGCGGACCGCCGCGTACGCACTCCGCGCTGCACACCTCGTCCATGAGTACCAGTGTCTTGTTGTGGCTGATGGCTCGGAGATTCTTCAGATCATGCGAGCGGATGTCGTACTTCTTGCTCCCGTCAACGAAGACAATGTCGCAAAGCGTGCCAGGAAAGTCCATGGGGAATCGCGGCACGGTGTCGAGACTCGAGCCCTTGATGGGGGTGGCACGGCCCAGCTGTTGTAGAAGGCGCGCCGCGACGACGCTAACGCTCTTGCCCTTTGAGAAGGTGTCAAAGGTGTAGAGGTGGGCACCCTTATTGGAGAGCAAGAAAAACTGGGAGGACGCCCCAGCATACATGCCCACCTCGCAGATGGTTTTCACAGCCAGTCCACTCTGATGTGCAGATTGTATCTCACTGAAGAAGAACTCGGTCTTCTTCCCAAGGTACTTGGCCTGCGTGATGCCGTGCTGCCCCGGCGCATACGTCATGTCAGCCCCGATGCTTGCCTGGATGAGCGTGTCCCAGATGCTCAAGCTGTATAGTATTGTGTCCAGGTCCTGCCCTGTTGACGTCGGCAACGCAGCAGCTCCGGCGACAGTGGTGTTGACTGTGGCGGGCCGGACAACCGCCGGCCGTCCAACCCCCGAGCCCGCACGGTGTATGACCGCTTGCCAGAACACGACGGACAGTGGCAGCAGCACATACAGCGAAAGCAAGCGCCACGCGGTTGAGGACCTGCTCTGCGGGTGAAGGTCGGGGACCAGGTCGTCCAGCGCTGGCGCCTTATTGCTTTTTGCGAAAGCGCGGAGCATGACGCCGAGCAGGACTTCCTGCAGCCCAGAAGGAACTAGGTAATTCGTGACACCAGTGGTGTCCTTCTTCGCGACGGCAAACCTTGCGAGGACTGGGCCAAGGCGAGTAGCGAGCGAGCGCTTGCGGTCTAAGGCCAAGCCGGTGGTAGTCACATCCAACCTCTCGCCGACCGCCCACCCGACGTCATACAGCAGTGTTTACTAGCTGTGAGCACAGGTTTGTATTAGCGGCTATCGCCCACCCAGGTGAGAGGCGCGAGCTGCAGACGATCAGTTGCGTACGCGTCTTGGTGAGGGTTCGCACATCGGCGTCATTATTTGGATATACGGATTAGGTGCCCGCAGCCGCACAGCCTTACAGGCAATATTTGCTGCAAATCACAGCCTGCGACATCGACACCTCTTGCAGTATTAAGCCGCCAGCCACAAGGTAAGGTTATTGCTTTCGAATCTCGACCATGGAAGTGTCGTGACTGGACGGAGACTGAAGTACCTGGATGAGCAGTCTCCTAGCAGCGATGGTGACCAGATGGTGGAAAAAGCAGCCGCCGCTACCCGCCCGGGTATGCTAGCTTGCGGCTAGCGACCATTTCTATTACTTTTCATTACTGTCCGGAAAATGTGGCGGGTAGCAGTACAGTAGTCGCTATACCGTACCAGGTAGTTGGCGGGTGAATGGCGATACTCGCCACGTACTGAATAGGGATTGGTTGTTGATTTTCCGTGGTTCTGCGCTTGGAAAACGGTTATGCTTCGTGGCGATACGCGGGCGCTCAGCACGTAGTAGACCGTCGGTCGTTATTAATAATAACGGCTCAACGGCAGCATGTGTACGGGGCAGTAGCGGGTGAATTGTGATCGATAAATATGACAGACCTCGTTGTCTGTCCGCTCGGAAGAGCGGTGGTCTCCTACCAGTACCGGTACCGTATGATGCCCTCGGATCGATTCCGGGCCCGTGTCGCGGGTTATTTTCCTGGTTGTTGATTTAGCCATTTTGGGTTCGGATGCTGCGGCAATGGTCTGCTAATGGCTATGCCAGACCTACGACCCCAGTTGGCGCAAGAGGTCAAGTACTGGGGCGGCTTCAGCCGATGACCCGCTCTGTAACCAAGTACACATTCAGTATAAAATTGCGCGCTGGCACCAGAAAGAAATCGATAACCAGCAGAACCAGAGCCAGGTGCACCAACACCCTGTAACTTGCTGGCTATGCTATCAGACAATCCATCACCCAGAGTGAAACTCAAAGAATCACCATGCCATTGCGTGCGCACGCTTGTGTGCAAACACACAGTCATGTAAACACACTCACACACAAGCAGGGTAACATTCATTTTCTATGAATACGTTCAATGTCTATCATGTCCTTAATATACTGGTATGCAAGGCTGAATCCTGCACCGCAGCTGTGATGCCCCTTCAGTCACTTGCACATCGTGTCATGGAGATTCACCCTCCCGCCCGCCCTCCCTCCCTCTCTCTCTCCCTCATTTCTGTTTCAATACATATAAAAGTGCGCGCGCGCGCGTGTGTGTGTGTGGGGGGGGGGGGGGGGGGGCGTGTGTGTATTAATGTGTTTATTTTGATAGACTTCATTACACAAGGTGCAGGTGGCTGAAGGGGCATCCACTTCCGCAAACACACAGTAATGTAAACACACTCGCAAACAAGCGGTGCAATGTTCATTCTGCTATGAATATGTTCAATGTCCATATTATTCTGGTGTGTAAGACTTAATCCTGCAGCGCAGCTGTGATGCCCCTTCAGTCACCTGCACATCCTGTAATGGAGCCCCCCCCCCCCCCCCTCTCTCTCTCTCTCTCTCTCTCTCTCATTTCTGTTTCCATGCATGTAAATCTGTATGTGCGTGTGTGTATTAATACATTCATTTTGAGAGGGAGAGAGAAAGAGAGAGAGAGAGACTTCATTACACAAGGTTCAGGTGATTGAAGGGCATGATAATTGCAGTGCGGGAAGCCGTGTGTGCGCATGAAAATGTTTATACCTCACCCAGTGGACCAGTCAATTGACACATGTGCTGCGATTAATAGTCAGCGGGGGCACACATGCAGTAGTACTGATGGAAAGACAGCTATTTGCCTCCTCGTCATGCACATGACATGAATAGTAGTCCAAGGTCAGAAGAGAAGCCCATGAAACCTCGCCAATAACTGGGTGGCGGCTCCCTTTGCACTGTTGCCAGCGACAATCTTGCTGCACAACATGGACGCAATACCCCGCCGGGTTCTTCAACCGCAGCTGCTAGAAGGTATGCCTGTGCTTACAAGTAGGCTGCGCAATGATTCAAGCTCTACCGCCACACAATTGCAAGTGCTTGTGGTTTCCAGGGCAAGGGCCCTCAAGCTGAGTGCAGGTAGGGGAGTCGCATCATAGGAAACGCTGTGCCCAACAAGGGGCATCCACTTCCGCAAGTAAGATTACATGTTGTGCTTGGATGGACAGGAAACCATCACAGAAGGCCGGATGCCTTGCGAAGCACGTTTTGCCGGGATTGAAGCAGGGCCTCCAGGCTGCACGTCTCCATGGAACCACAGAACTGGCAGGCAGCTTCAAAGGCAGCATCAAACTCATTGTCGTCCTCAAACTGGACACCGGCCAGGTCAACAAGCTCTCGCACTTCGTCTTTGCTGCGCAGCATCGCATACTGCTCCTCCCCGACCCCTATGTCAGCCCCAACGCCTGGTGTCAGCAGGTGCACCGCGGTTGGCTCATTGCCGTAGTTTTGGTTGTCTGCCACGCTGCGGCTCTTCGGGTTGGGCAGATCAGTCCTGATGCTTGGGACGCCAAACACCTGCCACGCGATACATGGTGTCAATTTGCTGCACATGATCATGCCAACGAATGATGAGCCGGGAAGCATGCCCAAGATGGATTTGAGTTGGCATGCATGGGGCGGTACCTTGTCATCTGGGGCAACATTGCGATACCCTGGGCGGAGCGACCGGCCAAGGTCAGCGTCCGGGGCCTGCTCACTCTCACTGTAGTCCCCGCCCATCAGGCGGCCAGCATCCCACTCCACAAACGTGCGGGTGGGCCTTCCAAAGACGTGGGTGTCTGGCAGCCCGCGCTCCCCATGCCCCATGCTCTTGGGGGCGCCAAGGTGGTCGGCGTTGGTGATCTTGAAGTCAGCCAGAGCCTTATTCACAATCCGGGTTCTCTCCGCTGTTTCGTTGTCCTGTTGATGTGTGAAAATGCGTCAGCAGGCAGACTGCTGACTTCGGATGAATGACACAGGAAGATGTTAAGGCAGTGTAGAGACAGATGGATAGATATGCATCAGTGGGGGTGGGGACGTGCTCACCAGGTCTGGGTTCAACGCCTTGGCAACACCATCTTGATAATCAACCTTCTCTGTGAGTCCGAACGCGTGCGTGGCTGGATCGATTTTGGCCGAGTCCCAGTTGTAGCCCCGCGTCCGCTGCTGCCCAGGGTCGTAGTCTCCATGTGTTTTCACGTACAGCTCCTTGGTCGCCTGGTCGTCCTCAACGGCTCCATCAGCAGGGAAGATGATCCCATGCGCCTGCCCGATGGAGTTCAGGTACTGCGGATGGCGAGAACATGGGCGCGGCATCCGTTAGCCTGGTATATAGCCCTTTCCAGGAGCCCTGCACGAGAGGTGGAGTGAGTACGGAACGGTATCATGCTGGGCTGACACCCAAGCAGCCTACCTGAGCGTGGACTTTCTTCCCAAAGCCATCTTCAGCAACGGCTTCTGGGATTTTGTGACCCCTCAGCATGCTCTTCCCGAGCGGCTCGCGCTGCGCGCTGCCAAAAAGATACCAGTCGTCAGCATACATGCAAGCTCTACCTCTACATCTACCAGTCAACTACGCGCGCGCAAGGGTTGCCAAGAGGCTGGAGGCACAGAGCACTGTTGACTTACAGAATGGCTGCCTAAACAGGGTGCGCAGCACAGTCTCACCTGGCGTAAATCTCCTCCTCTTTAGCCTGCTTCCACTGCATGAATTCCGAATTTGGCAGCTGTTTGATGCACTCTTCAACCTTTTCGTCCTCCGGCTGCACGGTGGCCCGCCCGAAGGGCCCGTCCTTGACCTCATCCAGGGCCATCCCAGGGTGGCGAACCCTCTGGCCCGGCTCGTGCAACACACTCTGCCGATACCTCCGCACCTCGGGCGGCGTCTGAGGGCGCTCCTCATACTGCAGGCATCTGTGAGTACTATCGCCGTCCACAGCCGTCACTTTTCCGGCGGGGACAATGTGCTTGGTGGTGTCCTGAAGATAGCGAGTCTTATGCCCGGCGTGGCTTGCGCCCATGTGGGCGCCCATCGTATCCATGATGTCCTACCGCTGAACCAGTATCTCTGCTAACAACACAGACCGCGCGCGACGTGACGGAGGATGAGCCTTCCAACGTCTTGTGGTGTGTGTCCCGGAGGCGGGGGGGGGGGGGGGGGGGGGGGGGGGGGCGACCCGCGTGTACGGCATCCTCCGCCTGCCGCGCATGTCCAGTCACATGTCAGCTACTGGAGATAGTCGCTACTGCCGCTGCGCGCTGGGCTCACGAACTCGAGCACGCGCCGCGGGATGACTTGCGGCCTCTGCTCTCACATTTGGTACCTCGGTACGAATCCCGGGTGGTGAACTCGTGATCGTGATTTCGAAGTAACTGAGTCGTGCCTTGTACGAATGTACTAAATGACACAGTAGTCAATGCAGAATAAATATCGGCGTACCCCTTCAGGGCGGGAGCTGAACTGACACATCACACATGACAAATAAATAAATAAATCTATATATAAATATACTGTATATATAAAATGGGAATTATATATTATACATACATTTATGCTACAGTCAAGCGGCAGGAAACTAGTGACAATTGTTCAACAAAGGCACAATAAATCAAACAATAATACAGCCCTGTTGCAGCAGAATCTCAGCAGATTACACGTGATGTGATACAACCTTACGAACTACAACCCTCTAGCACTTGGAGTGTTAAGAGCATGAGATACATGAATATAAGAGCTAGCATATGTCTATTATATTCCTGAAATCACTAGCATTGTAATCAGTTCCTTGTTTACAACCAAACTATGCAGTCTCTACTGTCAATGAGCAATCACACTTGCTGCTAGTCTGAAAATTCATTAGGTTAGGGCAGGAAACTCTAAACCAACCCCGCATCAACCTGACTCGCATGGCGCTAGAGCGCATCAACAAAACGCATGTGCCACACGGCTTCGTGATACCGCATTTATGCCAACGTCATCGCAACCGCCGTCGTATGCGCTCCGCTCGCCACCGCACCGCTACTACGTGTCTCCCTGATGCTGCATATAGTGCTGCAATTGCGGCTCACCTTCGGGTTCTGCCGGACTTCACTCAGCCTCCATCTGCCACTCGCCTCATCAACCACATCTGTCGCCGGGCTGATGCAGCATTGCTTGTGGCATGTAGGTGGCGCCGTGTTCCTGTACATGCTCCTGCCCAGCGTGAGTGGCACGGAGCCTTTCAAAAAGACCTCAGCAGCTCAGTTGCTGTTTACGACAGCCGGCGCATCCCTCACTTCTCTGCGTTCCCTATCGGCGGCATCCCGTTGCGTCGCCTAGCATTAGCGTCGCCTAGCGTCGCTGCGTCGACTAGCGTTACACCGTGCCTCTTCTACCTTCGCACATGTGCACGTAACCCGTGCTAATCGCACCACGATCGCAGCCTCTTTGCGTTATAAGGCATCTTCGTGGAATACTCGCATGATTCACCAACGTGGCTAGTTTGGATGCTTGACACTTGAATGATGGTGTCCAATCGAAGTATTGCCTTTAACGAGCCTGATCGACTCGGACGATTTGATCCAGAGCTGCTTGATGAGTGGCATGCATTCCAGTCATGGGGGGCATGACAGCGACTTCCGGAGATCCATCACTTCAATAAGGGCAACCAACTGAGGAGGGACACTCGCCTAAGTCAGGAGGGGAAGCCCATCCATCACTCGGACAGCGATTCCTCCACTGATGATGATGACAACATGCAGTGTCCGATTGCCCCTCAACAACATCGTCATACACCGCCACGGATGAAACTTGTTCTGCAAGGTCCCCTCCAGCCTACACATAATCCGATAACTCCAGGTGCACCATCAATTATTCAAAAGCCCCAACACTCGACAGCAAGTGATCCCGTTGTTAGCCAGCCCATTCTGATGCAGCCAATTCCGACTTCAACATCCACCACCTCAGCTGACCCGGGCAGCCATTCTGAGACACGCGCGCCGGCAATGCAGCCAACCCACGGCGTGTGTCATCCCCTGCCGGCCAGTCCGAAACGCCGATCAGCGATAACGCCAGCTAACAACAATTGGAACCAGCTCCACGACTACCGCGCCACAACATCACACCACATGTCAGAATTCCTGCTACATATAATGTGTTCCCCTCACACGGATATCAGCCGCCATCTGCGCAGGTACGAGGCGAATCCCTGGGTGATCCACACACCTAAATGGATACTCTCGCCTCACCTCATGCTGCCGAATGGCATATCGCTATCCAAGCCGAATATGATTCCCTCAGCGGCCAGCACGTCACAGGGAGCTCGTCACTCTTCTTGCTGTCAAAAAAGACAATCAAACGCAACTAAGTTTTCAGAACTAAGCACCATGCTGATGGCAGCTTTGCACGGTACAAGGCGTGCATGTGTGCAAAGGGGTTTTCCCAAGTACAAGGGCTGGACTTTACGGAGATCTTCGCACCTATCGTCATGTTCACACTCTCCGAGTGATCTTCAGCCAAAATGCCCACCTTGGCCCCCATTGCGAGCAAACTGATTTTATTGACCGTGCTTTTCTCTATGTAAACCTTCAGGAGGATATCTATATAGATCAACCATATGGTTTTGTTCAGCTCGGCGCGAGGACGGCACGCGCCTGGTTTGCCTTCTCAAGAAGGCAATCTACGGGCTCAAACAGGCACCCCGAACTGCTGGATTATACTCTTCAACTTCTTGTGCAGCCAAGGCTGTATCCAACTCAACATCGACCCTGGCGCATATATGTCTATCGCAACATTGCTAACACTGGAAACGAGATATTCAGCATCATTTCGACGTATTCAGCAGTATGTCGACGACGTCTTGATCTGCAACACGTCACCTACCTAGATTGCCGACTTCAAATTTGCTCCTACCCGAGCAACGGGTCGAAATTGCATATGGCGGACCAAACATCCAACGGCCGCTTGGGGATCTATAATAAATTGGGCGCGGATGACGGAGATGCCGCAAAGTCAGAGATAGCAGGCGTGAGGGACGGCCCAAGACCGCGACGGAAGGAGGCGGGAATGGACATGGCGGAAGAGGATGGCCGGTAGCGTGAGCTTTAATGCACATATGTGTCCCTACTATGGTTAGAAATGGCAACACGGTCCGGGCAGCGGAGAGAAACGGACTAGCAGTTGCAAATCAATATCATTTTCAAATCTGCTCCCGGTGCTATCATTGACATCAAGGATCTCGGGACTTGCAGATGGCTGCTAGGCATGGCCGTTGAATGCAACTCGACAGCACACACCGTCACCATTCATCGGACAGTGTCTTAAAGGGCCTACTTTCAACACTACGGATGGACAACTACAAGCCAACCGCACCGCTAGCCTACGCCAATTCAAACCCCGCGAATCATCACCGCTGGACAGCGACATGGCTTCACATTACCGCAGTCTTGTTGGTGCATTGCTCTACTATGCATCAGTTGCTACACGGCTAGACATCACCGAGACCGTCAACCGATCGTGTCGCTTTATGTGTACTCCTACTCGTGCGCATCTAGAGGACGCAAGAACATGTCTGCGGTACCTCAGCCGTACACATGCTGGTCAAGATCTCACCTTTGGCGGAAACACACTCAATCTGTGGGTTCAGTGACGCCAACTACCCATCCACTTATCCAAGTAGTTGTAAAGCAACCATCGGCTACGTCTTCTTCATATGCGGCGAAGCAACCAGTTCCGCCTCAAAACTGCAGCCCCTTGTCACCCTCTCAACAGCCGAGGTTGAATACCTTGCGCTCAGCTTGGCTACTCAAGAGGCCAAGTTCCTGCGTAGCCAAATTATGGGGGAGGTAGGAATCCCCGCGTACACTGCCAACCCCAACTGAAGAAGACATTCATGCATGCATTGCCGTTGCGGCAATAGACATCACATCCAGCCGCACCAAACACCTGGATATTCGCATGCACTTCGTGCGCAACGCCCACAAGGATGGCATCATCAAGATATATTACGAGCCGAGCAGCTCTATGCTTGCCGACATCGTCACCAAACCGGTGAACAATCCTCAATTTGAGGCACTGTCGATTAGGGTTATGAATTGCTCTGATCAGTGTGCAATTATCATATATGGTCAGATTGGTAATATAGAGGTTTGATTACACCGGACTATTCTGCCACCGGTACTGGTAACGTTAAGATTCTAGTTTGAATGCTAGCGACCAATACCTGTACTAGCAGTACGCGTACCGCTTGGACCTCCCGATGTCCAGCGGCGCTAGCGACAGCATGCGACAGCCCTGCTACATGACGCACCCGCACCACGAGGGGAGTCCACCTTCTGCCTTTGCGCCAGCAAACCAGCTAGCGCAACGGCGTCGCACCTCTCGTAGGTGTGCAAGGTGTGAAAATCTCTACGAGTGGACGGTCTCGACGACTAGTCTTCCACCACGACACTTGCGCAGGCTACGATGGCAGGCGGCAAGAAGGCGGCAGACCCTACGAAGGCAACGCCAATTATCATATATTTGTTTCTATCCTGCTCATCCAGGTCCTCAGTCAGGAGGGGTGTCGAGCAAAGTAACTGAGTCATGTTCTGTGCGAATGTACCAAACGACACAGTAGTCAATGCAGAACAAACATAGGCATACCCCTTCAAGCGGGACCTGAACTGAAACATAATAGATAGTATACAACGATTTTATATATTACACATACATTTATGCTACAGTCAAGCAGCATGAAACTAATGACAATTATTCAACAATTGTCCCAATTGTCCCAACTGTTCAACAACAAGGCCCAATCAGACAATGGTACAACTTGTCGCAGCAGAATGTCAGCAGCTTACACGTGTTGTGACACAGCCTTAGAATCTACAACCCTCCAACACTTGGAGCGCTGAGAGCATGAGATGCAGGAATAGTAGCTAGAAACTATAATATTTATTTCTAGAATCACTAACATTGAAATCACTTCCTTGGTTCCCATCACCAAACCTTGCAATCTCTACTGTCACTGTGCACTCACACTTGCTGTTACTCTGAAAATTCATTAGATCGTACGAGCATGTAGCGACTTTATTACAGACTATATATGGTCAGATGTAGTCATCTAGAGGTTTACGGTACTTAGCAATGTTGTACTGGGCACGATCCCCGCGGTCGGCGCACGGACTGGGGCCTGCCGGCCCGCACCAGCACCACGATCTGAGGGATTCACCCTCGGGCACCGGCACTCTCTGCTTTGCGCTCGCCTCAACCGGCTCGCGCACCCACCCACCCTCAGCCATCTTTCTGCGCTAGGAGACACCCAGGCCAAGTCTGTGGTTCTCGTCTTAGCCTCCAATGTAAGCGAGCTGACATTCTTTGGCAAATCGTGCCTCCTTGGGTAAATTTCAAAACTATACGACTATGTAATGTTGGCCGCGACAGCATCACAGCAGATAGTGTACCCTGATATAGCTTGTACACCCCTCCACACAACTCCCAGGCCCCTTTCTCGCCGAACCCGAGCTTACGAATGGTTAGGTAGGGCAGCTGAGTCTATGGTTTATGACCTGAATTCCTGGAATTTTGCATATTTAGGCTCAGCCGTTACCACCATAGGGTGTAAGCAACCCCATCGGCCCTAACAAGTGCCCAACACGAGTGGCACTTGTGCCACACTGAGCGTTTCCATTACCCCCACAACAACGGGGGTGGAGCCCCGCACGTCCCGCCGCACATGCATAGACCATTCAATGGTGGGATGGCCATGGGCGGGCGATATAACATGTCAGCAGAGAGGCTAGGCGGGTATTTTTGCTTGGGGTGGGGCCATAGTAGCGTGCGCCCGTGCACGATGTGATACCATCGCCAGTGCAGTGCCGCCTTGTGGCGCAGCTCTCAAACTCGCGGTATCGCTCAGTGCGTTGCGAGGAAACGTCAGAAAATTTTCATATAGTTACCAATAAAAACTACGCGAGCAGGGCTACAGATTCCACAGTCGCAGCACGGTCGTCCGAGGCCATTTAGGCACTTTTGAATTTTCGAAATAATATTTCGAAATCTGACGTCAATGTCAGCGTGTGGTCACTCGACACGTTGGCGTGAAACTTTACGCCAAGTAAGGGGATCTCAAAACCTGATACACGGTGGCGAAACAGTGTGTTATATGCACTTGTGCACGGACTACTCATACTTGGCACATACCCCCCTTGAGCGAAGGCCACGGCCGCCATGCCGGATCCCCCCTTTCACAACATTATTTCCACCAGCATCGATGCACCAAGGTGCACGCCATTGCCGCTCCACTGGGCTCACCATGGTGCGCTATGAACATGCGGCCATGCACCGCTACTAATAGAAAAGCGTTGGCCTGCGGCAAGGAGGCCGCGAGAACCCTCGATCCCGCTTGAGAGTGCAACGATCAAAGCCGCATATTGTCCATAATTTTGGTCATAAACCATATTGTCATCGACACGTAGGGCTTGGTCCAGGTCGTTAGTGACCTAATTTCAATGCCTACGTGTATGGTGGATAGTGATCATACCAGGGGTGATGTGGTATGAGTACAGGGGCTGTGCTGTTCCATGCATATTTGTGATCACAAGTGGCGCAATTTGTGGTTTTGAAGTAGCTCTAGCGCCAAAAGCCTGCTTTTGCCTGAATGAAAGCGTTGACGGCAACGGCCACCGCGTGGCAATATGGGGTGTATCGCGCTATCGCGGCATTTCCCCCCAGCCGTACGACCCTGAGTAACACGCATGCACGCGCGCACGGTCTCAGTGTAGCCGCGCATGGGCATGTGGATCAAATTCGCAAACCCCATACTTATTTGGAGGGGTATAGTTTTGTTCTGCATGGAGGATGTTGTGATAATATTTAGAGTTATTTTTTAATTATGTTGTTGATAATGTTGTTGTTGATAATTATAATGTTGTGATAATATTATAGCCTGTAATGTATCGGCAGTAGCCCTACTGGTGTGAATTACAAGAAGGGCAGTATAACAAATCCACCTACTGTTAGAGGTACAGGTACCGGCAGTACTGGTACCGCGGTGTATTTGTCACTGGCCTTTTTGTAATGCAAACCAGTCCCGCTGTCGTCCGTCATCATGCAGTCCGAGTTGGAGAAATAGTGCAGTATTGGCGGAAATGTACCGTGACTGTTGATTCTGATATTCGCTAGCGTCCTCGCCGTGCTGATATCCTGACATAGTCGTAATCTATCGTCCATCGTCCAGCAGCACGCAGCAAGCAACCAATAAGGATTACCAGTAGCAGCTACCGCGGTAGCTTCGCCGTCGTCCATCATCCGGACTACAAGTAGGCGACGACGACGTCAATATCGACGCGGCGGCGACACCGCTGTTGTCCAGGCAGCTTTAGGGCGGGATTATCGCCTGCTTACATAGCTATAATGCACAGAATTCCAGTTGCTTCGATGTCGAGAGGAGACGGGTGTTGAGGGGGTGGGCTGTGCTGCCGTGCTAAGTGCACGTGCCGACCGGCTCCAAAAAAAAAGTGTACCGCTGCGGGAGTGCGGGACAGGCGAGAAATAGACATCTTCATATGTGTTATTACTATCTACAGTAATGATGCTGTGATGGGGAATATCTGGACCGCTGGCAACACGGAGAACAAGGACCGCCAGAGCTGAGGCTTCAGTGAGGACCAGGAGGAATGCGCGGAGGCATATTACGCCTCGGCGACGCCATTGTTACCGTAAGCCCTGTTTGCAACGTCACAGTACTTTCGGAACCGGGTACTCTAGTGTGGCGGCATACAGCAAAAAATGGCGTCTACCAATTCGTCTACCGCGAGCCGGCTCGACTAACGGCACCCTAGTGGCAGTACAAATCACTCGCTGAAATAGTCGTCCTGAAATTACCACAATCAGCAAAATGTGTGTATGACTAAATGCTGCTGCGAAATACACTTCGAATAAAACTCATATATCACATGATATGTGCGACATATTCACAAAATAGGAGCATCATCTATTTACTGTGAGACTGAGCAGGCTTCTGTAGGTTGCTGTTTGGTTTCTAAAATGGAGCCCAGCTTGTCGTGTCATGCATCCCACATAACTCGATGACTACGTCTTGCAGACCTGCGTTCATTTCCTGTCATGGATACGACCGCTTGTATTCCGAATTTGAACAAGAAGTCAACGGGGTGGCTGTCAAGCAGAGTCGCCACAGAGGTCCCCTTGCGCGAAGGTAGGCGCTAATTGCACATACGCAAAGAATTTCTAACAAGCAAGTTGTCAGTGAACAGTTGGAATGTATTTGTCAATTGTCAGTTGTTGGAATGTATTTGTGAAGAGCAATATTACTGTATATCCATAACGCGACCTTTCTGCCGGGCTTCATCTACAGGCCACCAGCCGCAACGCCGTGGATCGCTTCTGATGCCGGCAGAGGCACACCCCTTAATGATGGCACTGAAGGCGGAGGTTGGCTCCTCTATGGCACGTCAGCTACAACTGCTTTGCAATCAATCACAGCCTCAGCAACAGCCATGTCTGGCAGATGCACCTGCAACGGCAAACGACGCAGTGTGTGCGCTGCCTCATGCCCAGAAGACATCAGGCATCATCCGGCAGTCACTGCCACCCTCCTTGAGCGAGACACCTCTAGGATCCATGAAGACAGGCCCCACACAACTGTGTCGACTGCTTCAAACATGTGCCTCAGAATTGAGAATTGCCAGCACATGTGACAGAATTTCCAAGCTTTGCAAAACGCCAAGCATGCTGCACGCTCCTGTTTTTGAAGGCCTCTGTTCCTTGGAGCGCCAACGCCTGTGTGAGGTGAGTTCAGGATCATGCAGCTTCCATGCGCGTGAAGCCAGCTCACCGGCGTCCTTCCCCCAGCACTTTTAATCTTGACCTATTATCTGGCTACTCAAAAACAGGCCTTTCATTTAGTGAAGAGCTTCTGCTGTACGCATGATACATGATGTGGCGTAGGCAAGACAGACACTGTATCTATGTTAAGTAGATCCAGTTCGAAATCTACGCAAGGCAAACGTCTGAAATGAATGCGATTACAGTAACAAGGCATAACTATTATTCCCATACTTCAGGCATGCACACACCTGATACCATGCTGGGTCGTTGGCACAATGCATTTGGAAATGGAGCACCGTGATTCTGACTGATGCTCATGTTTTGGTCATGATGCTAACTTGGCTAGCTGTTTGGCATTTTCAGGCATGTCTTAAATTATCTGCCATTTATGTCAGATGATCGCCCACTTTTATCTAAACTTTAACGAAAAACCCATATGATTTCTCTTGCTCCATATGATGAAAAACGAATGCAAATATGACATCACTGGTTGGAGTAATGTTTCTTCCCAGCCTGCCTCAGGCTTTCTCACTTCATTGTAGCAGGATATTTCAGCAAGATACGAGCTGATTCCGTGACTGACGGTGTTTGTGTTTGCAGTCGGTCTCTGCCTTGATACTGGATAAAACAAAGTTGCATCCTTTGACAGAACCAGAGGCTGACAGCAGTGCAACAGTCATGAAGAGGACAGGCCCGGTTCCGCTGAATTCTGGGAATATTGAGAGCATATCGGCCTGCTCAATGAGGAGACCAGCGCTCCACGTTCTGCTATTGCAGCAAACCCAGCGCAGCAGCAAAAACAGGAAACATGCCACATTATTCGCGAATGCTGCAGAGCCTGATCTGTTTATGTGTCGGCCTGTTTTTGAAGACACAATATCCAGTGAACTCAGCAGCTATGACTGGCAACCTGCGATGCAGCTGGCAGCTTGCTCTCAGTACGCCTATTTTGGACCTGATTCGCAGCAGGTCAAGCTGGAACTCGATTGTACCGGGCGTGCGGCGCGCATATGGCCTGACGGCGAGGCCAATTTCTTTCCCCATGGAGAGATTGGACAATCCATTTACGAGTCTCCATCTGCCTTGGTGAGGCATGACACTTTGCCGTTAGCTTTGGAGCCGCGAGCTACACCAACGGTTGCAGGAAATATTACCAAAAGGACGAGCTGCAATGCAATGGTCCGATGGCAGCACGCTGCCCAAGGTCTCGCCTGCAGGAGAAGCAGCGACAGCGGCATCAGCAATCAGCACATCCACCACCAGCTTAACCTCCTGCAGTTTCTTCAGGCTGACGTATCAAAAGGCTGGCCCTGCGAGCCTCCACTGCGGTGCGGCATCAAGGAGGATGACCCTGGCCCAAGCGGGCATCACAGCTTCGCTCCAATGCTTCCATTGAGTCTGCAAGCAGCAATTGCACACCTGCTTCCAACAGTGCCACAGGCGCGCACATGCGCTGTGCAGATGACATTCATTGCCAAGCTTTGCACTTGACTGATATCCATTTTTGAGAAACACGCTTTGTTTACAACTCAAATGGATGACTCACACACTCTCTGTTTACTCTTGGATGCATTTGCAGGAGAAAGTTTACGGCGCTCTGCTACCGCAATGCGGTCGTGGATCACATTCGACATTTGATCAAGTGCTGGCCGTTGATATGCTGGAGGACAGACAAGCGCAGTGTCCTTACATACCAGAGCTGCAGGTGCCCACTGTGCAATGTGGGGAATTTCCATCATCGCAAACCCTTGCGAAGCAATACTTTCAGCTTGACAGGAAGCAGATGGCGCCCCATCTCAATCTATATCTAGATGAAGATCTTCTTGCGTCCCACCAGGCATGTCCCCATTCTGATAAGGATCCAAGGAGCAGAGGGAAAGGGGGGAGTATATAAGTGTTTCACTCTTAAATATCTGTTTACTATGTGAATTGTGCCTCATTCTTAAAGCAACTCGTTTTTTTAATTTGTTTTCACAAATTCACCGATGTATTGAAGCTTTCCTCCATGATGTGCAGGAAGCTCATGCCGACTCCGGTGGAATCATTATGCAGTATCTGGAGCAAAAGGCCAGACTTGGACCTGCAGCGATGGTCCCAGTGGTAAGGGCTATGTTGATTGACATATTGGCACGATTTGCAGTCGCTTGGAGTCGCTCAACATTCAAGGCTGTCAAACTGATTTCTTTGCCTTCTCTTTCATTCGCCATGCAGGCATCAGAGCATATCATCAACCTTCCAGAAATGGCTCAGCTCAGATGCTCTCAGCACATCTTGCAATCAGCGCCTCTTGAGCCTGAGGACTTCATGGCACTGGAGATGAGAATGGGGGAGTCTGACAAGCAACCTGGGGATAACTGTCTGCATCCACAGAGCCACCTGCCAGCGCCTGGTACCACAGAATGCAGGGCCAGGCTGGCGGAGCCCGCAGGCCAGGCTACAAAGACATTGGCGCAGCACAGCCCAGTGCAGTCTTCAAAGCAAGAGACAAAACATCCTGACCATCCACCAGCCACGGATACCTACACACTCCCAGCTGCCACAAACGCCGAGCTGTCTTGCACACATCCAGAAAACACTGATACAGACTGTGCGGAGGACGACAATGATGAAAGGGATTTCTTCATGAATATGTTTGCGCCGAGGAACTCTCATGCTGCGCGGCGCGGCAATGGTGTATGGCCGGTGGACAGACCCACGAACCAAGTTTCTTCGGCAGGTAACAGCACCTAGATATGCTTCGGCAATGATGTACATGGCTGATCTGGAGAGATAGAAACTGACATATTAAATCCGTTTCTTTTTGGCGCTAAAGTCTCCAGGCAACCGCGCCGCCTACGTGATTCTCAGATCAGCACCGCGACTCTACAGCCGGAACATATTCAGTGCCTGGAGGCCATTTTGAAGGATCACACCTCGGCAATCTGCCAGCTACACAACACGCAGTACAGCACTATGCTTGGCAGACAATCAGAGAAAGAACAAGAGCCAGTTGTCTCTGACGATTTGTGGAATTTGGATGAGGCCCAGCTCGCCCTGGATAACATTGGATTCGAGCTGACATCTTGTCACGGCAATGCAGCATTTTCAAATACCAGGTAACAAGGAAGGGAGGCTTTTGTTATGAAAACAGCGCAAAGCATAAAGCTGTCAATATGTCAAGGGCATGAGTGTGTTCAGTGACTGATTTGGCATGCTGTCCTTAAGCAGGGATCTGGCCCAAATCTTAACAGCCATCTCAGTGCTGCGCCAGGCAGCGGCTTTGCTGGTGGACTACGGGATCTACGCTGCTTTTTCTTACTTGCTGCTTGCCAGGAAGCAGGTGCCTTGCTTGATTGCCGACACCACAAGTCACACCTCTGCGCTTTCTGTGCTGAGACAAGCAAATCGCCAAGCAGAGTCCGGCGAGATCCCTGATCATCCAAAGCAGGCATTGCTGGTGTCTCTGATCAGGAGCCACCATCAGCAACGCACCAACAAGGTACCTCAACTAATTTGTTAAAAGCTGCCTGTTATTCCGGAGAGAAGTGACTCCTATGGCATTGCGCGTGGTCGTTATCTCCAAACAATAGCATGTCTGGCCAGCCTGTATCTTGCTGGCTTTCATACGTGGCCCATTTAAATGAGACATGTGATGAACTCCAGGACAAGATACTGCTCATCAGCAACAGGAGTGCCTTCCCTCCTTTGGAGTATGTCATGAAGCAGAACGGTTTGACCTTCTGTCATGTCAACAACATGGTAAAGCCTAAGGCAGAGCGCTCTGACTGAGCAAGTGCAGAACAGCATTGCGCCTGAGCCATCAAAGAGATAGATAGTAGTCGGACACGTCTTGCCATTTAATGCGTGGTTTTCTATTTGCGACTGTACGCGCTGAGCTGATTCGTTTGCAATCGCAGCTGGATGCAGGTGCCGGCAGCATCACAGAGCAGCAGCAGGCGGACGTCAGCAGGGCGGATGTCCTCATGACAGATCACGATGGCGCCAAGCATATCGAGCGGCTCGGGGAGGGACTCTCCAAGGTCATATACTTTGCGTGTCCATACCAAGTCGGTCAACAGAGACAATGGGGCAGCAAGACTCCAGCCATCCAGCCGCCAGGCGATATGCAACCGGAGATGATGATAACCATGGCAGTGGAAGCACCGCCGCCAGCAGTGGCTGCCCAGCAGAATAGCGAGGCTATGGCACTGAGCGCTCAGAGACTCCCGCTTACAATGAAAGGACACACAGAATCAGAGGTCTCAAACCTCGCCTTCAGGGGCACGCCGTCACCAGACTTGACGAGCAGCAGCAAGCAGCTGCTTTCTGGGCTGGATGACAAGCTCCTTCTAGTATCACCGGCTGGGAATCACACAGGTGTCACGGCCTTGCGACACGTTGACATCGCTCGCAATCATGTACCCAAAATACAAGTACCCATTACAATGTGGAAAGAAATGCAGCGTCGTTCCCCACTATCCATTGGATGCCTAATTCATCATTTATCTATGCTTGCTGAACTAAAAAGATGCCTGTGGCTGTCTTTCTCACGAACAGGTCATTACTCTTTTGGCGGCCAAGGTCCATCGTTTCACCCACAAGCTCAGCATACAGATGTGCCCCCCTCTGCAAGCTACCAGCACCACGGTCCTGGGCTGCAGGATGCACGCATGCATTCACACCCAGCTGGCTGCAACGCGATGACTGAGCAGCCAGCACATGATGGAGGATTCAGAGGCGCTGACGTCACAGCAGATGCTTGGCAGGACTCAGCCGAGATGAATTGCAGACCGGCAAATCCCTTTCAGCTGGATAAGTTTCCATTTCCAGAGAACAACACGCATATGCGTGGCACAGCCATGGTAGATAGGCAGTGGGGCAGCTATCGGCCTGTGGAGCATCCGGGATGCGCGGTTAACCTTCACGGTGCCGGATATGCTGCGCATCAGGCATCGTGTGACGAGTTTGGCGTGACTCACAGTGACGTCCCTGAGCTTGACGAGCTGCTTCATGATCAAGACGACGCCGATACGGCACCAACTTCACTCTTCACGGCCAATCAGCACGATCTTAACCATGGCGAGTGGCTCCCGAACAATCAAAGGCGGCAGGGTCTTCACCCTTCTGGAACTGCAAACAACTGCCACAGCAACTTTAGTACTGACCGTCGTAGCTTTGGCGCAGCTACCAACCGGATGCAGTCTCTATGGCCATTGCGGTGTGTAGGCTTCACATTATTTCTTCTGCTAGTGATTCGCAGTGAAGGCGGTCTATGCCCACATGTACCAGCTTTCTCAGTGCCAAGTTCTGAGACCGTAGAAGTAATACAATACTACTGATCCATATATGTGTGGTGCTAATGTGTTGATATATATCTGACACAGGAAACGGCACAGAGCTTCATCATCACGCAGCAGTGCCGATGGCAGTGTTGAGGAGGACCTGCGTCGGGGCTTTCATAGCGCCGCCAAGCGACAAGCTGTCCACATTGGGCATCGTCTCATTCAAAAAGCTCCTGGTACGTATTGATATGCCGCGTTTTTGATGGTGCATCGTCATGCGCGTCAACGCTATCCCACTAAATGTCATGACAGTCTTCATAGCGCTACCTGCGGGTAGCAGCACAGCGCTAAGAAACAGCAGTGATTGAATATCACTTGGCCTTTCCTGCTCTGCATCCACCTGTGCTGCTTGCTCGTTTGGTATATATGCTGCAGTTACTCCAGCAAAGCAAAACCATCAATGAGAAAACCGTGCAATCAATTCAAGTATTGTTATCTGAAAATTCATGTCTTTCTGACTGCTTGCACGGACGTATTTCATCATTTTCAAAATATACGTTACATATCATGTTTCAACCATGTTTCTGCTCATAGCATGTTCCAAGAATTACACATTTAGGCTTGCTTGTGCTGTGCAGGGTATATGCCAACATCTCCTTGATGAGCGAGATGAAATGACGTTTTAAGAAAAACGAAGCGCGGGCTGCCACAGGGATATGGTGTATGTGATCGATGCTTGCAGCAGTGTTCCATTTACCTCGAGCAGTATTTAGACGTGTCCAAAATAGAAATAGCAGTATTTATTGCTGCACTCGTGTCGTCTTGAGCACACTATTGTACTCATCTACAGTGAGCAGCATGCAATTTAATCATTATATTTCCTCAAATGCCCATCCCCGGGACCTCATAGATTCTCACAGAGCACACCGATATCCGAGTAACATTAAGAAAGCAGCCCCAACAATATGCCAAATTCTACTGCTCAAACTATGCTGATTGACTGGCCATGCGCAAGCAAAAAGAGCACCTGCGTGAAAAGCGTGTGAAGTGATGCAATAGATACAGAAGAAGCGCATCGTGAATATTATTCACACATCTAGCTCGAGCTCGGAATGATTGTACAACGCAGTCTCACTATAATGCTTGACTTGGTGCGTTTTGGTCCTGGATGTGGCGATCTCCCACAATTTCCATCATTCTAATACCAAATATTCGGCATTCATGATATAGGATTCTCGCAGTATTGACGAGTGGCGGGCCGGCAGCGCTAATGCGATTGTTGCTGATGATTCCAAAAAAATATGACAATGACAATAATAATTCGCAATATACATAATGCGCTAGTAAGACAGCTAAAGTGTCGTAGTCAATGCATTTACATCCCGCCGGAAAAGCGAGCAGGCAGCGATTGTAGTATTGTAGCATACTAATGGCAGCAGTATCTCGAAGCGCACGCTTTAGAAGAGTACGCACCCTATCGTGTTCGTCTTCCATATATATGATATACGTGTGTAGTATATATATATATATTGTCATGTATGTCAGCAGCCAACTGACGATAAGACGAGGTACAGTCTGAATGGTACAGGTACGGATATAGGCAGGTAGCAGGTTCATATGGCATTTGCAGTTGTCAACTCGCTATTCCGAGGTGGGTCGATGATATAGTCAGATGATATACATTCTTCCCTATGAGACTATGCACAGTAAGCAGTACCGAAAATCGACATCGATCATATAGAGCCAGTGCAAAAACACCGAGGCTGCTAAATCAACACAAACATCATCATTTCATGTGGATCAAGACGTCACACCCACCGTAGGCAACCACTGAGTCCACCGTGGCAGTGGCCTCCCAGACCTGAATCCTGCAATAAGTAGCGGCAATATGATACGCCTCGCAGGCATGCTGGCGTTTTTCCCTTGTGCTAGCAGGCGCTGGCAGCGGCAGGGTGTCTCCAACAGTCTCAGCGGCCTACTCGCCGCCAGAGTATCAGAGAGGTGACGCGCCTATATGGTCCGCGACGGGACATCGTACAGCGAGCGAGCAGGAAGATGTCAGAATGTTCAACCCAGAGGACGATCCTTTGAAAGGCGAGTTCCGTTCTCAGCGTACTGGAGATAATGTCGGCACGGACTCCCAACGAGGCCATAAGGAGATCGGCGAATATAAAGTCTTAAGTGTGTCGACGCTGATATACCGAGTGTCACATAGGTTTGACGGTGCATCACACGTTCGTATATGATACTGCAATGTCCGGCGCTCGTCCTTTCCCGTATGGCCCATGCGACGGTTGCAAAGACAGCCACACGGCACGCCAGATCGATGTCTCAGCACGGATGCCTGGCGTCGTTGGCTTCCACACCATTTCCAAGTAAGTCTATCGCTGTGCCTGTCCGCCCTCATATTGCGACAGACCCAAATTTACGACGAGAGCCTCGGGTCATCGAACGTGAATCGCAACCAGATGAAACGCTCAACAGTTTCATGGGGGGACCACGGAGCCAAGAGACGGATATGGACGTCAACCTGGACATCGATCTTCCGGCGCCGCTGTTGATCAGCGACAGGAAGGCCACCGAGGGTCTCCTCGCCGCGATTCAGGTACTGCTGCCAGTTTTCGAGGTCAACGTCCGGGCATTTAGAGTAATTTAGACGCTTTTTCCTGTGCGGAAGTTCCCTCGCATTGAGATCGTATTCGGTCGGACCATCGTATACACCTACGGTGAATATATGTATGTATCTGTGCATGTCGAACTCCCTAATGCGCCGTCTGCCACACTCCTCGAACCGTGTCATTTTTTAGTGTCCAGGATTGTCAGGATCTGTGCATGGCATCATATTGTTTACCCGTTGGTCAATTTAAGAGAGTGACAGCAGCACCGACCCCCCCCCCCCCCCCCCCCCCCCCGGGTGCTGCTATCCACACTGGCTGGCGACTCTGCTCATAAAGGTGCAGGTGAAGGACCTCATCAACACCCTCGCCAACAAGGATGCCGCCGCCCCTGGCGCATCAGGCAAAAAGGACCGGAACGGCGCCGGTGAAGATCAAGAGCTCACGGAGTACGACACCAGGGAACCGTTTCGCGGCGAGATACGTGCGGCTACAGGAGGAGCGGAAGCTGCTTCCGATGGCATCCAATATCGCGAGGAGCCAAGCCCCATCAGTCCCTCTTCTGGGACAGCCTCATCTGCAGCCGACCCGCTCCGGAACCTCCCCTCCGATCGCCCATCGCATCCGTCACAGGTGGACGCCACCGGCCAGATCATCCACATCCGGGAGCGCCTGCATTCCCACCACCAGCAAACCACCGAGGCGGGACCTGTTCAGGTGGACGCTCTCGGAGCGTACCTCGATGGGGGCGCCCCCTCCGGTGGAACGCCGTCCGGGTCGATGGCCTCCAGGCTCTCCTTGCTGGATGCGCAGTGGGTGGCCAGCCTGTCGGCCCGGAGCGCCCGCGGGGCCCCGCGCTGGCTGTTGCCATCCTGCCTGTTTGTGGCCGTGCTGCTCGCGGGCGTGGCGAGCCTCTGCTGCTGCGGCTGCCTCGACGTCAACCACCTGAAGGACCTGCGGGAAGCGCAGGCCGATGCCGATGAGCCGCCCAGTCAGCACGGGCGCATGGCGGACGATGACTTCCAGCTCCACGCCAGGATCAAGCAGCACGCCGTATCCCCGGAAGACTGCACCACGCTCAACTCCCCCAGGGTGGCTGGGCTGAACTTTGAGATGGCACCAAAGTACAACCTGCCAAGGGGGAAACCCCGCCCGAGCAAGAAGTAGCTGCCCTCGGGTTTTCCTGGGGTGCCCAGCTCGATGACCTACGAGTTTCAAATGTGGCCTTGCCAAGCCGAAGCTGAAGCCGAAGCCGAAGCTGAGGAAGGCGGCTGGCAGGCGCTACGGCTGGGCTGCCGCGGCGGACAGTGCGGCACTTCTCTGGATAGTCTTGTTAGTTTGTCCAGTCACCGTTGGTGCGAGGCCGCTGGTGCGCGCTGCAGGACGCCCCCTGATGCCCAGGGAGCAAGTGAACCTCGCGCTGTAGACAAAACCAGCGAGGAATGTGCTGGGGTCCATTCGGGAAGACAAGTCGTGAGGGTGGCGCTGGAGGTGTTTGCACGGGGCGGTGGGCAGTCTGAGGGCAGACAAGGGGGCTCGAGGGGGCAAGGCTCTGCACGTAGTCCGGCATGCATCAGCCTTGCTGGGTCAAACCGTTTGGATTTTAGGGTTTTTATAGGGTTCAGGGTGCGCTGCTGTTCTGTACTGCGCAAAACACACTGTTCCCTCTCTCGTGGTTGACAGTACCGGAGGGTGCCAGCAGCGGCAGCTTGGTGTGAATGAAAATCACGGGGACGTCCACTTTGTCATGAATTATGCTCCCAACCAACGGACGGGTAGCCGCACGATCTTCCACTTGTGCCGGTACCCCGCACCGCATCGCTGCTGCCATTGAGCACTACTACCATTTGAGTTAGCCTCAAACAGATTCCAAAAATACTGGCTGTCATGAGGAACAGCCCCGGCTGCCCCCTCCCTTAGCTTCTAACAACCGCAATATGCGTTTCTAGACAGCCCGGCGCAGGGTTCCCAGTCTGCTGACAGTTGGAACCCCTCACAGACCCAACTGCCCCTTACTAATCCATGTTCCTAATCATTGTACCTACAGTTTTCGAATCCTTCCTGGTCTTGATCTTCTCTTGCCTCATCCTCCATCTGCAGAGACCCGGTGTGGCCCTGGCCCACAGGCCGCCACCACACATGGCCCCTAGGCGTCGCTGCAGGTCCGGTGCGCGCAACATCATGTTACAGATGGGCGCGATGCCTACAGTACTAGATGGGGCTCACTGTGGTTGGCCCCCCGTGAGTTGTTTTTTTTTTGGGGGGGGGGGGGGGGGGGAGGGGGGGGGAGGGGGGGAATGTGCCTGCGGCCAGCGCTGACGCGTCGCTGCGCACTAGTGCTGGTGGGCGTGGGGGGCGACGGGGGTGCCGAGATCCAGCACCTCGGACTCCTGCCCCGCGCTGTACGTGCGGAGCGGGGTGTGCTCGTACGCGTGGCCCATGCCGTTGCTGGAGGCCATGGGGGAGCGCGACTCGCTGATGGGGCGCCCGGAGGGGTAGCCGTCCTGCGGGTCGATCTCTATGGGCTGCTTGCCGGGCATGGGCGCGGTCTTCGGGGGCTGCGCGTAGGGCTCCCTGGGCGCGAGCTGGTGGGCGGCGGTGGTGCCGGGCCTGGAGGGGAAGACCTGCTGGCTGGCGGCCAGGAACTGCCCCGGCGGGGGCGGGCCGCCCAGCCCCGCGTACTGGCCGATGTTCGTGCGGCGCCACAGCAGCAGGCCGATGACGCAGCAGCAGCCGCACACCAGCACGAGCGCCACCACCATCGCGATGATGATCCCCAGGAACATCGAGTTCACCGGCTCGGACGCCGGTGGGGCGGCCGGCGGCGGGGGCGGCGGTGGGGGCGCGCCGCAGATGGTGGGGTTGCTGACCAGCATTGCGGCGTTGGCGGACAGCGCGCCCAGCACGGCGGCGCGCACGTCGTCGGTGGCACGGGAGAGCTCGACCGACATGTCGCAGTACGCCCCCGGGTCCAGGCCGACGTTCACCTCCCTGCGCGCGACACCGACACGCCCACCGCCACCATCAGTGCACCGGCATCCACTGATACCCATCGAGTATCAATACCACGAGGAACCCCTGTGCCGGGTGCTTGGAGGGGGGAGACCTAGGGACCTGGCCTTCAGAGGGCTGCATACGACGGGCAATGCGGAAGCAGCCGGCCCTAAGTACGCCGGTACATGCAGCCGGGCCGTGAGACCGCTGGCCCGTGCAGCTTCGAAACAACTAGCAGGGATAAAGCTGTGAGAAATCCCAATTTCCACATTTCGCTGTAGTTCCGCTGTAGGCCCGGCTACGTTTCGACCTCTGATGCGCAGGGCGGGGCAGGCTCTCATTGGCAGCGGTGTTCCCACTCATTTCCGCGCCCGCACCCGTACTCGGCCGGCGGCGGTGACCGCAGAAGCAGGGTTGACAGAGGGGAGGGTCGTGGCCGCGACTGATGGCGCCATGGCTGAGCACCCAACAGCCATTTCTATGGCACCTGCTCGCTGGGTCCGGATGAACACACACAGCACTATTGTCTGC
This sequence comes from Tetraselmis striata, assembly GCA_006384855.1. Lineage (NCBI taxonomy): Eukaryota > Viridiplantae > Chlorophyta > Chlorodendrophyceae > Chlorodendrales > Chlorodendraceae > Tetraselmis > Tetraselmis striata. Next base: position 202,802 of record VCJN01001385.1, read on the forward strand.
AGCCCCCCCCCCCCCCCCTCCCTTTAATCCAGCAATCACCACAAACAGCCACAGTCATTTGCGGGCCCAGGGGTGCCGGCGCGGTAGTAAGAGCGCTGCTGCAAACAAGAGCCCGCTCCGCCTGCCGGAGGTCAAATGTAGACGAAACTGTAGCGAGACTATGGTGATATATGGCGTTCATATAGGTGGCATGCAGGCCCAATTCGAGGCTAATGTTGATAAGGGTAGCATAGGTGCATCGGTACGCTTTTCACTGATTCGTTTCCGTTTGCTTTTGGGTGTCGGACAGGATGCGCGGGGGGAACAAAGGGGGGGGAGGGGGGGGGGGGGGGGGGGGCGCGCACCCGACTGCCACGGAGAGGTCGTCCACGCTGATGGAGACGCCCTGCAGCGCGAGCGCGTCCGCCAGCTGCTTGGGGTTCTCCTGCAGCCTGGACAGCGCGACCGCCACGCGGGCCGTGGCGGAGGGCGAGGCGGGGTCCACCGCGACGGGGACGCGCACCTCCGCGCGCTCGGGGGCGCTCACGACGCGCACCTCTGTCAGCCCCAGCGCGGCCGGCATCAGCCGCAGGATGGGGCTGCCGCGGCCGCCGCCCACCACCTGCAGCATCCGCTCCTGCAGGTCCGCCTCGTACTGGAGCTCCGCCAGCACCGACACCTCCACGGCGAGCGAGTCCTGCGACCGCGGGCGGCAGCCGAGCCAGGGCAAACCATCAGCCGCCCGCCGGCACCGTCACATGCGACCCCGAGCGCCCATGGAGCGCTGCCCACTCTGCTCCTAGACGAAGGTGGCAACTACTCTTACACGGAGGTGCCTGGCCGTGTTTGAATTGGCCACCCTTCGAGCGTTGCAATGATAAACCGCATCCAATGAACCTGATTACTCGAGTACTGGTACTACCGGGACTGTATAGTATATGTGCGTTGTACTCCTCGCACTGTAAACGCCTGTGTCGGAACCGTTAGCGTAATCTAACCACCTGTCAGCGGTCCGCATTCCTGTCCTGCTATATATTTTCACACAAGTACGTCATCTTTTTCTGAATAGACGGGTTATACCCAACCAAAACATGTCAGTAGTGCTTATCAATTTGCTGTTTTCTTTCATAAGTGGTAAAAAGTAACCTGATTAAGACATTCAAATATATTATATTATATTATATTATATTCTGCTATGTTATGTTGTTCTTGTTCTATTGTATTCTATTTCGATTCTTTTTTGTTATAATTGACGCACTTACATCCTAATAGACTGGCAAGTCACTCCACGGCGCCCAATCACGGCGGGTGGCCACCCTCCACCGCCCCGACCCCCCCCCCCCCCCCCACCCCCCCCCCCCCCCCCGGCAACGTGCCCCCTCCGTCTCAGGCGAAAATATACCGGCATGTCACGACCGTTGTCCCACATGCAACTCGACGCTTGCATCCTTGGTTCTTATAAATGCGCTGGCAACCGTTACTAAATGTCGAATATACGTCAACATGTAGCTGATGTTCTCACTCAGTACTTTTCTTGTCACAGAGCGCATACTTTGCCTTCCCTGCCACTGCCTACCTCACAACCCTGCGCTCTCGGCATCGCTCTGCACGCAAAAAAAGCCCGACAACGCTGTGCACTGGCACGCTCTGCCGCTTTCCGGATACGGACTGTGTCGCAGTCCCCACAACTCGGAGGTTACTGCCTCGAGGAGACCTGACCTGGCCCTGTCAATTCGAATTCTACCCTCCGATAATACTCGGCGACCTGTCGGCGGGACTGAGCGATATGAATACAGGGACGACCCCGTCTTCACACCCAACCCCAACCCCTTCTGTTCTCGACGACCTCCTGATAATGGCGTAGCCGGCAGACTAGGCATCGTGCCAAGCGCGGGACCTCCACTGTGGCGATGCGGCGGGCAGCCAGTGGGCATAGGGCCGGGAAACTCCGGGCACTGCCCCCGCATAGGCGCAGGCAGCCGGGCCCGCGGGGGGCAACCTGGAGGAGGCCGCGGCGGCGGCCGCCGCTGAAGACCACCTCCACGGCGTCGTCCGTGTCGAGGTTCATCTCTTGCGAAAACGCAAACTTGAGCGAGTTGCTGAGCAGCTCGCTGGCGCGGGCGCCCACCAGCTGCAGCTGCGCGCTGACCACCGCGTTGGTGTAGGCGGTGATGGCGTCCGAGTTGACGCCCAGCTGGTCCGCGATGGCGCGGCTCAGCCGCAGCACGTCCACCTGCCGAAAGCTCCTGCGGGCGGACACGGCACACGGCGATGCCGTCCACGCCAATCAGCACCCCTCCAGCAGGTGGACTCCAAAGCGCAGGCCTGCCTCCACGGCACTCCTCCCAGAAACAGAACAAAACAAAATGTCCTGCTACTTTGGCTTTTCCTGAACAAAAACTGACAGATACATCTCATTCGTAGAGAGAATCAATATCGGACAGCACCAAGGGCATTATTTGATTGGGTACTGCCCATGTATTCAGGAAAAGTTAACGTACATTGCTTGAAATTAGACAGCAATGCAGGCATGCGGACCGGTGCACGGCGGCGAGATTACGTTCCTCATACTGACAGCGCCAGCATGGCGAGGGGCAGAGGGATGCGGGCACAGAAGTAGGCAGTGGCTTGTGCACTGCAGGGCATGGAGGGGATATGCTGTACACAGCCAGTGCGCCTTTGAGTTGTTCCCTCGGCATCGAGTGCCACCGCCATAGTTGACGAGGACCCTACGCCCTTGTCACGTCCGGAATCGGGTTGCCAAAGCGGCCTAAAAACACGGCGATCATTCCCCCACATTCAAGCTTTGAGGTCCCCTGAAGTCCCCTTAACACAACGACACGCTAAAAAGGCAGGGGCCGGCAAGCTCCGAGGCGACGATTCTGGCTATTCGCCGTGGCGGCGTCCAGTACGGGCACGGGCACGCCATGACATACACCGCCGAGGTGTATCGCACTGTGAAGGCGATAGCGGCATCAGGCCGTTTGGGAAACGGAAGGAAGGGCAAATGCGTTGAGAATGGGGACGGGCGTGATGGGTGAGGATTTGGGTGGGGTTTGTGTGTGGGGTTTGGGGGGGGGGGGGGGGGGGGAGCGTACTTGGCGGAAGGTCCCTCCAGGCCGATCTCTGAGACGACACGGTTGGCGAAGGAGCTGGGCTTGCGGACGTTGGGAATGGGGGACAGCGCGGGCGGCGGCGGGGAGGGCGGCGGCGGCGATGGCGGCGGTGGGGAGGGCGGCGGGGGTGGCGGCGGCGGGGAGGGCGGCGGCGGGGGAGAGGGCGGCGGGGGCGGGGGAGGAGGGCTGGGCGGGCTGGGCGGCGGCGGGCTGGGCACGCTGCCGGAGCACTGGATGAAGCTCTCTGAGGCGGTGAAGGTGTGGCTGGACACGACGCCGGTGAGCTGCCCGCGCAGCTCCACGCTCGCGGTGTGCTGGTTTTTGCGCTTGGGGGAGCAGTAGCCCACGGCGTAGGCGTTGATGGTCTGCTCGTAGAGCGCCTGAGGACAAGCAAGCAGCAGGCGGGCTCACGGTGAGTGCGGCTCAATTGCTTAAGGATCGCCCACACCTCGCTCTCACACCCCAAACCCTATCATATGAAACTCCAAACCCAAAAATAAAAGCCCTGATTACCAGCGTAAATCTAAGTATAACCTAACGTTCTAACGGGGTTCGCGGAGTCCCATCCTTTCTCAATTGCATAATGTACATGTAAAATATATATGTTGTTTGTTATTCAGTATCGATATTATATACATAATTATATGTATGTATGTATGTATGTATGTATGTATGCAGTTATGCATCAATATATATAATTGGTTATTTGGTATCGATATGTTTATATGTCTGTATTTACGTGTATACTATAAACGGGCCCATCTGCTCTGTTGTCATCTCGTTGGGCCTCAACATCGACATGGGCCAGGCTCCGAAACCATGGCTATCTGGCACGGCACGCACCTGCGCCGACGCCTCGAAGCTCGCGCCCAGGTCCGCCGTGGTGGCGGCGCGCACGTAGCCCGTCTTGCCCAGCGCCTGCAGCGTGGCGAGCGGCACGCCCTCGCCGGTGCCCACCAGGTACACGTTGTGCGGCGAGTTGGTCACAGAGGTCACCGCCGCGGCCTGCGGGTAGTAGTCCGTGGTGTCGTCGCCGTCGGTGAAGACGGCCATGGAGGTGGAGATGTAGCGCAGGGTGGGGCGCTCCTGGATGATGTAGTCGTCCAGGTCCACCACGCTCTGATGGCATTCAGCACGGCGCGGGGCGGAGTTCACGGGCAAATGTTAGTCAAGGCCGCACGCGGACCCTTGCGCTTGGGCACGGCAGGTGCGCCGAGGCGGTAACAAAGACACCGAGAACAACAGCCTGCCCGCCCTGCCTGTCAGAGGTCAGATTCAGACGACCCCATAGCGGATGTTCATTGTAGGTTGTCTGCAAGCCCAATTGAAAGCGTGTAATAAGGGTTCGGACAGGCGCATCAGCACCCGCACCAGCAAGTGGCTGCTGTCTGCGTCTGGGGATCCGCGTCGATGATGACTTAGGGTCTCAGGGCTATACATAGGGTTTCACATATTAGACACTGTAAAACCTGATAAAACCGATGTTAGCCTAAAAACTTGATCCAAACCCTAACTTACGGCGCGTGAGTATCAGGCAGAAGGGGGGGGGGGGGGGGGGGGCGGGGGGGTACGTTGATGACGGCGCCGTAGAGGTTGGTGGCCTTGGGGTCGGCAAAGCGGGAGGTGATGCTGCTGACGACGAGGTTGAGGTAGCTCAGCACGTCCTCCTTGGTGTCCGGCTGCAGCGAGCTGGGGAACTGCTTGATGTACTGCAGCTCCTGGTCGCCGGCAAACACCGCGATGGAGAAGACCTTGTCCGCCAGGCAGTCGGCGTCAAAGATGTAGGTGACAAACGTCTTGGCGCTCTCGCGGATGAGGTCCAGGATGTCCTGCACGCTGCCCGTCACGTCCAGCACCAGCGAGTACGCGTGCACGCGCTTCAGGCACACCATCTCGCTCTCCTCCTTGGACACCAGCACACCGTCCTCCTTCAGGTTGAACGAGCCCTCGCAGCCCAGGTTCATGATGGGCAGGCCGTCGCAGTCCGTCAGCCGAAAGTACAGCATCTGCAGCTCGTTCTGGCCCTGCGCAGCGGGAGCAGCCGCGCCGGCGGTCGCGTCGGCGGCGGATCACGAGTTAGGTCAAGAGAAGCAGCGAGCGGGCATTGCTAGAGAACGCAGGCCGTGGTTGAGAGCAGCAACGGGAGGATGCCTGGCAGTACGAGCGCCGGCGCAGTGCCGAGGATGACGAGCGAGTATGAAACGACCCACGACTATATGAATTGGGACCCATGGAGCGGCAGTCGAGCACTGCAACTAAACTGATTGCGACCATAGCTCAAATGGATTGTGACCAAAAAATAGAGACATGCAAATTAAGAAATAAGTAATGTGGCCTACTTTTATCAATAAGTAAATATATATGGATATATTCATACAGCACAAATATGAATCAATTGCGCAGATCTTATCTATTCGAGCCGTGATTTGAGGAAGCGTCGGATACACTCGGTCAGCATGTGCCGCGAGCTAGCACGTGGGTGCTCCGACGGGGGTTGGGGGCGAGGATGGCGTGCGGGGTGTCGCACCGTGCGGACGGGGAAGGACTGGAAGTTGGCGCAGGTGGGCAGCATGATGCGCACGCAGCGGAAGATGCCGACCACGTAGTTGTCAAAGGGGTAGAAGCAGACCAGCGTGTTGACGGGGCGCGTGTCCAGGGACGGGTCGTCGAAGCTGCCCGTGGGCGCGAGCCACTTGAAGGAGCGCCGGACCTGGCGGGTGGCCGCACACATGCGGGCGGCACGGCGTCAGCGGGCGCAGGGCAATTGTGGACATTGGGCAACGGGCACGCGTTGTCGTCCCTCTCGGCTACCGCGGAGGTTTGCTGACCGATCCAGCTAATGTCTCCGTTTACGAGTCCCAATGCACCCAAAAGACCCCTTCGTATAAGCCTGGAATTGGGCATGCGTGCAATCTATAGGCCGTAGGGCTTAGGGTTTTATTATTTAGGCTAATGTCCATGTCAGGAAAGTTCCGTTTTAGTTCTGTCTAAATTTGACCGGTGGCAGGTAGGGCTGGTTCTTACTCGCAGTGTTCCCTATAACCGCGACGGCAGCCGTAGAACCCGTCCACGCTCGACCTACTTGGCTGGCCGAGTCACATCGACGCCTTCTCGTTCAAGTAGACAAGCTGTGCAAGGAGGCGGAGGGGGAGGTCGTCGAGTGCAGGGAACATGTCGGCCATAGAGTGAGCCGGCAGATGGGCGGGACGGTGCACATTCCGCACCTGCTTGGGGTTGTCAAAGGTGTGCTCCGAGAGCTGCATGTCGTCGTAGAGGCCGGTGTGGCGGATGGACAGCTCGTTGCAGTCGTCGTCGTCGGCCGCCACGAGGTCAAAGGCCACGTCCTTGCCGCGCGTGCGCACCACCTGCGAGGGCACAGCGGGGTGGACGAGTCACACGTCGCCGCCTGTCTCTTGACGGCAAGTTCCATGACAGGCGACACGCGCACCAGCCCTCCCTACAACAAGTGGCGGAGGCTGCATGGCATCACCGCGTTATCACCATTACGAGCACGAAACATTCCATGTTAGTTAGGATGACTTACCCTGGAAGCGACTCCCCCTTTACACTAACAGTGAACCACCAATATATTTTCATGTACACTTTTCCACACATCAATGATCGCAGCCAAAAAGCACATCTACCTACAAACAGGATGCATCTTCACGTATGATTTGTCTACTCGGACGTGTGCTGTGCAACTTGGGGATACGATCATCAAGGCACACTACTAGTTTGCCGATGAGAACAGCATGAATGCACTAACCCTTATTTTGAATGACGACAAGCGCGCTGCGACACGATTACTTGCGGGTAGGGCGGACCTTTCGTGGCCAGTGCCGGGTATTTTGATATCAGTGTTTTATAGACGGTGATCCAACAATGCTGGAATTCTCCGTCACTGGCCTCCTAACCAGACTTGCGGAATGCTTCGGCAATTGGTTTGGTGACTATAACGGAGCGTCGCCTACCCAGGGCTCTCCGTAAGTGGATCGCTGCCTAACTAAACGGCCGTTGTAGGGACGCTGCAAGGCGGGGTTTTCTCAGTTGCCAGTCCTGTTCCCGGGGCGGGAAAAACTACTTCTTGCCTCCCGCTGCCATACACATCTCCACAAATTAAACAGCGATGAATCCTTATTTGTCGTTTGGGACAATGCGGGGGAGAGGGCGGCCGGGCGGGGTCGCACCTTGGCCCGCGGGCTGGGGGTGGAGGGCTCGTAGATGTCAATGGGCGGCGAGTTGTCGATGAAGCAGTTGCTGTCCACCCAGTAGGGCGCGGTGTTGAGGTAGCACGACCCGTACGCCGGCACGATGGTCTGCCGGTTGAAGGTGAGCTGCAGCTGCTGCAGCTTGCGGCCGCCGCCGAGGAAGGGGACGGGCGGCGGGGGCGGGGGGCTGGGGGGCGGCGGGCTGGGGGCGGGGGCGGAGAGGGGATGCAGGAGGTGGGGTTCTGCGTGCAGGTGCGGTCCAGGTTCTACGCCAGCATGGCACAGGACAGAGTTAGCGGCCAGTCACCCCTTGCTTGGCTGAGGCCGCCTCAATCCTTAGGGCAATCACTCAACGCTGTTAGGGTCTGGAATTCAACTGCGCGCAACCTGACCACGGCATTATAGCTTAAGCTAGCGTGGAACCCAACATGGCCCATGACTAGATCATGCACATTTCAAGCACTACATTCTCCAATACACAGCGACATAGTATCTGAGCTCACACTAATATGTACTAGCGGTGTGTGTGGGGGGGGGGGGGGGGGGGCACCTCGAATATGCAGTAGTCGTCGGGGGTCGTGGGCCCGGGGAGCGCCTCGCCGTCGCCCGCCACGACGCCGGGGCAGCAGGTGCCGGGGCCGCTGGTGCAGTTGTGCAGCAGCCCGCGGCCGACGGTGCCGGTGAAGGTGAAGCCGGAGCACAGCTTGTTGGAGGACTGGCAGGCGCTGGGGTTGTACACCTCCAGCAGGCTGTTCATGCCGCCGCCGCAGATGGTGCACTTGCCGGTGCCCGGGCCCCCGTACACCTGGTTTGACTGCCAGACGCGGCACACGCAACGGAACCCTCAGTACAGTCATCATGACAGAGAATCCGCCACGGGCGCCGACGCGGCAGTAAAAACACTGCGGAGTCAGGAACCAGCCCTGCCCGCGACAGGCCAAATGCAGACTTAATGGGGCTACAGTGGTCTGTTTCTATAAGGTGCATGCAGGCCCAAATCCAGGCATATAATAATGGTTCTTAGTATAGGCGCGTCCGCACGCACAGGCGGCAGGCGGATGGCGCAATTCCACCAGGCAGGCCCCAGGCTCCAGCCAACCCAGGGAAGGGAATGGGATAAGAGGCATCTGAGGGCGTGCGGTGGGTGATGGTTCTGTCGCCCCCCCCCAGGGGGGGAGAGGGGGGCAGGGGGGTTACCTCGTCCGAGTTGTCTGCAAAACCATACGAGCCGGTGGTGGAGCGGAAGGTTGGGATGCCGTTGCGCGTGTTTGCGCAGTCCTCGGAGCACATATGCAGCGGCGGGTAGAGGTACAGCAGAAAGTCCAGCGGGATGCTGATGTGGCCTGCAGAGGGAGTAAGGGGATTAAGCGCGGGGGAGGGGGGGGGGGGGGGGGGGGGGGGGGGGCGGGAGGGGGGGGGGGGGGGGTGTTGCGGGTTTAAGGGGGGGCGGGGGCCGGGGGGGGGGGGGGGGGGGGGGGGGGTGCTCAGGCGCCAGAGGCTGGCAGCATCGCCAACGGGACCGAGAAGCATAACGCCAGAGCTCAATGGATGGGCGGCAACGGGCTCGTGTGCACAAGCGCTAGCCAACATGTTGGCAGGGAAGTGCGAGGGCGGGACGGGGGGAGGGGGGGGGAGGTTACCGACAGCGTCCGCTTGTGTGCATGTGGGCGGCACCGTGTCGAGGCACGGGTCGTGGCTGGAGGAGCGGATGTCCAGCACGAGGTTCCAGAAGCCCGGCTTCAACGCAGCCTGCAGAGGCCAGATCGGCGGCCGTGAGTGGGGCGGCAGCCAGCGTCGGCACATCCTCAGAATCACCCATCGACCGAGCACGATCAGGCATAGAGCACCGGCCCCACCTTGGACGGGGCGGGGACGGTGCCCCGAGCCGCGATGAGCCCGCCGTTCTCATCCAATCGATCCTCCCCGTACGGCGCCGAGTCTGTCTCAAAAGGATTAATGCCCGTCTCCCAGCGCACGACGCCGGTGGCGGTCTCCACCACGAGGTCGGGAGGCGCGTGGGCCACGTGCACGGCGGGGTCCCAGGGGTACACGTAGTCCTCGCAGTTGAACTCGGCGCACACCTGCGGGTTGCCTTGGCACAGGATCTTGCCCGCCCCTGCGAGGTTCCATCCAAAAGGCAGAGCAGGCCGTCAGGCCAACTGCGGGCGAGCCCCGGGCCTTGCCTTTGTTTGTGGATTAGTTCCCCGGTATTGCCAGACATTGGATAGCCCTCGAGGAACCGCTGCGAATGGCACTACTTTATGCAGGCGCCATTATGTCCACGAGCTTGTTGCCTGCCCCCCAGCATCCACCGACTTGCCCCTGCCTTCGGTGCCTCTATGCACAGCACCGGACGGATCCACGGCATTGCCGGCCGAAGCTCACCTAAAGATACGGCCACCAGTTCTCACAATGATCCACAAGGCTACGGGCGCCGACACGGTATGTCAGAAGAGCATTGAAAATGCGGTTGCGTGCAAACAAAAATATTGGTGCGCCGCGCCCGTCGGCGGGTTTGGCGAGGTACGCCACAGTGTCGTTGGCCACGACTCGCGGTTCCCACACACACCCGCACCAGCCGACAGGGCATCTATGTTCGCTGGCCTCCTTGCCAACGAGCGGCGCAAAAAAAGGTCCAACCAGCTAGTCATCCGGCGAACTCCAAGCATAGCTGATTAAGATAGGGATTATGAGAAGGTTCGCCGGCACCCGTAGCGCGGCCCGGCGCTATAGACAGCCTGACCTGGTTGACGCGATGCTTGGTACAAGGGAGAAGGGAAGACTATGGGAGAGAAGGGGGAGGGGGGGGGGGGGGGGGGGGGGAGGGCACGACCTTTCTGGCAGAAGGCGCAGTTGGCAGCGCCTCCGTTGGGCGGCCTGCAGACTTGGTTGAACGCCGCCTGCCACGCCGCCTCGTACTCCTCCTTGTACCAGATGGCGGGGTACGTGCCCTCCGGGATGCTGTTGCCCAGCACAGCGCCCTGCTTCTGCCAGTCCGCCAGGTAGAAGGTGACGGGCTCGTTGCCGCCAAAGCCCAGGTCTGGGTCAAACGCCGCAATCTGTGCGCCGCATGGCCAGGTCAGGTCGGGTGGGGGGAGGGGGGGGGGGGGGGGGGGGGGGGGATTGGGGCGCCAGTGAGGCAGCCAGCGGCTGTGCGCACCTCGCGTGCACAGACGCGCATGCAGGTGGGGGGTGTTCTTGGAAGGGCGGGGTGTAGGTACGCACCCGGTGGCACGGGGATTTGGCTGGCGGGGGCGCACCTGGAAGGTAGCGAGGTAGCCATAGGCGCTGAGCTGGTTGCGGCCGGTGTAGGGCACGGGCAGGACGGCCATGGAGGTGGAGATGGGCGACCGGTTGGCGCCCTGCACGTTCACCGTCACCTGCACAGAGGGCGCGGCATGCTGTCAGCGCAAAGCCTTCGCGCAAGGGGGGGCTGCAACTTGCAGCCAACTGCCGGCCTGTGCCATGCAACGGGAGAGGGAAACCGGGTCAGGGAGGAAGGAGGGGGGAGGGGGGGGGGGGCATCGCACCTCCAGGCGGAAGCGGCCCATGTTGTTGTTATTGAGCTGGCTGTCGCGCCGGTTGATGCGGTCCCCGCCGGTGAAGAAAGCCAGCCAGGGCTTGGTGGCGCTCTGCTTGCCAAACATGTACGTGTGCTGGAAAACTGACTTCCCCCGCAGGAAGTTGCCGGTCACGTACGGCTCGGTGTTCATCTGCGCAGCGTGCAGGCGGAGGCAGATGGTGGCACGAGCAGGCTCAGCTCTTGTGAAAGATTGGCATGCAGGAGCATTGGACCATTCAGCGCCGGTGTGGCAGGAGCATAGGAGGACGAGGAGGGCATGCTTGGGGGGGGGGGGGGGGGGGGGCACCTCCAGGATCTGCAGCTCGACGGTGTGGCTGGTGCCGTCGCCAAAGAAGAAACCGTACGTGTCGGCCCAGGGGGAGCAGTAGTTCGGTTCAACGTCCGCAAAGTTGGGGTTGGTGTCCGCCTCACACGGGACGGCTGTCTGGCCGGCGACAGGGTTGCCCAAGTTGTCGTAGGCGATGAAGTTGTAGTTGCCAAAGGCGTCGGGGATCCCGCTCCTCCGGTTGTTCATCGGAGTGCCTGCCGGGTTCAAGCCGCAGGAGGGGGCGTCGCCTGCAGGGCAGAGAGGAGGGGGCGCGAGGTGAGCATCGAACAGCCATGCCGTGAATAGGAGATCAGGGAGTGTGTGTGGGGGGGGGGGGGGGGGGGGCACCTGTGTCCCATGGGCTGACGCAGATGAGGCCATTGGGCAGCGTCTTCCCACTGAAGTGACGGCCCGCCGGCATGCGCAGGTACCACGGGGGGTCCACGTAGCCGCCCGCCACTGTGTTGTAGTTGTCAAAGGTGTACACGCCCGACTGCCAGTTGGAGGCATCGGAGGACCACTGCTCCATGAAGAATGCGCCCCTGCGGGGGTGGCCGCGGCAAAGGGGGCGGGGGGTTGGACGGTGCATGCACAGCAGCAGGCGCGGCCTCAGGCCAGCTGCGCGTCCCGGCCCCAGGGCCCCTGCAAGGCCTCGCGCAGGGCCCCCACCAGTTGTAGTCGCGCCGGTAGGCGAGCTCCATGGTGAACTCCACGCGGCGCGTGAGGACGCTGGCGGGGTTGGTGTTGTAGCTCTCCACCGGCACCCAGGAGATGGTGCCATAGCGGAAGTGCGTGCCTGCGTGCGCATGCGCGTCCACCCCTCAGGGGGCTGTGCCGCCTGCCGCCCCCGAGCCCCTCCACCCTGAAGGCAGCGCTTTGACAGCTGCTGGCCCCCACCCAATCTTCTCCGCCAGTGGCCCGGAAAAACACACACACCCCCGATCTAGGTCCGGGTGACGACCAGCCAGCAGCGCTCCGGGAAGCGGTGCACCGCCAGCACGTGAGGGCGCCAGGCCGGGAAAAGCAAATGCACCTTGCACGTAGCCTGGGGAGCATACCTTGGGCGGAGAGAGCCAGGCACAGCGCCACGACCAGGGCGGTCGCGCCGCGCAGGCAGCTCATGGTTCGCCGCCCGCACCTGCGCACGACGAGCACGGGGCGCGGTTTGAGCAGCCGGGGTGCCTGAAGTGCACTTGCGTGCAGCGAGCCGGCGTGACGCAGCTGGGCGCGGGCGCTCGTTCTGTCGGCGCTTTGTACGCGCGCCACTGCGGCATGCGCGCATGCCTGGCTGGCTTGGTGGGCCCGATCTGTGCGCTCGAGCTGGGGCGCTCGTCCTGAACGCAGTACCAGTACGTGGTACGAGTACGAGTACCGATGAACGTACCCGTACGTGTACAAACGGTGGTCCTCCTCCTCATCGTCACAGCCCGCGCGGGCGCGGCGGGCCCGATGCTGACAAGCCTAACTGACAAGCATTGTGGCAGGCGGGCCTGCCGCCAGCGGACTGCTATCTCCTCGACGAGAGATAGCGGACTGCTATCTCTCGAATAATATGTATGGGCCCTACCTCGACGAGGCTGGGTGACTGCCAGGGGGCGAAGCTTGGCAGCGCGCCGTGGCTACAGTAGAAAGTAAGGCGCCCGCCGGAATTAGTAGTATACCATAGTACAATCAGGTATGGGTACCCGGGCCGTGGTCTGACCGTACGACCCGCGAAATATTACCGCCAACATCCCCCAGTGCACAGCGCGCAATAAAATATTTGGGAAAGCAGTAGTGCTGAGGACAGAGTGGCCAGCATCCAAGAGGAGTAGCCAGTCACCATACGGGGCCCGGGTATGCACACGTTACCTCCCCCGATTCAGCGACGATGAGCGTGTTCCGAGCTGCGACAACTGCCCGCGTCCGCGCATCAGACCGGGGGGGGGGGGGGCGGGCGGCACGTTAGAGCAGTGGGCGCAGTGGCGTACGTAATCATTCCGCCCCTGCGGGCCGGATTTCAATAATATTATACAGCATATGGTCGCGAGGGACTAGCGACCTAGTCGCTATGGTCTGTGTAGGTAAAAACCCGAATGGGTGATAATGATGACTCCTCGTACGATACGCTACATATATCACATACGCGCACTACCATCACAGGGTAGCTATTGATGCGCTGTATGAGGCCGCCTGTATGAAGCACAATGCCAGGCGGTGCTTAATAACATTATTATATATTATTATCTCCAATTATCTGAGTACGGTATGGGTACTACTCCCCGTACGGTACGCGGTAATAATAACGCCGCGCCGTGATCGACGACGACATCAGCAGCAGCATTCGGCGGTGCTGCGCGTATGCGCGGCGGGGGGGGCGTGGCTTGCCGGCGGCACTAGCTCTGACTCACAACAACACCTTCAGGCACTGTTAACAAAGACTACCCACCAAGAAGTGACATGTCGGTCGGGTCGGTATTTTTGGTTGAAAAAGGGGTGCCGCGGGGTTGGGTGGTTCGCTGACGCTCAACCTTGGGATGGTTGGGCCTACCCGTAGGAATGCTGTACTACCGTACTGTTCCAGTGAATTCTCAGTACTTAGTGCAGTTGCGGAAAAAAGCCGTCGTCATCGTCGTCGTCGCGTAATACAGGCCGCGTCCCACCAGGGGTTACCCCTGGTCCCACTACGGCGGGTATGAGGGATTTGGCTCACGCCACGAGCAGCGGCGTGACGGCATTGTAGCGTAACGCAGGGTGGGAAGCGAGGGCCGTACCTCTTGGCACACCTCGTCGTGATTCGGGAGCAGCCAAACAGTTACGAGGGAGAGAGGCCACTGGGGTTGACCAAATTGTGCCTTCTGCTGTTCCTCGGCTGACTTATTCCCACGGGCCGGCGGACCGGGGTGATCTGTCGTCGTCGGGCCGGGCGGGGCGGGGCTGGGCGTGCGTGTGGCGGGGTGGCCGGGGGGGGGGGCGCGCAACGCAGTAATAACATGTATCACTATACCCTGTACTAGCCTTCTGCTGCTAGCTCATGTAATTATAACTATACCCTGTACTCGTAGCGAATGAGTGTGTACGGGTACCAGTAGGAAAATATATAACGATGATGATGAGCAGGCGGTGGTGCGAGCAGGCGGTCGTGCGCGCGTGTGTGTACCTGTACGTCACTACGAGCTAAGCGCTCGCGTAGTAGTGCTCATCTTTGTATGTTATTATTACATCTTTATATTGTGCTACATACATACACGTATGTATGTCCTTTTTTCGCCCCCGGGACAGGACTGGCACCACCGCGCCAGTGAAACCCTTGCAGCGTAGTATGGTCGCTATACGACGGCCGTTTAGGCAGCGATCGAGCTACGGAAAGCCCTGGGAAGGCGACGCTCCGTCACAGTCAACAAGCAAATTGCCGAAGCATTCTGCAAGACTAATTACAGGCCAGCGACGGAATTTCCAACACTCACCGTCTAGACACTGCCGCCCATCAAAATACCCGGCACGGACCACGAAATGTCCGCCCTACCCGTTTGGGCGTCGGCCCATTCGAGTAATTGGCCCAACCCGCGGAGCAAAGCATTTTGGAAGTGCGATACATGTGAAACAAAAAAGGCGATGTGAGGGAGGGCCCGACGCTATAGCTGGAAAATTTTCCCATTCCCATTAAAATCCATGGCGCCGTAAAGGGAGGGGGGCACCCCGCCCAAAACAAAACAAAGGTAGTTAAGTCCTCATGTGTTTACGCAATAACCTGACTACTAATAAAATCCTTGAACTCCGGAACTTACAACCCCAAATTATGACGGTGATACCCCCACCGCGGACACTCCACCAACATATGTATCGCACTTATATGCGGTCATGTCTCATATTCACCTCCGCCACATGCAGAGCACTGTTCGAGGAACCGCTCAGGCATGGCATGCATGAATCCGGGCCAATCGACGGGCAGTGGGAAATATTCGGGTGCGTACTTGTATCATAATGTGCAGCCCGGCGACAACCCGCGGGGACACCCACACTACCAAATTGTGGCAACAAGTTTGACACGTAAGACGCATGGACATATATACCCCATGTTCTATTGCGTGCTAACGATGCCGACGATTCGTAACTACGCGCCCACATCGATGCCTTTACTAGTTTAGCGGCATTGCGCGCGGCTAGTGACCTCCACTGAAGTGGAAGGTGCACCCCCTCACCAAGCCCTACGTTCGCCCTAGCTAGTCGATCTAACCACCGCACAGTCCCCGACGTCCACGTGTTAGGGCGCGCCCGACTTGGCTGATCTACTAAAAGGGTGATATGTGTATTCAAGTCGGATGCTTTCAAGAACGCCCGAGCCCGTGTGTGAGGTACAGTAATGCCTTAATGCAATTAGAGGCAAGAAGACAAAGGTTGTGAGGAAACAGTATCGAATGTTACAGAATCATCAGCTGGTCCAGCTGCAGCTATTTATCGGCAGTCAGCAGCACAGAGGCAGAGCAGCGGCAGAGCAGTTCAGCGGTCAGCCTTGGGCATTGTGGAGATATAGCATCGGGGAATGTCAGTAGCAACATCGGGGAATGTCAGTAGCAGCATTGGTGATTGGGATTGATAATGATAAATGGTATGCGTACATATTACAGTACGAGTTACAGAAGTACGGCAGGTAGTGATATGATATAGGAAATGATAATAATATGAGATAAGTGGTTATGTGGGTATAGTGCAGGGTTAGGTGTGGTCCTAACATTCCTTCCCCTCGCGGAGAAAAATAGCTACGGTATTTTCAATGGGAAGCGGGCCGGATACTTGGAATGCAAGTTGCGGTAATGTGGTGTATGGAATAAGTCACGCAGGGGCTGAGATTTGTCTGCATATAGGTGTAGCATGTCAACACGACGAAGATTTTGATATGGTTCCCATGAATCATGGGATCCGTCATAGCCTTGCCAACGGACTAGGAACAGAAGCGCAGGGCCGCGGGAGTAGTCAAGGTTATCGTTGTTATATTCGATACGGTGGTTGAGGATTTGATCTATGATAAATTCATCCGCTGGTAGAGCAGTTCGACCAGGGACAGTGTCGGGTGGAACAACAGGGGAGTGACAGCAACGAAGGCGGGAAATGTGAAACACATGGTGGCATTCCATTGTGTGGGGTAAACGTATGTGGTAAGCTTGAGGTGAAATCTTACGAACAATGGGATAAGGGCCAATAAAACGTTGACGGAATTTTTTAGTTGGTTGGTTTCGTAACAGAAGGTGTTCAGTGGACAACCATACCTTATCACCCTCAAAAAATTCTTCCGGTCGGGTACGGTTGTTTGCATAAGCTTTTTGGTATTCGTCGGCTAATTTCAGCTGTTCGGTTATAAAGGCATGAGTATCATGTATAGTATGTAAGAGGTCAAGGTGTGGTTGGTTTATATTCGGGGTTTGGCGCAAGAGACTGGCAGGGGTTAACGGGTTTAGGCCATACACGGCTTCAAAGGGAGTGTGATTTGTGGCGGAGTGGTGGAGTTATTATATGAGAATTCAGCAAGAGATAGGGCATTCAGCCAGTCATCATGATTTTTATGCACAAAAGCGCGAAGTATTTGTTCAACAGTGCGGTGGGTACGTTCAGTTTGACTGTCAGTTTCAGGGTGGTATGAAGATGATATGTTTAACTTGGTTTTAAGAGAGCGGAATAAGGATTGCCAAAATGCGGAGGTATAACGGGGATCACGGTCGGAAATAATAGTACGGCACAGGCCGTGATGGCGGTAGATGTTATTTAGAAACAGTTTGGCCAATTGGGGAGCGTCAATAGACATGTTGCAGGGAATAAAGTGGGCTTGCTTGTTTAGAAAAGGTGCAGATAAAGGTTGCAATAGCATCATAGCCGTCTTGCAAAGGGAGGCATGTTATAAAATCCATTGAAATAATCTCCCAAGGTCGAGAGACTTTTGGTAATGGAGATAATATACCAGGTGGTTTTTGGGTAGAAGCTTTAATGCGTTGACAGGTGGAACAATGTTTGTAGTATTGTTTTATATCTTTGTTCATGCGTGGCCACCAGAACGTTTTCGAAATATTGAGTAAAGTGCGTCGGGCGTCCGGGTGTCAAGCTGTATCATGATATTCGTGTATGATAGAGTCCATGATTTGTTTATCAGCAGCAGGTATGCAGATTTTATCAGCCATCCAATAAAGGTTATCGGTAGGGTCAAAGGTGACACCGACAGGTATGCGGGGGCCTGAATAATTTGTATCAATGCTATAGCCGTGGCGAATGCGGTTAGGCAATGAGGGGTCGACTTGCAGGTGACACATAGACGAGAGAAAATCATGCATATCCTCTAGTTCGGAGTCAAGTAATCTTTTCTCAGCAGCGAGGACATCATGTTTAAGATCGGGCCGGCGGGATAGGGCGTCGGCTTCATTTTGACTACCTTTGCGGTAAAGTATTGGCAGAATAGGTTTTTGAGTGCGGGTTGAGATGGCAAGGTAAGGTGAAATGTCAGAGAGCCAGAGGGCGTGGCGGCGGCCGAGGGCATCTTGAGTTGGTAAATGACGTAAGGTGGCATGATCGGTGATTACTGTAATCTTAGCAGCACCTTCGATATAGCAGCGCCATTCTTTAAGCGCGCAGACAACACCCAATAAATAGTTCTTGGTCATATGTAGGATAATTTGTGTGAGCAGGTTGTAGTATTATATTTTGGCAAAGTAAGCGCACGGGCTTAACTTATTGGAATCGTCTTTTTGTAAAAGAACCGCGCCTAAGGCGTATTTACTGGCATCCGTGGATATGACGAATTCCGCGTCATGGCCGGTTTTAGGACTCATTAGTACAGGGGCAGAGCAGAGCGCGTGTTTCAGTGCATTAAAAGCAGTGTGTTGGCGTACACCCCACTCGAAAGTTTTCTTTTTGCGAGTAATGTCCGTAAGGGGTGCAGCTAAGTGAGAGTATTTGTGTATGTAACGGCGGTAAAACTTGCAAAAGCCTAGGAACTGTTGGACCTGCTGAACAGATCGCGGTGGGGACCAGTTCTTAACGGCGGAGACTTTATCTATTATCAGAGGGGCGTAGGCCAGTTTTGCTGACCATGTGTCCTAAGTACTCGAGCTCGTGTTTACCGAAAAAAGCACTTAGGTAATCGTAGTCGTATATCATGCTGCGCCAGTAAGCCGAGTGTGATGTCGAGATGGTGGAGGTGTTCGTCGAGATAGTTGCTGAAGATTAAAACGTCGTCAAGGTAAACGAGGATAAAGGTGTTTTTTGTGAGGCTGCAGTACATGGTTCATGATCCAGCGTTGGAAGGCAGAGGGGGCGTTTGTGAGGCCAAAGGGCATTACTAGAAACTCGAACTGACCGGACTGACATTTAAACGAAGTTTTTTGTACGTCAGAGTCTTTGATGCGAAGTTGGTGGTATCCTAGAGCAAGGTCGAGAGCAGAGTAAACTGCAGCACCAGACAGCACATCGAGTAGCATGTCCGCGTTGGGTACCGGAAACTCGATTCGTTTGGTGTATTTGTTAAGTTGACGGTAGTCGATGCACATGCGGAGGCCGCCGTTTGCCTTTCGAGCGAACAGGACAGGGGCGGCAAAGGGAGAGAAAGATTCACGGATAAAACCCTTCTCTAAGAAGCTGTTAAGTTGTTTTTTAATTCCTCTAATTCAGCGGGTGAAAGTCGGTAGATTTTTCCGGCCGGAACAGATGCATTTTCGGTTAGTGGTATTTCAAGGTCGAGGCCATGGCGTGAGCGCGGTAGGGAGTCAAGAGGTTGACAAATAGAGCGGTGCTTAAGCAGTATAGATTGTACCTATTTAGTGTATTCTGTGCTTTGGTCAGTAGTCACTGCCGCGATGTCGGAGTCAATTTGGTCCGCGGTAGTTGTTTCAGTAGCGTCATATTCTTTTAGGATTGCGCAGAAAAAATACAGTATTCGGATCTTTTCGCTTTATTTCACGAGCCATAGCATCAGCGTGAACGATATCGACGTTAGATTTGCGGGACTGAGTAGGGCAGATTATTTCACTGCCATCGGGAAAAGTTAATTTACCGGTTGGCCAATCAATATCGGGGTTGTGCGATTTTAGGAAGGACATGCCTAGTACACAGTTGAACGAGTTCTGTAGTGTAGTAACGATGAATTCAACTGTAGCCGTATAACCGGTTATGTTTAACTTGAGGGTGCACGATTTACCCGCCAGAGAGAGGCGGCCATTAGCCATGACGATCCGTATTTTATTATTTAGAGTTTGAGTCGGTAATTTGTTTTGGCGGACATACCGTTCA
Source organism: Tetraselmis striata (assembly GCA_006384855.1). NCBI lineage: Eukaryota > Viridiplantae > Chlorophyta > Chlorodendrophyceae > Chlorodendrales > Chlorodendraceae > Tetraselmis > Tetraselmis striata. The sequence continues at coordinate 222,245 of VCJN01001385.1, forward strand.
TCAATAAAGCAATGGGTAGCGCCGCTATCGAGCATCATAGTAGCGGGCGGTAAAGCAGGGTGTTCAGCTAGAGTTGGGTTGAGTAATAGCAGATCCTTGTCGTTAATAGACGTTATAAAGGCTTTTTGTGTTTCAAAGCGGGGTTGGTGCGACTTGAGTCGGGCACGCGGGATGTATGTCTTACCTTGCGATTCGTAGCTGAGGGCTTTGTAGTCCTCAGTGACCATGACAGAATTAATGGCAGCAGCCTCACGTTCCTCGACATTGCTATCTGCGAGGTATACGTCAACTATCCACTGTGTGGGTGGCATCGGCAAGTCCTCAGTGGCAGATGTGGCAGTGTGGAACAGGTAGGTAACCGCGAGATAGGAATGGAGTCGTTTATACTTTTTCAGTATAGGGGTCCAAGATTTCCCTAAGTCAGAAGACCAGCGGGGCAAAATGATTATAGCACGGGTGTCATAAGGTGATTCCCGGCGTTGAGACTCAAAATGTTCGAGAATTGGCAATACTGATTCGTCGTATGGTGGATTCATTAGTAGAGTATGACCAATAGCTGAAGTGGAGGTAAAGGGTTTATCTTTAGAGCAGTACTCAGGGCAAACAACGTCAAACGCAGAGGCACAAGCGTCCAGAGTTATGGGACCATATTCAGAATTTAGTCGAGACATTTCAGTTTTATCAAAACGGATAGAGTCAGGTGGGCAGGCAGGTGGTCGGTTGATATTCTTTGTAGTCCGCCGCTGTTTAGCGTACTGACGTTGACGAAACCGTCGAATAGCAGAACGTTTCTCAGTACGAGACATGCCCTCGGTTGGATTATCCGCAGGGATGGCAAAGTCAGCGGCAGACAGGGACCTACGAACCTGCTCGCTGGTGAGCGACTCTGGTTCGTACGACTCGGTGGGCAATACCGAGGAGGCCTCAGCTTGTGCATCAGCCACTAGGGCGGCGGTAGCCGGGCTATTCTCGTCCGGATTCAGTGCCATTGGAGATCGGGCCTCAGAGGTCGGGGGATAACACGGCGGAGCTGGGACAAATTCGATTGAATTACAATTCGAACGTCTGACGGCATACTCCGCCCCAACCCGTCATTGGTCATTCAGGCTCATGGCCTTAAGACCCTTAGAGGTTTTGGTGGCAGCGACTTTAGCTTGCCAAGCCTTTTTGTCAGTGAGGCTAGTCTCAGGGCAGACCATAATAGAGTGGCCTATTTTACCACAGCCAGAACAGATTCCAGTGTAACGGCCATATCCGGCTAAGCCGGGAATCGGCCTAGTGCCTGAGCCAGAGGCCTGAGAGGGGTTAGGCGGAGGATTAGAGGGCGGTCCTGGCAGAAAGGCAGAAGGAAAAGGGCCAGCACCAGGGCGGATATATTTATTTGGCGGGTTCGAACCAGGATTACCGTTGGCACGGCGTTTGGCAACAACGTTCATAGCAGCGAACTCAGCGTCGACAGCTTCGAGATGGCGACGAAGGGTGTCCAGGGTTGTCAGCTCCTCGCGGGCGACCATCGCTGCTGCCTCCACGCGGCGTTGGTCTGCTCCGGGAGCTGAGACAAGATGAGTCCAGCCATAGCAGATTCGTTGGGGCGGTCCGCCTCAGGAAGTAGATGAAAGGCTCGAACGATCTTGGATGCAAGATCGACTGAGTTGCGCGCCATAGACGAGTTGTTGGGGGCGATCTTGAGGTTCTTGACGTGCTTGTGAACGAGGGAGTGAAAGGTCGCGCAGCCGTGCAGTTTCTTGATAAGCTTGCTCCTGAAGTCGGAAAAGTCGGCGAAGTAGGTAGCAAGGGTGATGCCGGTGGTCACTTCACGGTTGACATGAGTCAGGGAGTCGATGAGGGCACGGTAGAGGACGCCGGTCTCGCTGTCGGAATCGAACTGGCGGAGTAGCCATTGCTCCAGAGCAGGGGTTCAGTAGAGGCCGTGGACAGTTTCGGCGATAGTAGAAAGGAAGCGGTCGAGGGCAGACAGGTCACGACGGTCAGAGATGCGCCGATCGGCAGGGATGTCGTTGGTAGGGGCACGGATGGCGAACTTGGAGAGCTCAGCTTGGACAGCACGAGAGACCGGGTCGATATCCATAGGTTGAGTCATGGTAGAAGGTTGAGCAGGGAGAGCGGTAGCTTGGCTGCGGGTTGATACGGGCATAGGCTGAGAAGCGCGGGGGGGGCGACCAGGACTCGCGAAACCAATGCGAGGTACAGTAATGCCTTAATGCAATAAGAGGCAAGAAGACAAAGGTTGTGAGGAAATAGTATCGAATGTTACAGAATCATCAGTTGGTCCAGCTATTTATCGGCAGTCAGCAGCACAGAGGCAGAGCAGCGGCAGAGCAGTTCAGCGGTCAGCCTTGGGCATTGTGGAGATATAGCATCGGGGAATGTCAGTAGCAGCATCGGGGAATGTCAGTAGCAGCATTGGTGATTGGGATTGATAATGATAAATGGTATGCGTACATGTTACAGTACGAATTACAGAAGTACGGCAGGTAGTGATATGATATAGGAAATGATAATAATATGAGATAAGTGGTTATGTGGGTATAGTGCAGGGTTTGGTGTAGTCCTAACACCGTGCCGCAGTGGCCGTAGCCTCTATGGGCGCAATATCCAATTCACGCATGATCGGTACAGTGGCCATCCCATGGGAGTTTTTACCCACCCCAATAAGGCACCGCAAGCAATGATTGAGTGCGGTTTTTAATTTATTTGCCCCGGTAGTTATATTTATACCCTATACTTCACACCCATAAGCTAGAACCGGTAGTATACATGTTTTTAGGATAAACACACGCACATTAATAGGAATTCTGTCCCGTCCACCGACCAATACCGAATCGAGCGCCTCAATGGCGCGTTTACCATTCTTACCCCGGTAGTCTACTATGTGCCGCGCGCATACCTAAATCCGAGTAAATGACCGTACCCAAATACCTATACTCATTTACAACCGGTATCCGTTCCCCCCCAAGCTGCCATCGGGCAGCTTGTGCGCGTAACGCGGTCTCGTCGGCATGTCGGCCTAACGCGCACGGAAATCGCGCCATCACCCCACACTTAAGTACCCTAAACCCCATACAATCGTCCTCCGCCCATTGCGAGAAGTGGGCGAACATGGCATGCAGGTTATCGAACGAGCATGTGATACCAACAGCGTCGTCCGCGTACAACTGACATGGCACCCATGGTGGCTGCCTTGCCGCTAATGAGTCGGTGCACCTTGGTACATCACACCCTAGATGTTCTACCTCATCGAATATATCGTTAATAAATATGTTAAATAGGATCATGGGGGAAGCGGGGCACCCCTGTCGGAGGCCACGCTCTATAGGTATGGGGTCTGATAGTGTTCCCCGGGCCACCCTTGTCTTAACCCGTACCCTATTATCCATGCATAAAGTTTAACGAAGGTAAGCATATGACCCGTGACTCCTATGGCTTGTAGTTTTAGGAATAGAAGCTCGTGAGGCACGGTGTCATATGCCTTCCTAGAGTCAATAGATCCCGCGTACGTGGGTAGACCTAACGCTTGACGACGACGAGCCGCGATATCGAACAAGCTGGCGACTTGCATGGGCCCCTCCTCATTCCGCATAAAATCCGCTTGCCAACGGCGGATTATCCCTTTACCTTGGCAGACATCTTGCAAGCGTTGGGTAATGACGGTCATTATGAGTTTCGCAGCTGCACCCATATATTCGAAATACCCCTATACTTGTCCATAACGGTCGAGTCGCCTTTTTAGGGCACCGAAATACTATGGCCGAGCTACGACATTGCTGGAGGATATAGTTCTTAGTCCATATCCTGTTAATTAAGTCCAGCAATGCCTTAGTTGCCAAAATAGCTATCCGGCGCGTATATCGCCAATTTTAAAGCCTCCGCAGTAATCCCATTTTGCCCTTGGGCCTTGTTATTTTTTAAACGCCTAAGAGCCTTGACGAGTTCCTCCCATGCTATAGGCCCATTAATCCCGTTTAGTGCGGGGGCACTGGGTGGCGATGTACCGTGGCGGTGTTCCCACGCCGCACGGTATATCGCAACCCGTGGTGTTAGGGGGGTGGGGATCACGCAACAATTCCCGAATGATAGTGCCGCGCCCAACACGCATTGATTTCGACCGGCTCGGTGTGAAGTACCCCCGATACCGGATTTTGGATTGGCCGGTCGTTCGCGCCCTCGAATGAACCCTGCACCTTACGGAGAGCGCGCGCCCACTTCCATAACTCCCGTCTCCCACCACCATTCTTAAAATCTTGAACCTCATTTTGCACGGCCCACTCCCTCGGGCGGCGGCGGTTATTACGTACTAGTGTCCGGACCCTATGCCGTGCAACAGCATAATGTGCCGACGCTAGAGCGGCATCCCGAGGGCCTCTAGTTCCCCGGCACGCCATAAAGTCCATGCGCCGACGATTAATCGCACCTAGGATAGACCGCTGCAGCGGCGGCCCTAGGCCACGACGCCTTGGCTTGGTAACAACCCCTACCCCGCGCGCCGCCGACCATATTGAATGGGTAAATTGGTCGGCACCGGTGTCTAGGGACCCCCCCCCCTCCCGAGGGCCCGCCGTCTACATGTGGGTCATCTAGAGGGGCGAGCACCGCGAACGGATTAGCGCGCGGTGACGAAATCGTGGAACGTCCTCGGCCGTTCAAAGGGGGAGTCACCGTGGGCCGATTTGGGAATGGACCTTGCAGACATGCCTTCATGCAGGGGAGGTGGACAGGTATCTTCACGGATGGCGCCCACAGAGAAAGAAGACACGACAAGGAAGTGATCGGAGGTGTCTCAAGAGTAGTCCACCCATGCCGAGGGCGAGAGAGGAGGGGGAGGAACTATGGTGGGAGGCCACGCGATGAAGTGGTCGAAAACGCGGCAGCTTTCCGTCCCACGGCCGTCGTAGAGACGCTGCAAGGGTTTCACTGGTGCCAATCATGTCCCGGGGACGAAAAAACACCGGTACACTATCAACTACTACATGCCGTCTCGTAACGTCCGTCACTCGCGTTTGGTATCGATACCCGCGCGTACCTGTACTCGTGGCCACATCGTGTCGAATCTTCGGCGCTGGGGCTGCTGACAATTTGTCCGGCATGCGTCACCTACCTGCGCCGGGAGTCAGAACGTAGACTCCACCAGGCGCAGCATACAGCGGACGCCGCGCGTACTGAGCAACCCTACGCGTCGCATGAACGCAGTACCGCTTTCATGCGCCGATACATCCCGCGGCCACATGGGCTTACCGCCGGGAAGGCACCGCCAACGAGTAAAGCCGCCAACTCCCTTTCATCCATGTTGCAATCCCCCCCCCCCCCCACACCACCACCACCACGATCATATCCCTCGGATAACTCCTACGAAGCCGCGCCAACTCTTCGCGCAGGCGGTCCCAATACGGTTCCTCCTGTGAGCCGGTGGGCAAATAGGCCGAGATAAATATAGTTGCCGCGGAGTCACTGCAACCTCCCCCACCCGGACACGGGTCCAACATGGGTGGGGCGCGCCAACTGCCGGCGCCCGATACGGCGACCGGACAAACACACAATAACACCCACGCTCCGATGCAACGCGGTCACCGAACAAATAGTAGTCAGAGTACCCATTAAAACGCACTCGCATATCGGTCGCCCTCACTGTGGTCTCCTGAACGAGCAGATCAGCATCGCGCCAACATTCTCCACCTCAGAAGACAACCCATTCACATTCAGCGTCGCAACGCACAGGTGGGCGGGCGGGAAGGGAAGGGGGAGGGCGAGGGGTGGAGAGGAGGGGGAGGGCGGGCGGGCGGCGTGTCGATCCCAGTACGAGCGGTCCGTGTTCCCGCAAGTACCAACCCCACCGGCCTGCAAAACGTTGTAAACGCTCGCGGACATGCGCACCCTACCCTTAGGTATAATACACATCAAAGCGGACTAGCCCATCCCGTCGCACCACACAATCGATCTGCGGAATCGCTCGCCCACTAAACGCCCGATTGACGTTGTTCCAAGCAAAAGGCAGGTAGTGGCAACGGGTCCCCCCAACAACACAAACGACGCAGGGACGCCCCATCGTCCCCGGCCGGGTGCCCAACTGTCCAAGGGCAAATAAACCCTCGTCACTACAACGGCTGCACCCGGTGGCGCGCGGCTGCCCATATCGGAGCCAACCCTTCCGGAGCTACATACGTTTATGTTATACCAGGGGGGAAAACTCGGTAATGCAATAGGGTCCTAGCAAATATTCCCTAGCGCGATAAGGGTTACGGATCTCCGAGTCGCCGGCCGGACAAGGCCGACAGCACGGGGGCGGATACCGCTCGGTCACGGACTAGTTTTTACGCGATGGGACGCAAAGGCCTGCCGGTTTGACCGTGGGTAGGCGGGCGTGCGGGGGCAATGCGGAGCGGAGCCGGGACGATGCACCATGAGTCATGTCCCGACCTTGTGGCGTCCTGTCCTGTTATTTCCTGTCCTCGCCCCTCCTGTTCGACGTGGCATGCCAACGGGGCGCGCAGGGGGGGGGGGGTGGTTGAGGGGGCTCGACGCATGCAATTAGTCGGTTAGCCCCTAACCGCGCGACCGATCGCGGGATCCTCGCCGCCATACGCAACCGTGACGACCGGTAACACCCCCGAAGCTGCGCGGCTAGTCCCGAGGGAGGGCCGTTGGGGAGTGTCGACGACCGGCTAGCTAGCTGCATGGCTGGCGCTGGGGTGATGGCGACGGCTGGCGGGCTGGCGGGCTAGCGGGCGGTGGACTCGGCGGAGAGGGCGGTGTCACGGGTATTACTGCGCCTAACACAAGAAAAAAGCGGCTGAGAAGTGAGAAATGTATGTATGTATGTATATATGCATGCATTTATTTGGGCGCATATATATAATTAAAAACTGGCTAACATACTGACAGCAGCACTAATCCTAATTGGCAGCGCGACTGCTCGTACCACCGCTACCCAGCCCGTTGTCACTACTCGAGCAGGGTACGCAGGGTACGAGGTTGCTACGCGAGTGGGTACGAGTAGTAGTAGTAAGGCCATTGATTTTCCGACAGAATGACCTAATTTAGGTCACCCCCACCCACCCACCCCCTCCTCCATTTTGAGCCCCCCCCCCCCCCCCCCCCACACCCCCGCCGGTTTGTTTGTAATGATCTTCTAGTACGTTATGTACTACGACACATAGGCATTGCGACATGTGGCATGCACTTCCAACAACAAGGCGGTGCACCGTGCCTCTTCCCCGGCCACCCCCAACTGTTTATGGTAAGCCACTAATTTGCGGAGGAGTGGGAGAAAGTTGATAGAACAAGCGTTGAGTATATAGCCCCGGCGCGACCCAGCGGATAGCACCTGGGGGTGCCGGGGCTTTGTGCGGCTGTTGCAGTGATGGTTTTGGAGGTCTGTTGAGATGCGTCCCGGCAACGCATCGGCGGCCGTGCGTTGCGCTGCGGTGGAGGTTCCATCTTTCCATGTAATGTATTCTTGATTGCAGAGTGCGGCGCGCATCGCCGCTTGCTACCATACCGCCGCGCTATATATATTGCTCCGCCAGTCCTTTGCACATGGCCGACAGCATACCCATGACTGCGCTGGGTTATGTCCCGACGACGCAGCGGCCGTGCGGTGCGCTGCGGCGACGGTTTCAGTGTTGGTTTCGGAGCATTTTCAGGAGCGGCATTATTCCTGGCGAGCATTCCGTGTGTGGGGGTCCTAGCCCCCCCTAAACTGTTTGTACGTACTGATATATAGTCACAGATAAATATTCTAGTGATCCTCACCGCGAGAACAGATTCTACTGCGTATTTTTGGGTTGGTGGTATACATGCACTGCCATTGTTGAGCGGAGAACACTGCGGTGTACGTTACGGAGGTAGCGGCAGCAAGTAAATACTCGGATAGCAATCGCCACGTGTTGAGCTGCAAATCATACCATGTGTTGGCTAAATATAGTCCAGTATGCCACCGTGATTTGAGCTGGAATAGCCACCGTATTGGGCGGCATACGGGCGTTGCGGCGACGGTTTCAGTGTTGGTTTCGGAGCATTCCAGGAGCTGTGTCATTCCCGGCGAGCATTCCGTGTGTGGGGCCCGACGCAAATACTTTTAATTTCTCCTACAAACTCTAATGCAGTGCCTTGCCACGCGACCTGCATCCCGATAGAAAGGCGATGTACTCGCCCCGCGCGGGTGGATTTTTCCCGCGTAGGGGCCCGCTAGGCGCAGTCCAATAGCAAAATATGGGAGCAGCCGTCTTGATGGCCAGCTCTACCACATATCCTGGACGATGCCCTAGCAGATGACCATATGGACCCATCCGCTGACTCGGGGGCTGCACCCCTGCGCAGTACGGGCTGAAGCCCGGCTCTACCAAGGGCGTATCGAATGCGGACAGCGGTTGTAGGTGGGCTGGTTTTGGAGCAGGTCTTAATTGCAGTATTGGCCGTTTTGCGGGATTGCTCACTTGCTTGCATGCCGACGGCGGGGAGAGCGCGCCTTTGTGAATGTGTTCCACGATGATAGAGCTAACTCGTGGCGTGCAGCCGTACACATAGAATGCATATACGACGTGCTATATGAAGTATCGTGCCCTCGCGACATTGGTTTATCAAATGCATTACTAACCATGAACAATGACACCCACACGCATGGCTTGTACAACGAGGGCACAACAAAGACCATTCAGGGCCGGCCCCACGCATGATGAAAGATTTACGTAGGGCACATGGAAGGGCGCGGGCAGAAACTAAGGCGAGGCCTGATAATGGGCCAATATACAATTGATGCTTGACAAAGGGAGCAAGTGGGGGGGACAGGCGTAAATATATTGAATAGTATAAGGATATTCGACTACACCTCCCATATGCCGAGTTCAGGTACTCAAAGCGATTACAAAGTACCAGGTACCTGCCGGCGGTACAGCAGGTATCATCGAATAAGGAGGCATGGATACCCTGTAGTCTATCTGGCAACTACATGTAACATTTCCTGGAATAATTAACACATGTACCTTATCCTTAGAAGTAGCGCAAAACAGGCAACAATCTGACCTATTGTTAGTGGGAGCCACGTACGGGGGGCGGCCATGGGGCCCAATGCGTAAGTACTATTAGCAGGGGGCGGCCAAGCTAAAATTAACCCCCTCCCTCCTCCCCCCCCCCCCCCCCCCCCCGGGGTGCCTGCGTACGCATGGCGGTTGTTGCCAGTCACTAATAATGATGATATACTTGGATACATGCTACTAGTGTGCGCACGAAATAGATCGAGGCACCTGCAAGGCATACATTCCTGTAGATCATGCTGATGAATAAATCAATACATAATTTAATCATTTTGCAGAGCCCTGTGTTTTTAATAAACAGGCGCCGCTCTCATTTTTGTGCCACCAAATTTTTGGTCCTCTTTCTCCCAAAGTTACAGAGGTATTTTGCCGAGTTCCTTCAACATGGTTCTCCCAACGCCTTAGTTTTTTTCGACCTGTCCACCAGAGTCGGTTTAGGGTACGGTATAGATCATTATAGTGGTAACCGCAGGGGTTTTTATGGTTTCTCGGTGTTCTCCTTTGTTTGAATATGCTCCTGATGCCTTAGTTACAGTGACATTCATAGGGGCTATGACTTATTTTTTGCAGCAATTACGGGTCTTGTACAGAACGATTTAAACGTGTCATTGCATACTCTACATGTAGTCAGTTAGGTTATATGGTTTTAGCTTGTGGGATTTCTCATTATAGTGTTGGTGTTTTTCATTTAATGAATCGTGCTTTTTTTAAAGCTCTACTTTTCTTAAGCGCAGGATCTGTTATTCACGTATTATCCGACGACGAACAAGATATGCTACAAAATGGGAGGTATGGCTCAAATGTTACCTTTAACCTATGCTATGATGCTATATATTACGAAAAAAGTTGCGGTTTTTTTAATTGTTGGGTTTTTGTCTCTATAGTGTCAAATTTCTTTAATTTCATATTTGCTGCAACATTTTTAAAGATATTCCTAAAAGGCAACTTCCATAATTGTCTTTTTTCAAAATAATATTAAATTTAAGAAGTCGAAATTGGAAATAGTATTATCATCCGCATGTGTTGATTAAGGGCTTCACCAGGGTTGGATTTGCCCCTGAAACTAATAAGGAATGAATAATTTTCCGTATCTTTTGTTTACCGATGTCATATTTCGGTGTGTAGTTGTCTGGTAAGCTCGTTGGCAATGTTCTCCGCAACCCAAATTTATAGCAAGGAGCTCTGGGCCTTATGTATCATGGTTGTATTATTTTACCGCTCACCACTATCGGTGCACCTCTGTGTGCAACACTACTTTGTGGAACTCCATATCGCCACTGTGGAAATACATAACAGCCAAACCAGCACATCAAGAGAGAGGCGCATAAATACGACCCTACACCCAACTCCTGAAGTCCTGAGAGTCAAACATTCTCCCCTCACCTATTTAAGGCCGTCTTTTTATTTGTCTTTGACACTTTCTCGCCGCCAGCAGCCCAGCACGATTCAAGAGAGCAAGGTTGCGGAAGCCGTCCACTGACTGTTCAACTTTCTTGGGCGCAAGTTTCCATGTTATTGGAGGAGATGACTGCTTTCTTGTGCGAATGCATGGATGTTTAAAGCTTGCTTTACAACTGTGCTCTGGTGCACCATTATAGTCAGCAGAGATTCACCGGGTCACATTTGTTTCTTGTGTGCATGTGTGTGTTTAGGGACGGTAACACATGGGGGGGGGGGGGGGGGGTGAGCGCTTGTATCCTGCAGCAACTTTATTGTGTCCCAGTAGAGGCGAATTCCAACTCCGCCCTGATTGCGAACTGTACAGCAGATGTAAATATGGCGGTGCTTGCCGCTCTGCATTGTGATTACATACGCCGCAATGGCTGGCCATGTACGGTGCCAGAGACAGCTGCAATTTGGTGACAGGCTTCCCCTAGCATGGCTTCAACACCCTCTGCGAACGCCCAGTGGCTCAACGATGCACGGGGTCATGCCTTGTACTGGAAGCCGCCATCTATGATGTAGTGGCTGCCGGTGACAAAAGACGCCTCAGAACTCAGCAGCCATGCAACAAGGCTGGCCACTTCGTCTGCCTCACCACACCTGCCCATCAGGTGACAGTTCTGTCCCAGCGACTCCGGCACGTCGCGGCCGCCTGGGTGGAAACAGCGTGACGGCATGGCACACGCGGTTTTAGGGGGATCCAGTAGGATGGGAGCAATAAGAATGGGAGTGCACCAGCAAAAATAACAATTTATGGACTAACATCAGGAATATACTTTGGCTCTATGCTGTGGTACATGTAAATGGGCGAAGGGGGGGGGGGGGGGGGGGGGGGGGGGAGGGGGCTGCGAGATAACCTCCGAAGATCTCGGTCGCCACAATGCCGGGGTTGATAGTGTTGACGCGGTTCTTGGCCTCGGCCCCTTCGCACGCCGCGCTCCGCACCAGCGCATCCACCGCGGCCTTGGATGCGTTGTACAAACCCGCGCCAGGCATGCCGGCAGGCGTGCGGGCGGACAGCACGGAGCTGTTGACGACGATGCTGCCACCCTTCATCGCTGGCAGCAGGTACTTGAACCTGCGGCGGGCGGCACAGCGGACGTCGGTTTCGTCTGGCACCACGCTGGGAAGGGATCGGAGCGGCAGCACCGTGCATCGTCAGATGGCCATTCACGTCCACGCGAGCCATACCCGTAAATAACACTCTTCACGTTGACGTCGAGCTGCGTGTTAATTTGCTCCTCGGTCACTTCGGTCAGGCTTGTCGACACGAAAACGCCTGCAGCGGCGCACGAGGTCGCAGGCCACCAGCAAAGCCCCGCCCTTGTCAGCAGAGCCACGCGGACTCAAGGAGCGGCCTGGGCCGTCGCGTTTGACGCGGGATCAAGCGGTTCGCAGAAGCGACAGGGAGAGCACGCCCGTACCGGCGTTGAGGAAAGCGGCGTCCACCTTGCCGAACTTTGCGACAGGCGGCCTCCACCAGCGCCTTGTTGTCCTGCTCCTTGGAGACGTCGGTCACGACAGGGAGTACGGTGGCGCCCGTGGCGGCGCTAATATCAGCGGCCGCCGCGTCCAGTACCTCCTTGCGCCGCGCCGCGATCACCACGGATGCTCCCTCCTGAGCCAGGCGCAGCGCCGCGGCCTTGCCCATACCAGTGGAGGCGCCGGTGACGATCGCCACGCAGCCCTCGAAGCGCTTCGTCGTGGTAGCCATCGCGTTTATCGTATAGGGATCAGCTGAGGGCTCGTTATCGGCGGTGGCAGTGGAACTCGAATGACGGCCACCCACCAATGGCCTCGCAAAGTGTCTAGGTCGTGCACGAAGGAGCGGGGAGGTGGGGGGGTGGGGGCGAAGGGGGGGGAGGGGCGGGGGCGGCGGCGGTCAGGGTGTCGCGTCTGATTGCCAATCGCGCAATTGGGGGTCGCGCAACCAGCACTCGACATGAACTTTTTGGTTACAGGGAGAGCGTCCAGAAAATGCCCGCAAAGTACTGGGGAAGGAAAAAGCACTCGACATCCATCCCGCCTTGTGTGGGATGCTTTTTGGTCTTAGTTATGCTTTTAGTGGTGGATTTCTCACCGACCTTTTGTAATTCACACGAGTACTGGTACTCGTGTGAATTACAAAAAGGGCAGTAACAAATCCCCCTACTGCATAAAGTAGTACAGTACAAGAAAATCAACACATCACGCCGCCTAAAAGCGGTTTTTAAGACCCTAAAACCCTAAACTGGTACTCGTAGTAAGGATTATGTGGATGCCGGATTGGCCCAGCCAGGGCCCAGCCCAGATTTTGGCGTTTCCCGCCCCCGGGACAGGACTGTCACCAATGAAACCCTTGCAGCGTCCCTACTCTAGGACGGCCGTTAACGGAGCGTCGAGCGATGGGTAGCCGATGCTCCATTGTAACGATTGGTTAAACTACTTCCATGAGCAGGCAGGTAGGCACTGGGCAGAGGGAGGCACAGCCAGTTTTGCCAAAGGACCAGTGTCGGTGAATTACATCGGCGCTGAGGCCTGGCAAGACAACCAGGATGGGAGTGGAGGGTGGGTGTTGCGCAAGCAACAGCAAAAGGGATGGACTGTGCCGAGTCCGTGTCCCGCCTAAATAGCCAGTGCTGTTGAAGGGTCTAGAGCTGCTGCCACCAACCCTCCGGTGCCGGGGATGCCGGCGGCCGACGTACAAATCGGCGCAGGAAGATTCCGGAAATTTCCGGAGCATCGTGGCGCCGATTGCACACGGCCGACTAGGGCTGGCACCGCTATAGGATTGGGGCATCACTCCGTTGTCGTTTTCTAACCTCAGTTAATACTTAACAACGATTAAACTACTTCCATGAGCAGGCAGGTAGGCACTAGGCAGAGGGAGGCACAGCCAGTTTTGCCAAGGAAGCCGAAGGCCACAGCGGCCTGGCGGCGCGCGCTTCCCACGTGCCCGCTAGGCCGGTGTTTGAGAACAAACAACACACCGACGGATGCGCGGGCCGGCCACACGAGCGGCGGCTGTCTCCACGCTCCCCGTCCATCGCTTGTGCGCAAGCTGCGGACGCTCCACTTGCCGAACAACGAGCACGGCTCGCGCGACGCATCGGAAGCGCCGCGGAGCCGATCGTGCAGGCGAACGCGGGACGCCGGGCTCACGCAGGGACCGTAGTGTCGCGACGACACGCGCAAGAAGATGCGATTCGGCCCCCTCTCCAACGTTGCCACCACGAGGCGCTCGAGTAGCGCTCCAGTGACACGTCGCGCGCGATATGGTGGCCAATAGTTTTAGACGAAAGCTCCGGCGGCGCCACACGTCGGAAGCAGTAGTAAAAACCCGGCAGATCAGCGCACGACGCGCCGGGATGTCAGCAGGGTAACAACTCGGGTGTCGTCTCGCGCAAGGGTGACGGACTCCCGCCACGCCGAAGGCAAGCAGAGGTCGGAGGGATCCGGGCTGCAAGCACCATGGACGGCTGATACCACAGGAGTGTCGGACGTCACGCTGGCGGGCGAGCAACGCGGGGCCGGCGCGCGATGGGAAAAGCGCCGGCGTGCCACGCCATACGGGCTGGCGCGGCTGGCACGCCCGCTCTGCGCGATTGGGCGGCCCATGAACAACCTAGCAGCGGAACGCCATCGCTGCGGAGGTTTAACGTGCACCGATGATGCCGAGCACACGGTCCCTCACGGCGCAGAGCACCGTGCGATTGTCTGTTGCGCAAGCAACAGCAAAAGGGATGGACTGTGCCGAGTCCGTGTCCCGCCTAAATAGCCAGTGCTGTTGAAGGGTCTAGAGCTGCTGCCACCAACCCTCCGGTGCCGGGGATGCCGGCGGCCGACGTACAAATCGGCGCAGGAAGATTCCGGAAATTTCCGGAGCATCGTGGCGCCGATTGCACACGGCCGACTAGGGCTGGCACCGCTATAGGATTGGGGCATCACTCCGTTGTCGTTTTCTAACCTCAGTTAATACTTAACAACGATCAATTGCCAAAGCATTCTGTAAGAGTAATTTAAGGCCAGTGACCGAATTTTCAACACTATTCGATCACCGTCTAAAACACTGCCATGAAATTACCCGGCACTGACCACGAAAGGTCCGCCCTACCCGTTTGGGCGTCGGTACGTTCGAGGAATGCGAGTTGGGGCAGGCCCCATCCCGCGGAGCAAAGCATTTCGGGAGCCCAGATGTCCGGCCCGCGTCTGCTGTAAAAGTAAAAAGTAAAGTAAAAGTAAAGTTCGCCCCGGGACATCGGCCGAAGCCGCCCCAGCACTTGACCTCGTGCGCCAACTGCAGTCGTAGGTCTGGCATAGCCCATAGACCATTGCCTCATTCGAACCCCGAAGGGCGAATGCATCAACCGGGTAAACCCGGGACACGCCGGGCCGATATTGCCGAAATACATCAGCCAGGAATTCAGCCAGGAATCGAACTGCTGTAAGCTCGCACTACCGCACCTCTGCACTCTGCACCCTGAAGTTCCTGAATTAGCGCGCGACCATTATACCTGGCAACCTTTCGTCACAGTTGCTTCTAGTTCTCTTTGTAGTGCGCAACTGTTAAAGCACCGACGTAAGCAAATAGTTATACCGGCAGTACGATGCTGTTGCTTTTAAATATTGCGCCAATATCTACCTTTCCTGTCGCTGCTAAACGCCAGGTAACTTCGGTAATACTAGTCGTAATAGCTAGTAGTCGCTGAGGAGGTTGCGCATCTTAACAATATCAAGGGCGGAGTCTCATCCAATAGTACACGGGTAGCTAGTACCTGTAGCTAAGCATTCCCGTAGCAAAACATTATTGGGCTTACAGGCGTAGTAAGGGTGTGCCACTTCCCACATATGGATTAGTGGAGTGAGGGGGGGGGGGGGGGGGGGGGAGGGATGCAGACTACAACGACATGTAGCTGATCTGGGTTTAAGTCGAATACCTTAGTTGGCCGGAACTAGTTTGTGTTAATGATTGATGTGTTTTAGATAGTCGCAATTTTGTAATGATAAGTTCCCATATGTGTAGTATTGTGGAAATCTCTCCATTTACATTGTGCGTCATGATAGGAATCAATTGTTTTATTGCTTTGTTCCCCGATGACGTTTTAAACTCTCCAACAATCTGTCGAGGCTTTCAACAGAAAATTCGGTATCTGGGTGTCCTGGATTTTTTAGTCAAAGGGTACTTGTCTTCTTGATTTTGTAAGGCATATGGTATTGCCTCAGGAGCTGCTATAGGTAAAAGTAAAGTAAAGTTCGCCCCGGGACATCGGCCGAAGCCGCCCCAGCACTTGGCCTCTTGCGCCAGCAACTGCAGTCGTAGGTCTGGCATAGCCCGTAGACCATTGCCTCATTCGAACCCTGAAGGGCTAATGCATCAACCGGGGAAACCCAGGACACCCCGGGACGATATTGCCAAAAATACATCGGCTAGGAATCGAACCCGGTACCTCTCGCGCACGAGACGACCGCTCAACCGAGCGGACAAGGGATGTACCTATGGGTATCATGCATATTTTGTATTACACCAAGCGTGACGTGCTTGTTTAGCTGGTGCGGTGAACAAGGATTACAGGAGAAAGACTGGAATAACGCTTGTGTGGACACTAACTGTGTACGTACATAGCGCATCATGGGTACACAGATCATCTCATGGATACAGTGTAGATCCACATCATACGCTAAGCGCTAACTCTCCTCGCCATGAAGCTGTCTCAGCAGCACTCTAGAATGCCACTCGCCTTCACCTGACCATTGTCAATACTATGGCTCTGATGGCTCTGTGGAGTCCCCCGTTTCGTCCTCTGGAACCTCAAAATACACTGAGTCCGTAAAGAAGCCGGCTGTTTTTGGCTCGACAGTCTTCACCACAGAGCCGACAAGCAGCCCGGACAGAATAGCGATGGCCAAGGTGCAGGCCAGGTAGACCATCTGGAAGCACGCTTGATGGACCGGACTGAGAAGGAAGGTGGGGTTCACTCGTCCAGGGAACACAAGCCCCACCTGCGCAGCAGGTCCAGCTGGTGGGTAATGTCTGACAATGATCAAATCTCCACATGAGCTACATATATTAGGAACTAGGACTGCACACTATTCACTGTCTCTATCAACACTGTGTATAGTAGTAAAAATGTGATGTGTGAGAACTGCTTTTTGCACGAGCAGGCAAGAATTCCTCACTGATACAAGATGACACAAACAGACACAGCCGCACCTGGCACCCAGGGGCAATGATGTCCCCATTGGAGCAGTGATATGATTCCGCAGTCGACCAAAGCGCGAAAATGGCGCTGACAACGCCACCCAGAACACCGGGCATGCCATGCAAGTTATGCACTCCACAGGTGTCGTGCACAGCCAGGGATCTTCCCCATCATGTCCACAGATTCCAAGTCAGTGCTGCCAAGAAGCATATTGGCAATATCACAAAAACGAATGGTTGAGGTCAGGACAGCTGAGCTGTGGACATTATGGTGTTGCATGCCTTTATTTGAACATACAATCGTGTGTATGAAGGGTGCAAGGCACGGGGCGGTTTTGGGTTCTGTTGCAGTGTCAAATGTCAGTATCGTGACGTCTCACCTGAAAAGGGCGCTCTGAATTTTGGCATACCCAACAACGCTTAAGCATCCGGCGGAAAGACCCACCAGCATTGCGACACACGGAGGCAGGGCGAAATTGGCCGCGGAGCCGATGGCCACACCCCCGGCAAGCGTTGCATTCTGCAGATCTTCCATGTGAAAGCGGCCATCACGTAGGGTCTGGGAAGCAAGAAAGCCCCCAACTGCGCTGCCTACTAGTGAGAGGACAGTGCTGCAGACTGCGCGCTGCTGGGCTGCTCCGGCCAGAACGCCGTTGAAGCTTGGCCAGAAGAGCCACAGAAAGAGCGTGCCCACAATCGAAAACATATCAGACTGGTAGCTGCAAGCGCAGTCCTTGCAGCTGTGTGCTGATCTCGGGGTGAGTACCCTGCGCGTAGTCAGTGGGTCTTAGTTGCAGTACTTCAGCAGAGCGACGGGAAGGGCGGTCTGCTGATTTTTACAAGTGTTGGTAAGCGGGCTATTACCAGGTAGCAGCAAGGCCAAAGTACGCCCCGAAGGCATGGATGGTCATTGAGCCACCGACATCCGCAGCTTGGAGGTACAGGCCGATGTTCTCGTTGAGCGAGTAGAACGGCAGCTCCAGCATCGCCAGCGTCAGTAACTGCATGGGAGACACCTTGCCAATGACGGCGCCGAAGGTAATGAGCACTGATGCCGCGGCGAAGTTGCCGCTCACGAGCGAGACGAGGTCGAGGTCGATGTGATGCAGCCCCGCACCGTTGCGCCCCAGGTCGAAAAGCTGCCCGATGAAGCCACCTGCACAGGTGGGCATCGTTGGTTGCCGTTGATATATGGTATCGTGCCAGTGAGAACGCATCTTGACATTGGTAAACCCCCAAATTGCCAACGGTGGGGTTGATTGGAAGGAACACGACAAGGTGCGCAAGATCCCTCCCGGCTTGCCATCCTGGCTGAAGGTTGTATCGCTAGCCAGCGTGCACGGCATCGGAATGTATGTTCGGCAAGTAGGTGCAATATGCGTCTGAAAGTACTTACCGACGAGGACGTGGCACTCGATGCACAGCGCCGCAGTGAGCATTGTAAGGCACACAGCGGAGTACATGTACTTCCGCAGGAAGGTCATGAGGAGGCCGAAGCCCAGGAACACCATCACGCCTACGTCGGCGAACATCGGGTAGAGACCCATCTGGCCATCGCCGGTTGGTGTTCGGAACATGTCCTCGCTGTATCGCACGGTCATGCCATATGCCACCGCGATCGCGACTTGTACCGTACCGAAAACAATAGAAAGACGTTTTGAGGCTGCCTTGCTGCCACCCAAAGAGGCCAGGGACTCCTCAGCGAGCAGTGGGGTGTCCGTGCTAGCCATCGTGATGTGTCGGCGCTGTGCGGCTTCGCAAAAACGGATGAGAGACTCGCCACGCAGGGAGCCGAGAAGCGACGGACTCCCGACGACAGGTTTCACACCAACGTTGCCGACTCAAGGCATGACTCTGACTGGAAGTGTGTCATGTGCTTCTGGTGTCGAGACTATAGGCGCAAGTTCAGAAACCTTGGTACGAGTGGAGTCACCAGCATCTGTTCATGAGGATAGCGACGTCGTTTCGTTGCTCTGGCGTGCACGTCTGCACCGCGCACGTGGATCACATGGTATGCTGAGTGAGCACAGCAGGTGTCGTGACCGCTGGTGTAGTCTGACCCTACTCGTCATAGTGACTATCGAATATAAGGATTAAAGGTCGAGGTTGTGATAGAATTAGCACAATAGTCACAGACGATAGATTATAGATGTACGTACAGTCGCTATTTGTCGATGTGTCAATCGGTCGATAGATTTTAGTCGCTATCGCTACCTACCTGGCGACTATCTCCCCGTTCTTTCGTGCCCCATCGCGCGACTAGTGAATGTGAGAACGGATTATTGGCACTGAGGTTTTTAACGTGCACTTATTCCGGCCAATATCAGTCTTGCGATAGTCGCTATATGAAGAAATAGTTCGACGAGTAAACGGTCCATGTAGTCGCTAAACGACGGGTAATTTTGGCGACTATCGGAGTACAGGGTAGAAGTCACCTCCAGCCCTGCGCGCTGGCGGCCGTGGTCGTCTCGCGCGACCTTCCTGCTGCAAGTATGGCGATTAGTGTCTTTCGACAACAGCCCGGGCTGGGCTGTGCGCAGTAGCGACCACTTCGGCACCGCACCGTATTGGCACAACGATGCTCCCCATGCGCTTGCCTTCGTCAACCAGCAGTGGCCACCTGCTCGGCGGCGTGCCGCGTCCTGCTTCTGCGCGTTCGTCTACCCTCGCCTCGTCGCGATCACCAGCCCCAACAGAGCAGCGTGCGACCTCCCCTGGGCCGCTCCGCCCCACCAACAGAGCGGCGAACAGACAAGCGGCACGAGCAAGTGGCGTTCCGGTTTCATCTACAACCACAACGACGGGCTCGACTTGCAGCGAGGGCGAGAGTGTTGCCGAAAAAAGGCTACACAAGGTGGCGACGGGCGGCGGCGGCATGGCACCCCGTTGGGCGGCGGCTTTTCGCCGCAACTTGGCGGGGCAGACAAAACCGGCACCCCGGGAGTTTCCCGACGTCTTAGCGACCTTCTTCACACACCCAAGCGTTGTCATAGTCCTCGTCGCCCTTATATCGCTGGCAGTCGCCCGTATGCAGTTACCCGTTGGCATTGGAGACGTCGCTGGTGAGCACCCCCGCCGTCGCCAGTAGTCAAAGCGGCAGCGAGTGTGCTGGTGGTACTTGCAGGCAGCGGCAGCAGGTCAATCTTGAGCCGCAAGCTCTGCACCCGAACGTCTCTGCAGCCTAGCGGTGCCAGCAGGGGTACAAACTTGGGGCAGTTCTCTGCACATTATCAGTTGCTTTGCTGTGCACGTTGAGGAATGCCGCAGTTACAAACAATGCACGGGACATCGCTCTGATGCATGTGCTGTTCCTCACAATGACGCCATCGTGACTAATCTTCCCTGTCCCCTTTCCCATCTGATCAGTTGCTGCAGGCACAGCGCTAGTTTGGCTGCTGCAAGAATGGGTGATTCACGCGAAGCTCCTGCACAGCTCTTTCAATTGGCTAGGTGCTTCCCTTCATTCCTGCTCTCATGCACCACCCACTAGGATGCCCAAGGCAGCGCATGTCATTGGCTTGCGATGTTATGCTCACGCGCGCTGGGCCTGTCTCTGACTAACACGGCAGGCAAAACCATTCACGAGGCGCACCATCAAGAGGATTACTTCCATGTTTCTATTGACCCGCCTTGGCTGATGGCTGCTGCAATGGCTGCCTCCGGCGCTGCTTTTGCCGCCACGATGCCGCCCAACCTGGCCCTCACCGCCACCGCCACATACTACATCATGGGCCTGCTGTACGAGTTCAACCACTACGTGGTGCACACTCGCTACGTGCCGGCTACCTCATTTGCGAAGCGCATCCGGCGCCACCACATGCTCCACCACAATCGAAATTTTCGCCATTGGCTCAGCTTCACTGCGCCTGTGGTGGACGACCTTTTTGGCACCAATCCGAGCCCAGCCACCGTTCCGCGAGTGGTCATTCCCGGCAGCCGCAGCCCGCGTTCACGCTGAGTACAGATGTTTTCATGTGGTGTCATTTCATGCCCGACCTTGCGCTGCGCTGATGGGGCGTATCAAGGACACGCCCTGAGCCGATGGACCATGGGGGGGTCTCCCTGCTGCTTTTAGACATAACCAATGATGCATATGTAGGACTATCACCTGGATACACGGCATCTAAATATGTAATATACATGTTGCATTGACCCCAGGCACTTGGTTAGGAACGCCGCTGCGGCCGTCAATGCTGAATAGGCAGCTGGATCCATTTGCCAATAATCCGCATGTGAGTTCTCAACGTCATTATTACGCATACTTCGGGAAGCCAGACAATGCACAAAAATTATGCTGACCTCGCTGGATGAACCGGGCTAGGCCAGGGCCACCCAACTGGCTCACTTCAGCCACGGGGCGCTGCTGGTCACAGGCTTCAATTGCCACCACCCAATTGCTGGAGTAATATTACCAGGGGCTACAAGCGGGCACCCAAATGGGGCCGGATGATGTCCTTTAGCCACCCCAGGGCCTCAGCGCCGGGCGCATCTAACTGTACCATACCATACCGCAGTGATATGGGCATGAACCTGCAGCATGTATATTGTGGACCATACCAGAGGTCGTGTGCGTTAGGAGGGGACAATGAAGCCCATTACTTTGAACAGAACAACCATGACAGAGTTGCCCAATACCCCACTTCAGTGTTGGTCTAGAAATCGCAGCCATGCAGACCGGTCCAGCTTGTGCTCTGGACTCAAGTGCAGCATGCGCTGAAAATAAATCGAAGCCGATCTCATCTTACTGCGCCTCACCCTCTACATGACCGGCGTCGATGCGTCAGAAAAATGTGCATCAAGTGTGCGACACTTGGATCGCACAGAGATTGGGCATAGTGAGGATGCAGCACGCATGGTGCACATTGCAGGACTTGCAACAGAAATACGGAACGGAGGCACCCTTCAGCCACCCCTCACCTGCTCAACTTGTCCTGGATCCACTGCACAGCATGTGGCCCGGTACAGTAGAAGGCAAGGCAGTCGGTTGTGTCCCTGGGGCAGCCATGTGCCCTCGCCCACTGAAAGACCTCCAGATAACACCTCTCAGCTGCTCCAAAACATTTTCCGTGGCCTAAAGGGCAGGCACCATGCTCCCCCAGCCACTGCACCACTGCCAGATGTCCATTCGGAGCTGCAAGTTGGCACATCAACTCATCGCAAGAGCAGCCTTGCGCCACCAGCCACTACAGTGTTTCCAGTTGCCCCCTTGTGGCAGCCTCGCCGCAGATGCCCAAACATAAGCGGCAGCCCCGCGCCACAGCCCACTGCCACACGGTCAGCAGGTGACCGCCCTCGGCCGCAACATCACATACGCTGATATTCTAGGCGCAGCACTGCGCCCCGAGCCACTGCAGCAGCTGCAGGTTCCCTGCCCCCGCTGCCACGCGCGTAATTGTCATTGCATGTGGTGATGTGATATCCATATAATAATCCTCAACTAGTCCCTATTCAGTAGCAACTATGCCAATACTAAGCGACTATATGCAGTGATGTCGCTAGCCCCTGTAAAACTATATAATTAGTCGCCACTGGTACGAACTGGTAGTTCCTATCGCTTATTTTATTATATTACATATCAGGTCTTTCACAAATTATGCGCTTATATTATAATAAAATCGCTTATTTATATGTATTTGCAAATATTTCCATTTATAATAACACCACCTGTAGGTACTTTATCGGCGTAAATGCTATCGTCATCACCGCGGCGGAGATCGTCCTCTCATCGTCGTATAGTATCGGTATGTTGATGGCAGTTTTAGACGGTGATCCAACAGTGTTGGAAATTCCGTCACTGGCCTCTAATTAGTCTTGCGAAATGCTTCGGCAATTTGCTTGATGACTATAACGGAGCGTCGCCTACCCAGGGCTTTCCGTAACTGGATTGCTGCCTAAACGGCCGTCGTAGAGACGCTGCAAGGGTTTCACTGGTGCCAGTCCTGTCCCGGGGGCGAAAAAAAACAATGTTGATGGCAGTGTTTTAGACGGCGGTGATCCAGCAGTGTTGGGAATTCCGTAACTGGCCTCTTGCCTCTGGCCTCAAAGAATGCTTCGGCAATTTGCTTGATGACTATAATAACGGAGCGTCGCCTACCCAGGACTTTCCGTAACTGGATTGCTGCCGAAACGGCGGTCGTAAATACGCTGCAAGGGTTTCACTGGTGCCAGTCCTGTCCCGGGGACGGGAAAAACGGATCGGCATCGTCCCCGGCAGCAGCGGCGCAGCCGCAACATCGTCCTCCGCGCGCATCGTCGCTCTCGTTGTCGAGCGCGGAACCCGCGCAACAGCAGCAGCGACACGCGGCAGCGGCGCCTTGCATGCGCCTTCGCACGGTACTCGCTCCACCCGCAGCGGAGTAAAGCCCCCCGGGGCTTGCACGGCCGGCACCTGGATCCGGCTGGTCGGCGGGGCGATGGGCGACCGCCTCGGCGGCAGGGCCTGGCCGACGAAGCCGGCAGGCCGCGAAGCCGCGGCGGCGTTGCTCGACGAGGCGTTGCTGCGCTACGACGGTGCCGCCGCCACGGCGCTCGACAAGCGGCGCCTGCTGGCCTGGCTGACGAGCGACCTCACGGGGCTTGCAGTCGAGCCGCCCGATGCGGCGCAGCGAGCGGCTCTGTCGCCGGGCCAACTTCGGGCGGCGCTGTCCGGCCTGCTGGACGCGCAGGTAGGAGCGGGGCTGGGCCACCCTACCCGCCCTAAGCTGCGCTACAGAGTGGCTCAAGCCACCTACACGGCCCCTGCGTGCGTACACAACAACGGTTGCGGCGCCCAACAACATCCCAGACCCGCTCACTCGCAGCAACTGAACAAATTACAAAGTAGTGAATTAAATAATATTGAAAACAATAAAGTAGATAGGGGCGTCTGTGTGTTTGGGGGGGGAGGTGGGGGGGGCGCTGACCGCATGCCTCTGGAGCGCAGATGGCGGCGGCGCTGACTGCAGCCGGCCAGCACCAGCACGCAGCGGCGGCATCGGCCGCAGGTGCAGGCGGTGGGGCGCGCGATGGCGGTGGTGAAGGTGCGGACAGACCCAACGCGGGCGGGCTCGCACGGGCTGCAGCGGCGGCGATGGAGCGGCCGGCGAGCGGCGCAGGGCCCGGGGAGCTCAGCGACCCGGATCTCTTCCCTGCCCTGTCCACTGCTGGCCCTCCCAGCCGGGGAAGGCCAGACAAGGCGAGACCCCCTTCGCACACTCCATCCCGCCGCCCCGCACGTTTTCTCCGGAATTCTGAAAAAGTTATCCATTTGGATCTCGGATTATTTAACCTCCTCAGGTGAACGGCGGCTCCTGGTAATCCCCCCTCCCCCCCCCCCCCCCCCCCCCCATCCCCCCCATCCCTCCGCTCCTCAGGGGTCCCGGCGGCGACTCATCCCCACGCGCGTGGCGCCTCAACCGCTGCCGCACGGCGACTCCGCGCTGCTGCCTGCGGAACCGCTGAGAAGCGCGTTTGGGGCCGCCCCGTCGGAGGAGCCGCCGCCGGGGTGGCTCATCCGGCCGCTAGGGGGCTCGGCGGCGGTGCAGCAGCAGCACCAGCAGGAGGAGGGGGTTGCAGACTGCCCCGCCCGCCAGCCCGGCGCAGAGGATGGCGCCCCCCGGTGAGCCGGGAATAGCACTGGCTCCGCACCGCTCTCGCTCGCCAACCCTCATGCACGCGAGCTCTGGGAGCTCCGGGCATGCCAATGGCCCAGACATGTATTTTTGGTTTACTGTAGAGCGGCCCTTTTCATCCATCCCGCGCTGTACCGGTACATCAACATTTGTTTCATTTCTAGTTAGGCCCACTCTCCTGATGTCACTGTTGACCGCAGCTTGTGTGAGGATGGTTTCGGAGCATAGTTTGCTCCGAAACCATAAAGTAAGTATCATCTTGTTGATTCCGGAATAGTAGTATGATTACCAGGGGGTCCCGCTCCCTTTGAGTATTAGTGTCATCTGAAATATTGTTATACTCAATGGTGTTTCTCTTTGCGCATGGTATGACTACTCAGTTGGCAGCGTGAAATGCAGGATCCCCTCCTTGTCGCTGCCTCTCACGGAGTTTCCTGCCCCCCTCCGCCTCCCGCTCCCCCTCCCCCTCCCCCATGCTCCACCTCCGCGGTGCAGCTCCGCAGCAGAGCCTGCCGCTGTCCTCCCCGCTGTTGGAGGTCCGCCAGAGCACAGGGTGGCTCAGGTCAGTCAGGGCAGACCGGCGCCCGCCAAGCAAGGCGCAGTAAATGAAGCAACGGAGGGGGGAACTGCGGCACAAGCTAGGGACAAGGAGGCGGAGGACGGGGCGCTGTGGGGGGAGGCGGCGCCGCTATTCTGGCTGGCGGCGGGACACGCGGCGCTGCTGCGCGCTGGGGCGGTGCCCAGCCTGTCGGCGCAGCTGGGGCAGCTACTCCAGCTGCTCACTGCCTCCCTAGAGGCCCCAAAGCCAGCAGGTGCAGCTCAGGCCCCCGTAACAAGCCCGGTTACCCCTCCCTCTGATTGTGCCGCTGTCAGCTCCCCTCCCCCCTCCACCCCTTCCTCGCCCCCGGGCATCATGGTTTCGGAGAAGTGGTTTCGGAGCATTTTTGAGGGCTTGCAGCTTTTGAATCACACAGCATGTAGACCCAATGTCGTGCTTTCCGTGCATACTTCTATGGGACGAAAGGGGACACGGTGGTTTCGGAGCAAGAGCCTGGTTTCGGAGCTAATTGAAGGGCTCCAGCTGCTTGCTGTCTTGTCCTTTCCTGCATGGATATACAGCAGCAATCCCCTCTCATGTGGGCAATTTGTCCCGGCTCAGGCCCCATTTCTTCATCTCCTTACGCCTCTCATTTCCTTATCTCGTTTCCTTATACCATCCCGCTCTCATGCGCATAGACATGCGCCGCTTAGCCTGTGCGTATCCCGCTGCATCCCCTGCTCTCACTCCCGACGCCGCCCTCCATGTTACCCGCCTTGCTCATCCCGCACCATAGCGGCAGCCAAGCAGGGCAGCGCCGCCTCCCCCTGCGGGCTGGACCTTGCCGGCAGCGGCCTGGCGCACCGGTACTGCATCGCCGTTCTGCAGGGCTCGGGCCGGCTCATCCAAGCAGCACCGGCGCGGCTGATGGCGGTGCTCATCGACCGCGGCTCGCGCGTGGGCGAGCAGGTGCCTTCGCCCACTGGCCACCCTACTCTGCCACTCACAGGCGCAACTGCCAGCCTGCTGCCCACACCAGTACCAAAAGGCTGAACAGCGTCAGGCGCACAATGTACCACATCGCGTGGGAGAGAATGATACCGATGGTTTCCGCGGGGTTTCCACCTGGCTGACGAGGATTTTTGGCTCAGATGCCAATTTCATAGTCTTGGTTTTTGAGAAACAAGGGCATTTAGGGTTAAGACGCTGGTATCTCTAACCCTAACCCTTGAAACCTCGCATTCTCCCATGAAACCCTAGGTGAGTGAACGTTCAATCCCCCCCTCCCCCCAGTCCTCAGCTTCACTCACCGCTTTTCTGGCCCTTGTGTCCGGCAGCTGGCAGCGCGTGCGCCGGAGTTGCTGGCTGCTATGGAGGAGGGCATAGCTGCAGAGCGGCAGCGAAGGTCTGCCCCCACCTCCGCCCTCCCAGCCCAGCCCTCCACCCCGGTCCCTGCTCGGAGGGCGCCGGATCCTGCCTCCCCAACAGCCTCTTAGAGCGCTTCGACCACGTTCCACATCGAAAGCTGTTGCGCATCGCGTCATGTGTTTCCTGCAGACAGGTGTGTCGTTATAAATGGGTACTGACACGATACAGTGTACCACGACTGTCGGTGTATGGCTGCACGGCGCATGTGCTGTATTTGCTTCAGTAGAGGAGGCTGTGCTGGAGCCACCAGTAGGGACGGTGGTGCCAGAGTCATAGATCATCCGGGCGATCAATGGTGTCACCGGTGAGGAGCGGGTGTAGGTCGCTGGCTGTACCTGCCCTCCCTGCCAGCCCCAGCGTGTAGCTCTGAGCACAGCAGGGGCATATACAGATGGCCGCTGACTAGATGGAGCGTCCATTTCAGCTACTGTATCATGTCTCCTCCGAGCTCCCCTCGTCTTGCTCTTCAGGAACGGCAATCGACCGATGGCATTGTCTTCCCCCTTCCCCCCTTCATTCTTTCGGACACTAGGATGGGCTCAGGCAGGTGATCTCTGTGGTCCCCTTTTCCCACCGGAGTGCAGTCACACTGTTGTGGCGCTCTCCCTCTCACACCCCGTGCGATGTCGCCCCTGGCAACATGACACCGTGGCACCACGTTTCCAGCTCCCTCACCCACCATCCTTTACCCTTCCTCCGGTACCCACTCCCCTTCCCTTCAAGACCGCCTCAAGACCCCTGGCTCCAACCTACCCCCCCCCCCCCCCCCCCCCCCCCCCCCCCTTCCTTATCCTTGGCCAGACTGCGCAGCGACAAGGCGTACAACTCCGTGGCGGCGGAGGCGCCCAGTCGCGGCACGCCCAGCTTGGTGGGGCTGACATGGACGCTCGGCCAGGAGCTCAACCAGGTGCCCTCCACCCCCTACCCGCTTCCCTCTGCGGCCTGCACGTGCAGGCACCGCCATCCACCACCCGTAACCAGCCCCCAGCCGCTGTCTCTTCAGAGCCGCGCCAGCTTCGGCTGCCTGACCTCTCGACGCTGCGCAGGGGCCGCGGTCGCAGCAGGACCAGCAGCGAGTGAGCAATCTGGAGCGCTGCCGCGACGATTTTGTCAAGCTGATGCAGGTGCGCGTGCGTGTGTAGTGTGTGTGTGTGTGTGTGTGTGTGTGGTGGGGGGAGGGGGGGGGGGGGATTATGTGAGGGAACTGGGGGCTGCGCTGTTGTGTTGTGCTGACGGCTACATGGCAGATGTTACGCCCAATTCAATGAACGGTGTTTCGGGATAGGCTGACACACCAGCCTGGCCAAACAGCGCTGGGAGTCGCGGCTTGTTTCAGTTTAGAATGCAACGTTCAACTCCGAAGATACTGACATGATGGAGGCTGTTTATGGAGGACCCCTTGAGAGAGGCTGCGCTGGAGACCTCCTGCCACCCGACACCCCCCCCCCCCCCCCCCCCCTTTCCTCCAGCATTCTTTCCCACCCGTACCGGCGCTGTCCTGACCCACCCCCCCTTCCCCCCGCCGCCCACCCCACCCTCTGTCCCGGCTTCCTCCCCTCACCCAGGACGCCTCCCGAGGCTCCTTCACCGCGCCCAACAAGAGCCAGCAGGGTGGGGTCAAGCAGGCGAGTGGCCCCAGCCTGCAACTGCGCGCCGCTGCCGTCCTGAAACCCGGACGCCGCACCGTCACTGGCCACCTGGCCTTCCACTGCAATCACCTCTGGCTACCTGCCGCTGAGGATGCTGACGGTGTGTGAATACGTGTGTGTTTATGGGCTGGGCAGATCCCGGAGGGGCTGCACGATTCAGGCGGCCGCAAGGGAGCGCCGCCCGTGAACGAGGAGATGGTGTCCGTGCTGAAGCAGATGCGGTACGCGGCCCAGCCCGTAAGCAGACACACCGCGCCCCTCCTTGCCACGACCTCGCTCTGACCTCTCTCGCCCAGCACCCCCCCCCCCCCCCCGCGTCACTCACTCTTGTCTTGTTGGGAAGGAGGGGCCTCCACCCTGCGTCCCAGCAACTCTCACCCCCCCCCCCCCTCCGGCCGCTCCATCCGGCGTGCAGCTACAAGGCAGCAGAGCTCCTGCAGGGTCTGCACCCGGGCAACCTGCCAGGCTTTGCCGCCATCTTCCTGGGTGGCTTCCTGCAGGTGCGGCGCGCGGGCGGTCTCGGTTCACGCCGGCCCACCAGCTTGGATGGAACCCCGAGCCCGACCATTTATCATAATCGAGCTGATTCTTGTATCTTTATTATCACATATCTGACAACTCTTGCACCGTCATCCTTATATAGCGAGCTACGTTCATTGAGCTAGGTAGGTAAATCCCCTCCTTTTATCAAATATCTCCTCTGCTAGGCTTGGACACATCTGGCTGGCTTTGTTTTTAATCTATAAATGCAGTGCATACATACCTACATTTTGTGACTGTGTTTATAAATGTTTAGGTGCGTGCAGGCTGCGGGGCTGGAGGATACTGGGATTGTGGGGTGGCGCTGACATGCACCCGTGGGCCGGAGGACTGAGCGGCGTGCGGCGTGCGGCTCGTGGCTGCAGGCGGCGCGCACGGGCGAGGCCGTGATGGACGACCAGCTGGCGTCCCTGGAGCAGAAGGACCCGTCGCGCTTCCAGCGCCTCAGCCAGCGCTTCCATGCCAAGCCCGGCTCTGCAGGCGGCGGCGGACGGGTGCGCCCCGCCGCATGCCTTCGCCCCCCCGCCCCCCCCCCTCCACTGTCCGCAGCTCTGTCGCCGTCGGCTCCCTGCCATGCCTTGGCCCCCCCCCCCCCCCCCCCCCTCTCAACCGCCCACCCTCTTGTTTTTACAGCCTGTGCGTGCGGGGGTTCTGATGTTGTCATGTCAGGGTGCGGGGAGGACGGGCGGCGGGCGCGGGGGTGGGCGCGGAGGCCGAAGCGGTGGGCGCCTGCCCCTCTGCCACGCCCACTTCCCCACCCCTCCTCCCATCTCGGAGACCCCCCCCTCCCCCCCAATCCACCCCTGCGGCACCTCACCCAGGCGCCCACCACTTTTTCCGGCCATATATAGCAGGCGGTGCTGCTGCCGGCTCAGTCGGAGCGGACGAGCAGGCGGCGGTCTCCCTGGCGGTGGCGGAGGAGTTCCCGGCGTCGCTGCAGCTGTACGTCGTGTTCCTGGAGGTCCGCGCCCCCCACTCCCCATTCTGGCCTTAATTCTATAGCCGATTATATATACATATATATTTGCATGAGAGAGGGGGGGGAGAGGTTGGGGAGGGGGATAATCTGTACATGCGCATTTGATGCGATAATACCCCATCGATATACCTCCGATGCCGTCCTGGACTACATCGACCCCAACGTGAATCCCAGCCCCGGGGAGAGAGAGGAGGGGGGGGAGGGATAGTAGCCTTACATGGAGCTGCAGGTGGTTTAGGGGATAACCGCATCCCAAATAGGGTATTATTGCCGAGCCCTCCCGAGGTGATTAAAACAGATAGTCCATACTTTTATCCCACTTAAGTGTGAAATGAAGCGCCGGCGATAACTAACGACACTATCACAGGCTCGTGAAGCTGTGACGTTCGTGAAACTTGTGGCTGTCTTTTCTCGCTCGCCCTGCACCGTCTTTCGGTCCGCGCGGAGACTACTATGTTCTGCATTGTGACTGGGGGGTGCTCCAGACCCGTCCCGGGAGAGCCGCAGTGGGCCTACCAACGCCAACTTCACACGATAGTACGGCGACTGATTTGGGGGCATGTGC
Organism: Tetraselmis striata; assembly: GCA_006384855.1. Lineage (NCBI taxonomy): Eukaryota > Viridiplantae > Chlorophyta > Chlorodendrophyceae > Chlorodendrales > Chlorodendraceae > Tetraselmis > Tetraselmis striata. The sequence continues at coordinate 252,222 of VCJN01001385.1, forward strand.
GGCCCGTTTGCCCTGGTAGGCCTGCGACTCGGCGCGGCTCAACGCCGCCATCGCGAGCGCGACGTCCGCGCGCCTGGCGGAGCTCAGCCAGCTAGGGCTGCCGGGCGACCGCGGCGCGGGGGGCGCCCTCGCCGGCGGCCAGGAGGCGCTGGGCGACCGCGTGGCGCAGCTCACCTCCCTGGCGCTGCTCCTCTCCTACTTCAGCTTCGCCACCGCGGCCTCCGCCAACGCCGGGTCAGCCGCCCTCCTGCCCCATTCCCTCGGCCGGCGCTGTGCCCTGCCCCTCTGGGCAGAACCTGCCCCGCCCTGCCTCGATCCTAGTTACAGCCTCATGTGCCACAAGCAGCTTCTCAAAGGGGTGCCCCGCCACGGCAACGGCGTTCCCGCAGGTAAAGTCTTACCACCCATTTTAGAAAGGTCGGCAAGTGTGCAGTGTGAAGCGCTGTGTACAGTGAACATAACAGCTACATAAGCAATGTTTCCCTGTGTTATGGGAAGTGGCGCCGGGAGTAGCTACGGAACCGGACAGGGATCTTCAGCGCCTGCGCGGTCGCGCAGCTCGTCCTTGGCTGTCTCTCAGCTGGAGCCGACCCTGCATCGGGTACATGTACATCCGGGTAGACAGGAGCCGGCACGGTGGATGACGACGTCGCAGATGTGGCTGACGCATCTCTCTCCCTTCTCTTTCCAGGTTGGTGGCGGACGCAGGCGCGGCCGCTTCCGCCGCCTCGGCGGGCCTGCAGACCGTGGGGCCGGTGCACCTGGACACCGTGCTCTGCAGCGCCGAGACCACGGACGGCGCGGGCCTGGCCGCCACGCTGCCGTGGCTGCTGGCGTACCTGCGCTTTGTGCCGCGACACGGCGGCGCGGCCGCGTCCGTGCGCCGCAGCTGCCTGCTGCCCTGGCTGGCCGGGCTGTACCGCCGCCCGGAGCTACGCCCGGAGAGCGCCGCCTTCGGAGCCGCCGCGCTTTGCCTGCGGTGACCCCCCCCACCCCCTTCCCGTACCCGTCTCCCTAGTGAATATTTGCTCTTTTGTGGTCCACTTGTGGTTTACCACGACTGCGCACTGAGATTTTCCGCCGCTGAGTCGGGGATCGTTTTGGTCACAAGGCATTGAAACACAGTGTGCTTTATCGACGTCGATTTAATCAAGAGTTTGCCTGCCACTTACTTCAACTATTTCTGTTACCTGTCTGAATCGTCGATATTGTGCCAAGTATTTAATGGCACATTATCATGTGAGGATGATAATGTAATAGTTTGAATGGTAATCCAATGGCGGTTTAGCCACCTGCATCTCGATGTAAGGCTCCCCTCTCTCTCTTTCAAATGGCGGCTGCTAGTTTCATTTCCGCGCTTGCATATATGAGCTACCTTCACGCCTTGCTAGGGTGGGGCCGTCTGTCTGTCCATTATTATCAGGTGAGGAGTACGCAGATCCAAGAAGCGTCATTCAATCTGCACACGCAAATAAATAGTTCGTCATGGTCAATGTTGTGCCTTGGCCGATTCTGTGGCAGCCGGGCAACTTGCCAACATAAATTGGAATTCACATGGTATGCATTATTACATTCCATGCAATCGAGCAATGCAATTTTCAGCTCATGCAGTATTATCATGAATGATGCTCCATACTGTTACCCAGCTAACTATGGCCCTCCAGATCGATCCCTCCCCCTTTCCCGGGGAAAAACACGAAGTAATGTTTCTACATGCCCACGTATATATATGCGCTCACTCTTGTTCCCCCCCCCCCCCCCCCCCCCTCCCTCCCCCTCACATTGTCCCGGGACTGCCAACGTGCGCAGTTCTTTGCTGGACGACTGGGCGGCGCAAAGTGGCGGCTTTCTGATCGGCAGCGGCGGTCTCTTGGAGATGGAGCGCGCCGCGAGTGGCGCGCCCGAGCTGGAGCGCTGGAGCGCCTTGCCGCAGATGCTGCTGGAGATGGCGGCGGCAATGGATGCGCGGTTTCCCCCCCCCCCCCCCCCGCCCCCGCGCGCTCGCGCCGACCGTCGCCCTCTTCCCCCTTGACGTATTTAGACATACACATTAAAATCCTCTCGACGAGTTGTATTCCAAAGTCGGGGTGAATTGTGTTTCTCTCGCCAACTTGCGTCGATTGCCATTACCACCATCATGTCGGTGCGGGGATGGCTGAGAGTAATTGTGGAAACCTGCGCTAATACTGTCGCGCCGCGCCAGGTACGCGGCGTACTGCTGCCCGGCGCTGGAGGAGGCGGTGCACCGGGCGATGGCGAGTTTTGCGGGCGGACAGGGGGCGGACGCCCTGCGTCAACGGCGGCCCCATAGTACGCCCCCCTTTGCCTTGATGATGAACCCCCCCCCCTTCCCCCATTGCCTCCCTGTGTTGGCTGCCAGAGCTTAGTCGTATATCGACGTATCGACCCCAGCTGACTCCCTGAATTATGTGCCCATTGCTGACGAGTGGCCTCTCTTTCCCCTCGGGCCTTGCAGTCCGGCGGCTGACGCCATCGCAGCCCAAGGCGCAGCCCTCCAGCGCCGTGCCGCCGGCGTTGCAGGCGGCTGCATTCCCGGTGCACGACGCAGTGAAGCTGCGTCTTCAGAAGGCCTTCCTGGACGAGTACAGCGGGCTCGGCCAAAAGGTGAGGATTCCCAACCGCACCACGCCTCACCGCTCTCGACCCCGTCGACCAGCTGTCGGTCATTACTATGTTCCACTCCACCGCTCACTTTAGCATTGGTAACATGACTCTCATGTTTTGAATCTCGAAGGCTATTCTTACGGCACTAAGTGACCGCCCGGCGCCCCGCCTTGGATCCGCCTTCCCTCTAGGTGCTTCTCCGGGACCTTGTGGCGTACGTCAGCGATGTCGCGGCCGCCAACGCGGTCACGCTGGTCACCCAAGCAGGCCTCAACCTCCCACCTCTAGACAGCTGGCTGGAGACCGTGCTGTGGGGCGTCGCAGAGCAGCTCCGGGCACCTGGGGGCGGCCTCAATGGCATCGAGGGTGCTCCGCCCTTTAAACCATCCCCGCCCCTAACCCCCACCCCTCATCGAGACAACGACTCACATGTCGAGCGTTTTCGAATTATCACGCCCGGCATCCCAGTAAGCGAGACAAAAAAATTACAGCAATGCGTCAGCCGATCCCAGACTTTTACATGTCACTGATGATACTATTTATCGACCGCCACAGATGCTGCCGATACACGGCACTGATGAAAATGTCAACCGCTGCACCGTTGCTGCCGAGCGGCAGGGCTGGACGAAGCGGTGCTGCGGCAGCGGCTCCTGGGCAGCCCGGCGCTCGCGGAACAGCTGGAGCGAAAGATTGGGGACACCACGTACGCGACGCTGGCGGCGGCATTTGAGCAGGCGACTCCCGAGATCGGGGCGGCCATCAAAGCTGCGCTGCGCGCTCTGGTGCCGCCTCTCATGGAGGACGCCGTCCTCCGCACCGCGATCGCGATTGCGGTGGAATACGCCGCGTCGACATGCGCGCAGCAGTTGCTGGAGCTGGTCCCGAGGAAGGTGGGGCGCCATTCAGCACTTCCCATTATTAGCTTGCTGCTCGTCGACACGATGCTCAGTGTCAACTCCGTTCCCCGCGGTCCTGATTGCCCCCTGCCTGGCGTACATTATTTAGGTGCAGCAGCACGCCGCACAGGCGTGTCAACGGACGGCAACCAAGGTGGTTAAGTCGGTACGGTCTGGACAGCCGTCGCCGTCGCAGGCCGCGAGCAGCAATGCCGATACGGTGGGTATCGACGTCACTCTCTCCCCTGCCGTCGCACGTGCCGCCCCGAGCCATGAAGCGCAGAGCGACTCGTCGACCTCGACGCCGCGGCTGCAGTCCCGAGCGGGTCTAGGCCACCTGGCAGTAACCGACCCCAGCGTAAGGGCCTCGGCGGCAAGGGCCGACAGGAAGGACATGGACAGCGACGGGTCGCCTTCACGCCTGATACCCCAACCGAGTACTGCTTGGCGTATAACCGCGGTCGCCGTCCACAGGCAACCCCCCCCCCCCCCCCCCCCGAACAAAATTGCTGACTGTATGACCGGACCATATTAAAGGTGTCCGACTGTGTCCACGGACTGCATCACTATCGCAGGGGCCCTGACGACCGGATAAGTAGGGCGTGCCTGTACCCGCTCGACGGCGAGAAGCCCCCCCAAGCCAGTTGCGCGTCGCCAGTACCGGGCCTGGAAAGGATGCTGGCGACGCCGCTTGGGTCGGCGTTCCGTCCGCCGGCACCGCAAGGCAGTATCGGACCACGTCGATCCGCCGGCCAAGGCGCGCCCGCCGTACGCGTTTCGACGCCCGGCCAAACTGACAGCTGTGGTGCAGCTGCCGATGTCACGCCGGCGTCTAGTGTTGCGGCGATGGCAAACCGAATGGAGCGGCTAAGCACGATGGGAGGCTCGACGCAGGACGACACGACGGCGCAGTGTCACCCGGCGCCCCTCAAGTTGGCGTCCCTGTTAGAGGAGGCGGCGACATCGATGCCAGGTAGCGAGGCGGCGCCGTCCCTGCTGGATGAGCGCAAGGCGCGCGCATTGGAGAGCCGAATCGACCCTCAATCGCAGCGCGACTCCAGCCTCGCTCGCCTCGGCTGAATAATCCGGAACGGCGTGCACGCAAAAAATAAACTGTACAACTTAAATGTGGCGAAAAGCGGCATTTTGTACTCTGCCATTCCTTCCGCGCTGTAATGCTGACTCCCTCTTGCCCAGCACGCGGGCGCCCACAGATGAGACACGACCAGTACCGTACCATGTGCTGCTTTTACTTTCCTCGTTGGCCCTGGTATCCGTGTTCATTAATTCGCCACCAGACGGCTGCGCCTGCTGTAGATAGGTGTCAATAGAATTCGCGACGATTCCAGCTACTTGCATCAGGAATAGCGAGGCTGGCTCACGTGTAAAAGCATCCCTTGCGCCCGCTGCTGCCCGTGGTTGCCACCTATCATGTAATGAAATCGCTAGCAGGTTATGACGTTGAGTCCCCACTGGGTGTGGTCTCCATACACTTTGGGTAGGTGGGTCGATTCAATGGTGGTCCGAGATGAGTACGGAATGGCAACCCAAGTCCAGTACGTACAGTCCTCCACTGCCGGCATCTTTGCATGTCTTTTCTGGGTGGACTTTCGGTTGCCTCATCCCTAGTTGCGCATTATCTATGCTGTTGCAACCATAACAAGGAATCTCATCATTCAGTGTGCCAATGATGCGCCAGGGACAATTCAACATGTCTGTGGCGTGCACGCGGGTCTCCATATGTCGGAATATGCCACGTGGAGTAACTCAGAAGTAGTGCGGCATGGGATGCAAATAAACGACTGTGTGGTTATTGATTTGAGCGCATGGCAAAGCAATTTTTGGACTCAATTAAGGTTCCCGATGATATACAAAATATCAATATCACCCCATTGCTTCTCGGCGCACGGTGCGGGGTCTAGTAGCTTGAGCTAGCAGGTTGCATGCCACACGCGCAACGCGTCCGCCATGCAAAATTAAAGCAATTTCGTTGAAATTTATCGCACAAACATATTTACATTTGCGTCGTCGGCGTATCAGCATAGTTGCATGTTTTGGAGCATTTCTGAGTAGTTAAAGCCCGCCGGCAAGCACATTGCACTGTAGCCCTGTAGCTCCATTTCTCCAAAATTCAGAGTTATTGCTAAAATTGTAGTTATCATCATAATTGAATAATGCTTCTTACACTCCTTTTCATGCAATGTGCTGGTCAAAGCTATATCACAGCATGCACTACCTTCCTCATCGCGGGTGGCGGCACCGGAAGCGTGTAATGGGACCAGCAAGTTATGGGCCAGCATTTCGAATTTTCACGCATGCTTTGCAAGTGCGGTGGCTTCACGACGTAGTCGTAGCTACAGCGCCGTCATTTTGCCTTTGCCCTTTGGGCATGCTGGGCGACATGTTCCTGAACGACACATGGCTTGCTTAAACTTGCGCACTGGTTTTGGAGCTTCTCCGACGACACGACCCCGTGCTCAATTCACTGTGCGCGGGTGATATAGGCGGGCTCTTATCACTGGCGGGATAATATATGTATAGATAACGCTAACTAAAATCACACCCGCCTTGATTGAAAAGTCGCTTGAAGTCGTTTGCACGACAATATCGCACAACGTCTACAAACAGTGGTTCACAATAAATGCAAGGTGCGTCAAAAGTTGCATGGTTGCGGTGTTAAGCAATATGGGCCTCAAAACCCTTGTTTTCAGGGGATTAGACACGCGCCACAATACAATCCAAGTGCCGACGTCTTGCCCCCGGGCTTTCACGGATGGGTCAACACGATGATCACAGATACAACTTGGTACAGATGACGATCACGGATATAACTTGGTACTGTATTACCGTGTAACGTCGTGGGCGCTGTGGTTTATGGCTAACTACGTCTGTAATAGAAATGGTCTATCATCCTTTGAAACCATAACATTGCCATTGCTATTTTCATGTATGATCAAAGCTACCATGCAGCAAAACATGGATGATAATAAAAACAATGCAAGAGTAAAGTCTACTAGACAAGCTCCGAAACCATCATGTGTCATGCAGCCGAAACACACACACACACACACACACACACACACACACACACACACACACACACACATGTATATACATATACATGTATACTTTGTATATGTTTTAGAATTACTCGCGAAATTGCAAGAATGATATACTATTCCACAAACTCTTAATGATGGATCGCGTCCTGCTATACAACTGACGCTTGCTGCGCTTGCTTGCGTCGCTAATCGTAGCCGCAGCAGCAGCGGCAGCAACAGCAGCAGCCCTGCTGCGTGCTGCGGGCGGCTGCCGAGAAGCGAAAAACGACGACACGTAGTCGCTAAGGATTGCAGGTACCGTAGTCGCTATCAGCACCTGATGGCAGTCCGGCAGCTCCAATAAGTCGTGCGCCGGTCCGTAATGGCACAGCGCCGACAGCGAGCGCATCTGATGGCCGACCTGTTGTGACGCGTCACGGCAACGCCGGGCTGCGCACTCTGACCCGTATACCGAGCGTACCCCAGCCCAGTGTACCTGCCCGCCATGGGTGCCGACAGCTCCCGGCCGGCGGGCCATCAGGTGCGCTCGCCGTCGTCGGCAGCAGGGCGGCGTGAAGCCCCACTCGCACCGCCCCGCGTCCCCCGCGCTGAGCCGCGACCTCACCTGCTGACCTCGTCTAGTCGCAGGCGGGGGAGCCCTACGCGAACATCACGGCGGCGGCGCCAAGCGAGTCGGAGCACGGGACCGCACGCTCCTCCACGCTCGGGCACATGCGGGCGCTGGGAATGGTCCGTGCAGAGGCATACTTGCCTCCCTGCGACCCCCTCCACACTCTCGCACGCGCAGTCGCTGAGCGGACGGATGCCGGGAGGTCCTGCGCTCCTGCGATGACGGTGGGGCGGCGCTGTTCCGCAGGAGCGGGCCGCCGCGCTGCAGGAGCGAGCGAATACCTTCTCCGGCCCGGGAGGCGCGCAGTGGGCGGACGTGGTGGAGGCCATCTCGGCGTCCGGTGCGTCCCGCCTGCCGCCCGCCGCTCGCCGCCTGCTGCGCGTTGCCGCTCGCATCCAGCGCATCGCAACGCCGCTTCTCTCATGCTCCAGCCTCTAACAGCGCCGCTGTGCCTCGCCGCACAGACGAGCTGAACCTCGACCCCCAGCGGGTTCTGCAGGCGCTGAAGGTTGCCTTACGCCTTCCATACACCCCCTCCATCCCTGCCCCACTCCGCCCACATTATGCACCTGCCTCCCCACGCACACACCCCCTCACCCCCCCTCCCCTCCCCTGGGTCCTGCTAGGCGCTGGAAAGCTGGTCGCTCGCGCGTACCGACGAGATTGTGGAGACGCAGGTGGGATGCACCGCAGCGCCACGCCCGCACTTGGGAGACGTGACAATGCTGTGCAACGCCCCCACTATTCCTAGCAACCCCTCAGCGAACATTCCTTCAACCCCCCCCCCCCCCCCCCCTCCTCACTGCCCAGCGTGGGATCCACCGCGGCATGGATGCGCTGGATAAGGATTCCGCCGCAGTCCTGCACGAGCTTGAAAGGTGGGCGGCTAGCGGTGTCCGAATGAGCTGGCGGAGCGCAAGGTTACCTAGGGGCCACGGTCATGCTGAGGGCTGCTGCGCCACCTCGCAGGATTGCCACCCAGATGCGGCGAGACGCTGTGCGGATCCCGCAGTCCGGTGTGGCCCAGGCCTGCGTGGGTCAGCGCGCGACCATTTTCGACGGAGCTCTTGGTGGGGGCATACTCACGGCCGTTGGCATGTGTTTGCAGTGGCGAAGATCGAGGCGCAGGTGGAGCACCTGTGCTCCCAGCTCGAAGGTAGACGAATGTCACACTTTATGGGGGCGGTGGGGGTGGAGGCTCGATGTGCATAAAGTGTTTGAATGTGTATTTACTCCGGGCAGAGGGGGGAAGGGTAAGGCCCAGAGCGGCTGGGCGCGGTGCCGCAGAGCCGGGAGCCTGAGCGCTGGGCCTCCCGCCAGGCATGCTGCAGACGCACCAGCAGATTGAGGAGCACCTGGAGAACATGCTGCCGGTGTCGGAGACTGCCGGCGGGCAGGCCTCTCCGTGCCGGACGCTGTCCAGCGACTCTGCCCCGGACGCCACGCCTCGGCGATGAAGCCAAGCCTTGCACGGCCTGGCCGCGATCACAGGGCGCGAATGGCTCGCTGCTCCCTAAACGAGATGGAACCGCCGCGCATAACAAGCCCTTGCCGTCAATGACCCTCATGTTCCGCTTCATGTCTTCCGTGAGATTTGGAAGTTCTCCAACTCCAACAGATTTGGAAGTTCTTGCCACTTTATTCCTGCCAGTCGTCCAGCTACACAAGCCAGCTGTCTTACGGCCTGGCCACGCGACCCCGCACCGGGTCTGCTGCCTCCGTGAGGGGACATTGCACGTAGCATGTGGTCCTCTGAACGCCAAGCAAGGACTCCATCGATTCACATTGTTTTTACACCAAAGACGGGGCTATGAGTGCACCGGTCGATGCCGCGTGGCACCACATGAGTACACACAAGCTGTGCACATGTAGCTTGACACGGTTGGTCCGGACACCGCAAGGTCGGAGACGCAGACGCCGCCGGGCGCAACTGTCTGTGGCCCACAACATCTGGTTTCGGTGCATCACAATGCATTGCATGTCCGAGTGCAATCCAACACACGCACATGCGCGTCTTCTGCAGTTGATGAGGAGTGTAGCATCTCCTCGACGTAGGGTGCTGCGGCGCGGCGACGGGTGCCGTCATTGCCTCACCCTCTCAAAGTGGCAGCTCGGAAACTGAGAGCAGACGGCGGGCCACAAACTTTGCTTTTGTTGTGAAGCCTGGCGTTCAGAGGGCTGCATGCTGCAGGCTACAGTCGACCCTACGCAGCTTCGTGCAGCCGGGCGGCCCGGCAGCTGGCCTGTGTAGTTGGACAAAGACTGGCCGGAACAAAGGTTGCTGTGCCAAATTTCAAATTTAAATTGTCGTGAAGTCTGTTGAGTGTTGGGTGGGCGTGCAGCAAAAGCTCACCCTGCAACAAGGCCCCAGTGAGGGAGAACGGCGTCAGCGTCCAGGCCGTCATCAGGGGGAGGCCAATCAGGGGTACTGAGCAGAGGGTGTGCGCATCATCCACGAGGCCCGGTCATTGGAGCAAGCCTGTGCGATTGCCGACTGTGTCATGCACATTTGGGGGTGAGGATATTGATTTCGAGGTTCCAGTCAGTTGGAAGCTCGGGAAGTTAACATTTCTTGCAACCTTGTTCCTGCTTAATCTTCATGCTAAACAGGCCAGCTGTGTTACGGCCCGGCGGCACGAGCCCGCATAAGGTCCAGTAATGAAATCGCGCAGCGTTCACCCTCTCAAGGCCAAGTTCCTCACTCCCTCCCCCCCCCCCCCCCCCCCTTCCTAGCACCCGGCAGAGTGATTCCTCGCGGGCAAAGCGCCACCTGCAGCACTGCGTCCCAGCCCCAGGCACCCATCCGGTTTGATTAGGCAAGTTGTGAAGGCCCCTCAACTCGCCCAGCACGGAGAGATCCCAGCCCTCCCCCCCGGGCCTGGAAGCCCGCTGCATAGCAACATCCAGCAGAGCTGAAGTTCGGGAAGCTAGACTAAACTGATGCCGGCGCCAAAGCGGAGATGGCCATGGCAAACCTTCCGTCTCACCCAATGGCAAGACGGACCCGCCAGTGTGACGGCGTACATGTGACGATTACGCACTCTCATCCTGGCAACAGCCCCTCCCTATGCTAGGGCGCGATAAATGGAGCCCAAGGCACGCCGACGGAATTGTCTACATGCATAGCGGCGAACTTTAGACACAAAATGTCAGGATGGCATATCCTGCTGTGCGTGATCGACATGATGGCGGCGGCGTTTCGCGATGGGGGCGCCCATGATGAGTGCCACATGGGACACAAATAAACATGACGCGGAATCACGACGTGGTGTTACAACCTACCAACTACTATGTCTGCAATATATATGGAATGCTAAGGGTCTGCTCTGTCCGGCTCGGGGCACCTGCTTTGGGGAGGGCTACCCACGGGCCCCACTCGCACGAGCCACATACTGCGGCTGCTGCTGCTGCGGTAGCCAAACTTCCGCTAGAAGAGCAGTGAAGCAGAGTATCACAGTCCACAAAAAGCGACCCGCAGCCGGCGCACGGCGGGACGGAGGACCGCAGCGCGCCCGGCTACGACCACGACAAGGGCCACCCTTGCTCGTGTTTGACAGGGGGCCCCCTTGGCCGGGCTCCACAGCCGGGCCTCCATGATGACCGGATGACCGGTTCACTACTTGTGCAGCAGGTTGGAGCTCGGTTAATCCGGGGTTGGTCCGCCAGCTGCCTCGCTTGCTTCCCGTGACGCGTTGGGTCACAGCTGGTCGGCGCAGCGGGACAGCGGCCACGCCAGGAGCGCGCCAAACGCGAGGTGCAGCGCGCCCGACATGGCGAGGTAGCGGTTGTACGCGGGGCAGGGCTGCGTGGTCCACACCCGCCACACAATGGCGGCCGACAGGGGCGCGCTGGCCAGGGGCCACAGCGCCGCGCCGGGCACGCCCAGGCCCATCCAGTACAGCCCCAGCAGGAAGGCCACCAGCGGCTGCAGCGCGATCTGCGGTCGCGGCGGCGGGCAACCAGCGCGGGAAGGTTCAAGACAACCCCCTCCCAAACCCTAGCGGCCCTCCCCCCACCGCACATGTGTCGTAACTCACCCGTAGTGCGATCGCAGGTGTGGGGCAGAGCGCCTCGGCGCATTTGCGAAAGAGACCGGCCCGGTTATCACCTCCACGCGATGACCTTGTCCATGGCCCAGGCGGCGATGCTCTCACTTTTCTTGGGATGTGGCGCGTGGTAAGATATATACCATAAATGAGTAACAGTGCCACACGGTCACCCACTATCTATCCGTTCGGCGTGTGGTGTATAATTATTCGAGATCCGGGCCTCGGGGCACCGTTTGGAACGTCGTCTTACACCGCAGCACCATTGAACAAGTACAATGGGTACTCAAACCAAACGGAACTTAAAAATAAAACGACGTCCGTTAATGAGTGAAAGTGCACACCCGTCTGTCCATCTAATATAATTAATACCCTGGTCGCACCGCTCTCGCCTCTCACTGGGCCTATAGCAAGGGGGGGGGGGGGGGGGGTAGCTCCACCTGCGCCCTGGCAAACGGCAGCCCAAAGCGCACGGCCAGCGTGACCTTCCCCGCCTTGGCGTCCGTCCTGATGTCGCGCGCGTTGTTGATGGCCAGCAGCTCCGCCGCCATGAGCCCCACCTGCAGGCCCGCCACCACCGTGGCCTCGCGGAACATGGCGCCACCCTGGTGCACGAAGCGCATGCCCGCGGTGGCCATCACCCCGAAGAAGAGCAGCACCGTGACGTCCCCCAGCCCGTGGTAGGCCAGCGGGAAGGGGCCGCCTGGCGGGGCGGTCGGAGCGCCAACCACGAGGCTCAGCGCGGCGGGGATCGGCGCGAGGAGGGCCGGGGCCAGCAGGGGGGAGAGGGCGGTCCTTCACGCGGCTCGACGCATGGCATTATAAAGATGCGACTTGGCCCAATGGTGCTGCAATGTCTGACCCAGATAACCGCGCCGGCACTAGGCATCGAACACGAGACAAGTTTGTGCGGACGGAACCGAATAATAATCGGCCATCGACCCACAAAACGAAGCCAAGAATCGACTCGGCAATGAACATTTTGGGCTCTTGCATCTTGAACACCCGACCCAGACATTGTCCGGGATATACGGCGCCGTCCTGCTGACCCCCGATGAATCATTGAGCCAATTCTGGAACTGGCCCAACCCTAGATGTGTCGGGCTGTGCTTAGTTGTCCGGCCCCCAAATGACGCCTTCTCCGCCAGCAAACTTACACTGAGTACCGACCCAGTCACCACGCCCGGAACCGACCCGATACTGGGCCCGCCGTGGGATGGCCGGCCGCGCACCCGTGTAGGCGTAGCCCGCGGCGCAGCAGCTGAGCACCAGCGCCACCAGCTCCCACCCGCGCGCCAGGAAAGCCGGCACGCAGCACGCCAGCGCGCCGGCAAAGCAGGCCAGCCCCGCGCAGCGCACCTGCGGGCGGCAGATTGCGATGCGGAGGGGGGGAGCGCGGCGCTGGGTGCGGCCCCTTCTCGTCCCCTTCCCGTCGTCCCTGCGGCCATGGAGGCTCCCCGGGGAGGGGAGAGAGGGGGGCGGACCTGTCGCGGGGTGAAGATGCCGGCCGCAGTGACGCGCACCGGCCCCAGCCTCTCCTGCAAGGGGGCGTGGGGAGTGAGTCCGGTGCGCTGAGTCAGCCGGGCAGGGCGGCAGGCGCGCGTTGGTTCGCTGGCAGCGGGCGACATGCGCGCCGCGCCCCCCCCCCCCCCCCACACACACACACACCTGCGTGTCCGCGCCATTCTCAAAGTCGCAGGCGTCGTTGATGAGGTTGGTGGCTACCTGCGCGCAGGGCGGTGTGCTCAGCCTCCCCTGCTGCGTGGGGCGCGAGGGCTGCTAACGGCGGGGGATGGAGCGATGTAGGGGGCGAGGGGAGAGGGGAGAGCCGTACCTGTATGAGGAGCGCCGCTGGGAGGCAGCCGCACACGAGGTCCCACCGGGTCTCGCCGCCGCCGGAGACAGCCAGCGCACTGCGAGGTCGTGGAAGGTGGGATGAAGGGGGGTTAGACTCTTCATGTGGGGGTAGCACAACTGGTGGGAGTGCTGTGTGCCTGCATATCGCCACTGTACAGGAGTGAGCAGAGCGAACGAGATGGCTGCCGAGCTGCCCCCCCCCCCCCCCCCCCCCCGCCCCCCCCCCCCCCCCCTTCTCCCCCACTTCCCCCCGGGGGGCTCTCGAACACACACCGACATGGAAGCCTGATGATGCGCCCAGGGTAAGCTGCAGAGCCACCAAACCCGCCCCTGCTCCAGCTCCTCCCGCATGTGCCGACGACAGCCAGGTGCACCCCTCCCCACCCTCCACCACCCGGCCGCCCAGACCGGGGCCAGGCGGCGCTCTGCCGAGTACCAAAGCCGCGCACCTGCCGACCAACGCGGGCACCACCGCGGCGCTGAGCGTCTTTGGGCGGCTGGCCAGCACCCAGTTCCACAGGCTCGCGCGGGCCCCGCCGGCCCTGGGCTCGCCGGCGCTGGCCTCCAAGGACTGCATACCGCCCCTGTGCTCTGGTCCTGCTCCCCGCTGGCCCTCCCTTCCGCCAGGGGGAAGCCGACCGAGAGACGCCAGTGCTCGGCGCGGAAGGCGGATGACGACAGCCGCCTTCAAGGCGGCCGAGGCACCACGCCGACTTGGACAAGCCGCTTGGCGGTGTGTAGCTGTAGGGAGGGAGGGATCGATGGGGTGGGTCGACAGGCACTCCTTATTGGAGTGTAGGAGCTGCTCGCGCCGGTTGCTCTGCTGCCAAGGTCAGATCACCGGCAGGCGGAGCGAGATACGACCAGGCGACCAGCATGGAGATAGCAACCTTGGTCTCTACCAGGCAGGAAGGATTCCCTACGAGCCTGCCGGTATCCCTAAGCAGTACTGGGATAATCCTTACTGGTCCCCCCCTCCCTTCACGGCGCCCTGGATTTTACTGGGAATGGGAAATTTTTCCAGCTATGGCGTCGGGCCCTCCCTCACATTGCCTTTTTTGTTGCACATGTAGTCGCTATCGCACTCCCGAAATGCTTTGCTCCGCGGGTTGGGGCTTGCCCCAAGTCGCATTATCTCATACTCGAATGGGCCGACGCCCAAACGGGTAGGGCGGACCTTTCGTGGTCAGTGCCGGGTATTTTGATGGCAGTGTTTTCGACGGTGATCCAACAGTGTTGGAAATTCCGTCACTGGCCTTCAATTAGTCTTGCGAAATGCTTCGGCAATTCGCTTGATGACTATAACGGAGCGTCGCCTACCCAGGGCTTTCCGTAACTGGATTGCTGCCCAAACGGCCGTCCGTCGTAGAGACGCTGCAAGGGTTTCACTGGTGCCAGTCCTGTCCCGGGGACGGGAAAATTCCTTACTGGTAGCGCAGGCGCGCTCTTTCGCTGCTGATTGTTTTTTCGCGGGACAGGACTGGCACCAGTGAAACCCTTGCACTCTACGACGGCCGTTTGGGCAGCAGTACCCAGTTACGGAAAGCCCTAGGTAGGCGACGCTTCGTGATAGTCATCAAGCAAATAATTGCCGAAGAATTCGCTGCTGATGTGTATGGACGATAATCCGTATCATACTTTTTGGTTATAGGGAGAGCGTCAAGAGAATCCACGCAAAGTACTGGGGAAGGAAAAAGCCTACATTTCAGCAGGGTACTGGGGAAGGAAAATGCCTACATTTCAGCAGAACCCTCTTAGATTTAAGCAGATTGCAGAACCCTCTACATTAAAGCAGAATCCGTATCATCGTCCGTCTTCAGTATCATTTTCTTGCAGCACAGGTAGCGCGGCTTTCGGCTTTCCGATTGTGTTAATTACCTACCGTAGCAGTTGGGTCCTTTCCCTCGTCGTCTACTGAGCAGGCGCGGTACGGCACAAAGACGCACGGTGCTAATATATGTCCGGTGCCAATGCGTTATCCAGCGGTAACGTGGGTGCGCATCGACCCCGCAGCGCCTCGAGGAGCTGCATCAACATCGTGCTCCCGTACGGCACCTCCACATGCGGTTCCCGGCGCAGCCATCCCCGGTTGCGTTGGTCCCGCATGATGTTCGTCGTGTGCTTAAAATCACCAGGGGGCTTGTTGGTCCCCACATGCTTCCTGTGTCTCACACCCACCGTGGGGTCACACCGCGACATAGCTCGTGTCTTCGTGACATGCAAGGTCTGGTATTACAAGCCACTCAGAAGTGACGCCCCGTGCCTAGCTCGAGGACATGTCTCGCTGGCCGGGAGGCGGTCGACAATCGTCTAGAGGACATCACCGTGCGCCGGCTCTTCCCGCCGACAACCAGTGTCCCACAACGGACAACCGTTCGACTGCTTCGGGCGGAACGATCGATCTTCACGCCTCGCGACACAAGAGCCCCCCATGGCGCCAGTCTTCGGCTCGTCGCCGGTAAAGAAGACCGCCATTTCCGGGCAGGATTGAATCCTGCGCCGGTAGTGGAACATGCGGCTTCAACGCGCTGCTCCGCGCCACAACCGGGCTGCCGTCGCAGCCCCAGGAACGCAGGTGGTCGGCGCCAACCGGTCACCATTGTATTCCACCTCTGGGCACCTGCGCTCGCTGGCGACATCATGCCGCCCCTGCACCATGAGCCTCCCGGGTGTCTCCGCGATTTGCTAAGCACGCAACTGGCCGGCGCCAACGGGCCGCCGCCGTTGTACGTTGTGCTTCGATTATTGCCTTCGCAGGCCCGGACACGTAGTTGCTCGGCGCCTTCAGGCTGCCACTGCACTATGTGGCCCGGTCGCTTCCGCGGCCCGGGCATGCAGCTGGTCGGCACCGTCAGGCCGTCCTTGCAACGTGCGCCTTGGTCGCCTCCGCAGCCTGCGCATGCAATTCGCCGGCGCCAACGGGCCGTCACTGCACCATGTGCCCCGATCGCTTCTGCGCCTACGCACGTAGCTAGTCGGCACCAACGCCAACAGATTTGTCGGGCTGTCACTGCATCAGGTGCCCGGTCGCCTCCGCGGCCCGGCCACGTTGCTACGTTGTGCCTCGGTTGTTGCTGCAGCCTCGGGCACGCAGCTGTTGGCGCCATCAGACCGCCACTACAACCTGTGCCCCGGCCGCTTCCGTGGCCTACGCACACAGCTTGTCGGCACTACCTATTGGCCGTCATTGAACCATGTGCCCCAGTCGCATTTGCGGCCCGAGTGTGCGGCCTGGGCGTGCACCGTCAGGCTGTCGCTGCAACGTGCTCCCCGGTCGCCTCCGCGGCATGCGCACGAAGTTGGTCGGCGTCAACATGCCGTCACTACACCATGTGTACCGGTCGCTTCCGCGGTCTAGACACGCAGCTGGTCGGTACCAACGGGCCGTCATCGCATTGTCATGTGAATAACGGTTGCCTCCGCGGCCCGGACACGCAGTTGGTCGGCGCCAACATGCCGCCGCTGCACGCTGTGCCTCGGTTGCCGTCGCAGCCTCGGGCAAGCAGCTCGTCAGCGTCATCAGGCCGCCACTGCCCCCCGCTGCCTGGTAACTTCCGAGACCCGAGCACGCGGTTGGTCTGCGCCGTCCGACCCTCCATGCATGCACCATGCGCCCCCGGATGTCATGAAAGGGGCACTGGGAAGGCCACCGCTGCGGAGTCTTGTTGGACTTGGCGGAGGAGGAGAAGTGGCGGAGGGCGGGGCGCGACGTGACCGAAGAAGAAACCACGCGCTAGGCGAAGGAAGGATGTTGGGGTCGATGTAGTCTAGAAGAACGTCGGACGGAGTTGGCGGCCCAGCCGCCTTGGTAGCGAATGTGGGACATTAGTGGAGTTTTGATGGCGTTAGCGGCATATGCTGCTCCCTTGCGAAGGCTGTGTGAGCTCCAGGAAGTGCGAGCGGGGGGGGGGGGGGGGGGGGGGGGGGCAGCACGACAAGACGAACGGCCGTACGTAAAGAGCCAATCCGACATTGTGGCGGCAGTCCAGCCAAGACTTGGACTGCTCGCTCGGGGTGACCGCCCATAACTTTGTTTCGGCCAAGGCAACATGGGCCATGGGGATAGACTGTACGTTGTCGATGAAGTGGTGCATGAGACGCGCAATGTGGGGGTTTTCCGACAATGGAAGGTGTAGTACGCGCATGTCGTCGGGGCCGCTGGGGCCGTCGGGGCCTTTCACGCGGTACACCTGCATACTTATGGTGTAGTCGTCGCCTGGGGTACTCGTTCGTAGTCATGTCGATGCTCAAGGGGAAGAGTCTAGGCACTCGGCTGACCGGCGGTCGAACGGCCTCGTAACCAGACTCTGCTCGTTGCAGTAAATATGGCACCGCGAGGTTGTCATCCTCGCCACTCACGGATTTTGGTCCGACACGGCCGCTCTTGGCTAGCTCAAGCAAGTCGGGGCGCTTTGCGGCTCCCCCGCTGCCTGTCGGCTGTCCCGCGATGCACTGCCCGGAACCGGAGCCATGTACTCCGTGTCTATCAATAACACGGTCACAAGCCGTCAATTGAGCCAACCACTGTGAGATTCAGATGTGACATACAGGTGACGAAGCACTACTACTAGCGACTATTATTTATCCGTGAAGGCTGCTGCTGGTGGCGGCACGTCCATCCAGTTACGTGCGAGTACATCCGGCGTTATTGCCGGCGGGCGATAAATCCTTTTTGTCATCATTCTGGCAGTCGTACCAGCCCGGTGAAGCGTACATGGCACTGACGTACAAGGTACAAGGTTGTCCGTGTAGTACCGGGTAGTACGCGATATATTTATTACGCCGGTACCGGGGATGTAGTACCCGGTACCCGGTACCCGGGCACGAACCCTAGTCGTCCTGTGGATAACTACGACTATTAGTACATGGGAGCGCAAATCGCAGCCGTACGTACTTGGTAACACTGGGGAATTTGTAGTACTAGTACTGCTGATCGGGCCTGCCAGCCGTCCGATCAAAGGTCATCAGATGGGCGGTTTGGCTGCCATGTTTTGCCAAAGAGTGCTCACGTTACATAAATATTCGCGAGGGGGAGGGCGGGGGCAGGCAGCGGTTTGCCGAAGAATGATTGAATTACAATATTCGCGACAGCTGCCATCGGGGGATGTGGCCCCGGGGGGGGGGGGGGGGGGGGTGCGGGGGCGGGGGGACCACGCCCGCCCCGCCCCCCCCCGCCCCCCCTCGCCGCCAGCCGCTCCCGCCTGGGGGGGGGGGGGGGGTAAAGGGGGCGGGGGCTACTGCTTGTTCTTGTTCTTGCGTGCCCGGGGGACCCTCCGCTTCGACGATCTCGCTGCCTCCGCCTCCGCCTCCGCCTCCGCCTCCGCCTGCGCCTCCGACTCCGCCTCCGACTCCGCGACCGTCAGTTTCTTACCTCGGCGTTTCTTCACTGGCCTCTTCCGCTTCTTGTCATCCGTCAGTGTCTTCACCACCCCGGGAGGCTGAGCCGTCGACGACGCCGCCATGAGCTTCCTTACCTTGGCGTCGGGACGCCCCCTGTGCCCAGACACCCACAACAAGCCACAATCGTTTCGCCTTTAAGCGGTTGAGGATGCGGCCTCCTCGGCCACCACGAGTTGCGCCGCTGGCACTGTGGAAGCCTTGGCGTTGAGGTGGGCCTTACGGCGCTCCCGGACGAACCTGCGCGCGGCACAAGTTAGCCACGTGTGGGTGCGTGCTAATGCGGAGGATGGAGTGTTTTGTTGCGCGCCCACCTTGTCACGGGTTTCCTCATGTCTTTCTCGTCCTCCTCGATGCCGGCGGCGCGGACACGCGAGACAACAAGGCTCGCCGCCCACTTTTGCCCGGGGGGGCGAGGTCGGCCATGGCGCTGTGAGCGGTGAAGGGGGGGGGGGGGGGGGGGGGGCGGGGGGGGGGCGGCCGAGGTGGAGAAACTAAGACCCAGTCGACGACCGCCTTCCGCAGCAGTCAACGACACATCGGAGGCGAGGAGCAGCGCGCCACTACTATTTATATGCACGTATTGTCAAGAGCTAGTCGGTGCGGCATTGTGTCGGTGTAATTTCGCAATGTTTATTGTTGAAGTAGCACGGCGTAATGGATACGGCGAGTGAATCCGGGATAATGTGTGCGACGAATGTGCGCGCGCAGCGTTCTGCGGCGGTGTGCGGCGGTGTGCGGCGGTGTGCGGCGGTGTGCACCGATGTTAATATAGTGTGAATATTATATCGGCCGTAGACGATCAGGTCTGGCAGCACCGCCCGTGCTTGTAAATAAGCGACAATGGGTCTAGTCTCCCGCTAGTCTGTGCACCGCAAGTGCACTCCGCAAGCCTCGCCTCCATCCGCGTCGGAACCGGTAGTAAGTGTTGTTGTGTGCGCACATCGTGACAACATTACACGGTGGCAATTGCAATTATTAGCGGTGGATAATGTGAAGGCGTTTTCGAAATCGACAGAGAATGAGGCGGTGCTGGCGGAGTGCATTGGCGGTGCACAGAATAGCGTGTTGCTGGGGTTTTGGCTGCATCGGACGCCGTATTCCCACCCATCCGGCACGGAATGTCCGGTTTTCACACATTTGTGTGTTAATAAAGCAGTGTGAATATTACGCGTCTTTTACGCCGGGTGGGTGGGCATCCGGCGTCCGATGCACCCCAATTATTTGCAGCACGCTACTCTACGCACCCCCAACGCACTCCGCAAGCCTCGCCTCCATCCGCGTCGGAACCGGTAGTAAGTGTTGTTGTGTGCGCACATCGTGACAACATTACACGGTGGCAATTGCAATTAGCGGTGGGTAATGTGAAGGCGTTTTCGAAATCGACAGAGAATGAGGCGGTGCTGGCGGAGTGCATTGGCGGTGCACAGAATAGCGTGTTGCTGGGGTTTTGGCTGCATCGGACGCCGTATTCCCACTAATCCGGCACGGAATGTCCGGTTTTCACACATTTGTGTGTTAATAACGTGTGAATATTACGCGTCTTTTACGCCGGGTGGGTGGGCATCCGGCGTCCGATGCACCCCAATTATTTGCAGCACGCTACTCTACGCACCCCCAACGCACTCCGCAAGCCTCGCCTCCATCCGCGTCGGAACCGGTAGTAAGTGTTGTTGTGTGCGCACATCGTGACAACATTACACGGTGGCAATTGCAATTAGCGGTGGGTAGTGTGAAGGCGTTTTCGAAATCGACAGAGAATGAGGCGGTGCTGGCGGAGTGCATTGGCGGTGCACAGAATAGCGTGTTGCTGGGGTTTTGGCTGCATCGGACGCCGTATTCCCACCCATCCGGCACGGAATGTCCGGTTTTCACACATTTGCGTGTGAATATATATAGTGTGAATATTACGTACGCGTCTTTTACGCTGGGTGGATGGGCATCCGGCGTCCGATGCACCCCGAATCTCACCAACACGCTACTCTACGCACCCCCAACGCATTCCGCCAGCCCCCCCTCTTTCCGCGCAGGTCCTACGTTCCATTGTATGTATATACATACGTACATGTATTGCTCCGAAACCAGCCCAAACTTTATGAGTGCACAAGTGTAAATGGGGGGGGGGGGGGGGGGGGATGTGGCGGCGGGGCATCCACTCACACATACCCCGGCGATGCATGACAGATATTACATGCCGTGGCGGGTCGGCGGGCCGACCCGGCGGGCCGACCCGGCGGGGGGGGGGGGGGGGGCGGGGGGGGGGGGGGGGGGGGGGCGTCTATTCAACTACACGTGCGACAGTGTCGTTTCGTGGAGCAGTATATGTGCCCGGCCTCATTTATACCGCCCCCTACCTGCGCTGCATGGTCTACCCCTAAGAATTACTTAGCACAAACCGCCATTACTTAATAGGAACCTAGCACAGCCAGGCTTATATGCCCGCTTTCCCGATCAACTTCTACGCACTTTCCGTCCCTCAACCGCCGGACATGGGGGTTAAGCCGCCAGCCTCGGCAGTTGCTTAGCCAGACTTGGCATCCCGTACCGTGTCCATGGCTTCGCAGCTCTGCCGCTGGCACACGCCGAGTCCGGCGCTTGCTGCCGCGGGGTTGCGCACGCATGCACGCACGGTAATACGCCGCCGACGCCGCCACGCTTACTTCCACCACCTTCGCCAGCCGCAGCTTCGCACGCCTTTCCGCCGACATACGAAACGCACGAATCCCCCCCCGTCCCCGCGTCATGTATATTATATTCGAGGCGACTATGCGGGGCGCAGCACACGCCGCGGCGTGGGTCGGCGGAGCGACAGGCGGCGGGAGCCCTAATGGCCGGGCAGTATCCACACCCACACAGGCACCGCCGCTCACCTCCGACGCGGATGAACCGCCTCCCAAAGGAAACATGCCGGTTGGTGGTAAGCCCAGCAGGCGTGCGTGGGGTGCCGGCGCCGGTACTGGTGCGACGGAGCTGTCGCGTCAGGAACCGCACCGCATGTGGAGCAACACATGGCGGTGCCGGCCCCACCTATGTCTAGGGCCACCTCCTCACAACACCCCGCCACGACGGCGTCGGCCACCGCCGACGGCGCCGTTGCGGGGGGGGACGCCCTGCCAGGCGACGATGATGCGCCTGGTGCGCCGGGTCAGGAGGCGGAGGAGGCCGTGGTCGAGGCGACTGATCGGGCTGAGGGGGTTGTCGAGGCGAGCGAGGCTGCGCTCGCGCCACCCGCCCCGCAGCCACCTGCGGGACATGCCGACTTGCTCGTCGCCATGTTGACCGGAGCACTACGAGCAGTGGCGGGAGGCGGCCACATGCACTATCATGTGCGTGTCCTGGCCGGACGCCCGTCATGCGTGGACTGCGGCCAACGGACGGACTGGGAGTGTTGCTGCGACGGCACCCCGGCTTTGTGCGGCCCCAAGTACCCATGCATGGCGACCCATCAGCGGGCAGTCCCCTGCCCGACCACGGCCACGAAGAGGGCGGAGTTCCGCCATGTCAGGGACGCGTTCCACGACGCGACTCGCGCCGCCGTGTGTGAGGCTTCCGAGAAGGCACGCGCGGCTGGTAGGGTGCGCAGGGTGAGGCGGCGGACGGCCCAGGAGCTGAAGGAGAGCGAGACATGCCGTCAGTGAGGTCGGGCGCAATGTCATTGGGTGGGGCACACGGACGTGTAACACTTGCACTTTGCGCGTACTGCTGGGTTACATCCAGGCTGCGTCACACTATGCAACCGGAAAGGCTGCGTTGCTACTGCAAACAATGCGACGCCTCACTCTGTAGCAACCGCTGCCGCGCCTATCCCACAGCCGCTGCCCCCCCCCCCCCCCCCCCGCGCGGGATCCCCGCCATCAGCAGCTTGCACTTGCACTTTGCGCGTACTGCTGGGTTACATCCAGGCGGCGTCACACCGGAAAGGCTGCGTTGCTACTGCAAACGATGCTACGCCTCACTCGGTAGCAACCGCTGCCCCGCCCATCCCACTCGGGATGCTGAGAGCAGCTAAAGGGCACCGGGGGCGGGGCAAGAGGGAGCAGGGCCAATGATTGTGGAAGAGCGGGGACCCGCTTGCATGCCATCGTATTATATCTTGCACAATATCTGTTGCTGCACTCATATCTCACATCACTAGCTTAGCTATAGTGATTCCCCCCCCCCCCCCCCCCCCCCGCACCGCGTACGCACAAGCCTGGGTATACGCATCAACTGCCCGCCGGGATGAGAAACTGGTATTGGTAGTGTGTCTGTGGGGTGGAGGGGGGGGGGCAAAAGAACTGCCAATTGCTGCCAAGCTGGTGCGTTACATTGGGGCAGGCGCTGGGCAGACAATTGGGGCTCGCTTCAGAGCATTGTCTAGTGCCTATGCGGCTGCGCCGCCTCCGCCGCATGCAGACTCTGCGGGCTCACCAGCACCGCCACCTCCGTCATGCGGCCCTGCATCCCGCAGCCCGCCGCCGTCAGCCAGATCAGAGGTATCCAGAAGCCAGTGCTGGGGTTGTTGCGGCATGACCGCATAGTTTTCAGCGGCTGCCGTCCACAGCTTGTAATGCATCCCTTTCCGCCGATTCCGCTGTATGCGCTGTCTTGGCGCCGCGCTGCCCCGGCCGCCGCTGTCTTGGCGCCGCGCTGCCCCGGCCGCCGCTGTCTTGGCGCCGCGCTGCCCCGGCCGCCGCTGTCTTGGCGCCGCGCTGCCCCGGCCGCCGCTGTCTTGGCGCCGCGCTGCCCCGGCCGCCGCTGTCTTGGCGCCGCGCTGCCCCGGCCGCCGCTGTCTTGGCGCCGCGCTGCCCCGGCCGCCGCGCCTTGGCGCCGCGCTGCCCCGGCCGCCGCGCCTTGGCGCCGCGCTGCCCCGGCCGCCGCGCCTTGGCGCCGCGCTGCCCCGGCCGCCGCGCCTTGGCGCCGCGCTGCCCCGGCCGCCGCGCCTTGGCGCCGCGCTGCCCCGGCCGCCGCGCCTTGGCGCCGCGCTGCCCCGGCCGCCGCGCCTTGGCGCCGCGCTGCCCCGGCCGCCGCGCCTTGGCGCCGCGCTGCCCCGGCCGCCGCGCCTTGGCGCCGCGCTGCCCCGGCCGCCGCGCCTTGGCGCCGCGCTGCCCCGGCCGCCGCGCCTTGGCGCCGCGCTGCCCCGGCCGCCGCGCCTTGGCGCCGCGCTGCCCCGGCCGCCGCGCCTTGGCGCCGCGCTGCCCCGGCCGCCGCGCCTTGGCGCCGCGCTGCCCCGGCCGCCGCGCCTTGGCGCCGCGCTGCCCCGGCCGCCGCGCCTTGGCGCCGCGCTGCCCCGGCCGCCGCGCCTTGGCGCCGCGCTGCCCCGGCCGCCGCGCCTTGGCGCCGCGCTGCCCCGGCCGCCGCGCCTTGGCGCCGCGCTGCCCCGGCCGCCGCGCCTTGGCGCCGCGCTGCCCCGGCCGCCGCGCCTTGGCGCCGCGCTGCCCCGGCCGCCGCGCCTTGGCGCCGCGCTGCCCCGGCCGCCGCGCCTTGGCGCCGCGCTGCCCCGGCCGCCGCGCCTTGGCGCCGCGCTGCCCCGGCCGCCGCTGTCTTGGCGCCGCGCTGCCCCGGCCGCCGCGCCTTGGCGCCGCGCTGCCCCGGCCGCCGCGCCTTGGCGCCGCGCTGCCCCGGCCGCCGCTGTCTTGGCGCCGCGCTGCCCCGGCCGCCGCGCCTTGGCGCCGCGCTGCCCCGGCCGCCGCGCCTTGGCGCCGCGCTGCCCCGGCCGCCGCGCCTTGGCGCCGCGCTGCCCCGGCCGCCGCGCCTTGGCGCCGCGCGGGGTATCGAGTCCTCCCCTCCCTAGTGAGCGCGTCCACCTGCGCCTTGCGCTCGGGGCCGTCCTCCTCCGTCACCACATTCTGCAACCCCCACCGCGTGACGAACCACGCAGCTCCTTGCATGCGCTTGTACATGTGCCCAAGCACCGCCTAGGGACGCGAAGCTCCTTCTCGGTCATGATCGCCTTCACCCGGGCCTCCTCGAGCAGCGGACCGGCGTTAAGAATGGAAAACGTTTCCATGTGGTGCAAGCAGTCCTCCATGACCCAGCCGGACTGCACCGTCACCTTGCCTGACCCTGCAGTCATGGAGGGGAATGCCGTCACGCCCACGCCCACGCCCACGCCCACGCCCGGGGGGGGGGGGGGGGGGGGGGGTTACCTTTCGATTCTTGGACACTGCAAACGAAGGGCGCAACCCGCGTTCAAAGTTGCTGGGTATCAGGACTAAAGCCTGGCGCCGGTCTTCCTGCTTCATAGCTCGGAATCCAATGTGGCCCTGCACGGTGACAAATTTCCTCCAGAAGTCCCTTCCCAAGCCAAAAAAAAACAGGTGGAACGGCGCGAGGGGGAAGAGGTTGATCATGCTGACATAGCCCAGGACCACATGCACATGGCACACGCCATGGCAGCCAGTGTTCTGCTTGGCCTCCGCCAGCCGGGTTGTGTTGAACGCACGCCGGGCAAGGTGCGTGATTCACTGGACAAGTCATCGCCTTCATGGACGGTTACCAAGCGAGCCTCCCCGTCCGCATCCACAGGGGGGTGCTCCTGGGCAGCCGCCATAGCCTCCACAACCTGCCACGCCGACCGGGCGGGTGCGTGTGATTCCATACAACCGCAGTTGAGTGGTGCCACCAGCACGCAGGCCGGGCCCACTCACCTCTGAACGCAGAAGGTCCACAATGTCACCGTCCTCGAAAACAGCGCGCCACTGGGTCGCCCCGCCGTAGTCCTCCAACACCCACTCGGTAACGACGCCGGTTATCACGCCGTAGTGCCATACTCCCCGGAACTTCTTGGCGATGACCTTCATGTAGAAGTCGCCGGAATCGCCTTTCCATATCACGCCCTCATCGCGGGTTCCACGCCCGCCGGCGGCCACGCAGGCGCGTCGATGTCCATACCGTCTTCGCCAACGGGGTCCTCCCCCACGCCCATCACATCGTCCACCTTCGAGCCGCCGTCGTCCGAGACCGGCGCCGGCGGGCCGTTTCCGACGGCTGCAGCTACTCCTGCTGCCGCGCTTGTTGCTGCTGTTGCTGCTGCTGCTGCTGCCGCCCCTGCTGCTGCTGCTTGTGATAAGGCGGCCTTGCGGCGCAACTTAGCCGCACGCTTCAACGAGTGGCTACAGTTCGGGTATTTCCGGAAGTGCCGCTCTCGCGCCGTCCTTTCACTACTACCCGTCACGATGCCGTGGCAGTGCTTGCATGTGTACACGCCATCCTTCGACACACTCGCTATCCATCCCTTTGCCGGCATGCCTGCTGCCGCGCGCGGGGGGCGGGGGGGGGTTGAGAGTTGGGGTGGATGTAACCCACCACCGGCAGGCAACACAGATGCGAGTGCGCGGCTGTCCGCGCTTGATTCAACGGTGAGCGGCGGTGACCGTGAGGCGACCCCGTACTTCATGCGCGTGCTGGGGCGTTACACAATCATCAGCAGTTAGGGCGGCTGCATTAAAACGCGCACCTACGAACACCACCTACCGCCTACCACCTACCGTACCACCTACATCCGCCCACACCTCCGCCCGTCGTGCCGCACATCGCAGCACACCGCGGGGTCAGCGGTCAGCGATGTGCGGTCAGCGATGTGCGGCGATGTGCAATGAGTGCGTACATCCGCCTGTACTTAGCCCGGGTGCTCCGCGTCGGCGGGCGACACGCGAGCCCGCGTGCGCATATCAATTTGATGAAATTATGGAAACGAGAAATTCATATAGTACTTTACAGGTCGCGCGCGATAGTCGTCGCTACTGGGTATGAAATCCACGTCCCTCGTCCGTCCCGTATCGTCCCCGTATGTCGTCGTTCGTCACCAGTAGGGCACATTTACGTCACATCTGAATCTCACAGTGAACGCCGTTGTAAGCTCGCGCATCAATATAGACTGGGCCTTCACGTCTTCTTGTAGCGATTCGAGCGTCGGCTCAACTATGAGTTCTTCTCCATCTGACATGGTGACGCACGGACGTACGGATGAGAATTTCACACACGGGTGGTGAGCCGGGCGTGGTCTTGAATAACCTGCGGTGACCTTGCTCGCAACAACTTGCGAGACGGTCAATCGCTGTGTAACGCAGCGAAGCTGGAAGCTGGTAGGCTCAGCTGTTATGGCTGCTTTTAATCCTTATGTCTACTCGTGCTGCACCCAGAGAGGGCGCAACGACAGGTGCCTAGTAACCCAACCCACTACTGAGCAGCACGGTAGCCGGAAAAGCGGTATAAAGGGAAAGGAGGAAACTCCATAATAAACACGTTGAAAACAATCCTGAATTTCAAAACCGGTAACCAAACCTGCCCTAGCACTTTTCGGCAGACCAATGGACGCTTCGTTTGACAGTCGTACGGTTTTTTCGGCACTTCCGGTCGGGCGGTCCACGGCACCAGTCCGCCCTAGCGACTAGTCCTCGCTCCTTCGCGCCTTAACCTCTCCATCGTCACAGTCATCGCAGCGTCTCTACGACGGCCGTTTAGGCAGCAATCCAGTTGTGAAAGCCCTTATGTAATAAAAATTATAACTTTTTGTTATAGGGAGAGCGTCAAGAGAATGTACGGAAAGTACTGGGGAGTAATCCTTATAGAGTCGGACGACTTCCGGTGGTCCACGCGCCGGCAGCAGTCCGCCCGGAGTAGTCGCTACCTTGCCTTGACCTCTCCATCACCAGTCTGGTCGCAACCACCGGTTGTCTGGTCGTCGTCTCCGCTCCGGTCGCAGTGCAGTCAGCCATCCTCTCTCCAGCAGTCGGCCGGCAGTACACTCGTCGTCCTCCGCCACCGCAGTGTGCCAAACAGCGCCGGAAGCCACACCCTCCGGTCGTCGTCTGTGTGGATTGCCCCCTCGCTCGTTGCCTCACCCGAGTGGTTCGCGGCGGGTAGTGGGGATAATAGCCAGACAACAATCGCAGATATGGCGGAGGGCGGCAGCGAGGCCGCGCACAGGCTGTCGTGCCTGCGCGTGTTCAACCGGGCGGGGCGCGGCGACCACGCCTCGGTGGCGATATCGGTGGCGAGCTCGGGTGACGAGGCGCCGGGCGAGGGCGGCGAGGGGGCGGCCTCCACTGCCGCGACGCCCCGCGGCGGCAGCGGCTTGGCCGGCGATGGGGCGCGGGCGGCGTTGCTGCCGCCGCAGCAAGGGGGGAAGGCGCCGGCGGCGGGCGGCGACGGCTGCCGCGGCGACGGCCCCATCAGCCTGGGCTTCAAGACCACCGCCTTCGCGGGGCAGGTGGCGCTCACCTGCAGCGTGGCGCTCATCACGCAGGGCAGCAAGGCCGGCGGCGCGGACTACGGCTACAACACGATGACGGTGCCTTTTTGGAGCGAGCTGCTCAAGCTGGCGCTGAGCGCGGCGCTGCTGGCGCGCGAGAACGCGGGCGCCGAGCGCCCCACTTTTGTGCTTCGAGGCGCCAACTTCGGCGCGGCCGCCGTGCCCGCGCTGCTCTACCTCATCACCAACAACCTCAACTTTGTCATCATCCACGAGATTGGCGCGCTCAGCTTCCAGGTACACCCTCTCCCCCGTACTGCGCCCCCCTCCAGTTACTCTCTTCCCTCGCCTGCATTGCGAGCTCAGTTGGGCGCTCGATGGCTCTGCCGGTAACCGGAGGCCATCAGGGAGAGGGACATGGGGGGAGGACTGTGCCCCCCCCCCCCCCCCCCCCCCCCCCCCCCTCAAAGGGATGTGCAGATGGGAATGAACCCCTCGCTCACTCTGTGCCTAATCAGCTCTCCCCCTCCTCCCATGGCGCTTGGTGGCTGTCATTCATTCCCCCACCAGATTCTCAACAACTTCAAGATCGTGACGGCCGCCATCCTGTTCCAGCTGGTCATGCGGCGCCAGCTGAGCGGCATCCAGTGGCGCGGCGTGCTGCTGCTCACGGTGGGCAGCATGATCAGCCAGCTGAAGGACTGCGCCCCGGGCGGCTTCGCGATGACGGGCACGCGGCTGGGCTACGCCCTCAAGGCGGTCAACTGCACGCTCACCTCCTTCGCGGGCGTCTACTGCGAGAAGTTCCTCAAGCACTCCAACGACAGCATCCACTTCCAGAACCTGCAGCTCTACTTCTGGGGCTCCGCCTTCGCCACGCTCTCCCTGCTCGCGTCTGCCGCGCGCAGCGGCGCCGGCCTGGAGATGCTGTGGGCGGGGCAGAACGCGTTCTCGGTGGCGCTGATCATCAACTACGCCTCCGTGGGGCTCGCCACCGCGTTTGTGCTCAAGTACCTCGACAACATCGCCAAGAACTTCGCCGCCGTCGCCGCCATGTTTGCCGCGGCCTTCGCCGCGTGGGCGCTCTTTGACGAGGCGCTGTCCTTGCACCTCTACATCGGCCTCACCATCTGCAGCATGGCCGCCGACCTGTACGTGCGCCACGCATCGCTGGCCGGCGCGCCGCAGTAGACATTGGCGGCCGGAACTCCCCCCCCCCCCCACGAGGGACCCCGGAGGGGAGGGCACCGCAACGATGGATGCCATGCGGGGCTCAACTGCCCCGTTGCCGCATATGCATACATTCTTTGTGTTGTAAATAGCCGATTTCTTCTTCCTTTTTAATGAAAATTTAACGCACGACCTTATTGCGTGGGACCTGCACATCCACCTCAGGGAGCGGTGGGGGGTGGGGGGGCTTACGCCGTGGATCGAGCACCCAACTAGCCCCTAGTCGATTGGTGATAGGTGGGCCTCCAACCTGTACGGCCAAGTCATGCAGGATGCTACATTCTCATTTCCATTCACATTGCTGGGTGGTGAAGACCCCGACCTCGTCGCTGTGCAGCCGCTACGCGTCGAAACACCCACCCTGGCTAGAGAAGCACAGAACCCAGTCTCTTCCATGTGGCCCACAGCTCAGTTACACCCTGTAATATGACCAAACATGCAGTACATGTCCAAACACAATGATTATGCTGGGAATTGAATGTCAGGGTCTCATGACTCGGAGTAGCGCAACGCGACGGACGCCACCAAGTAGTGAAACCGGACGCCCGCGCAGGTGTCGATGGCATTTATTTGTCCGAAAACCGTGCGCCCCCATCAGCCAGCCAGCCGGTGCTGTCATGGCCAACACCAATGGGGTGCGCATGCATGGGCTTGAGGGAAATGCGGTGTGAGAAGAAATGACGAGAGGGCGCGGGAGGGAGGGGTGGGGGGGGGGGACTTCCCGCTGGATAGCCCGCTCCTAATGCCGGCGACACCTAGCAGTGCGCTCCACCCACGTGCCTTGTGTTACATGTGCCGCATGATGCCGCCGGTTACATGATGCCTCGTCACCGCCGCCGGTTTGCTGGGGATGGGGGCCGCCTCGAGGAAAATGCGGGTCCGCGCGGGAATGTGACTCTATAAATACGCCGCCAGCTAAGAATGCGGAGTTTCTCTATCTGGCGGCGGCTGCTGGCGCGGTTTTTCGACGAGCGGTGCTGTAGGGAGCGGCACTTGCCGCGGCGGCATCCTGTGCTCTGTATCCGCTCCCTCTCAAAGGATCTCCGCGCGCAGCTGGTCGCGGCGCGGCAGCCCCTGGCGTGCGCCCAGCGCGGTGCAGTTGGCGGCGGCGACGAGGCTGCCGAGCTGCAGCGTGCGCTCCGCCGACATGCCGGTGACCAGGCCATAGATGAGGCTGCCGTTGAAGGCGTCGCCCGCGCCCGTGGTGTCAAACACCGCCTCCTGCACCGCCAGGCCGCCAGTTAGCCCACTGGGTGTCTCATTCTGCGGGCGTGGGGGTGGAGTGGAGCAGCCTATAGTATTACTGTGTGTGTGTAGGGGGGGGGGGGGGGTCAGGGTTATGTATGGGAAGGAAGGGGGGTATGTATAGGAAAGGGGGGGGGGGGACGGGGGGGAGGGTGGCTGCACCTTGTCAATGATGGCCGCAGAGGACACCGTCACCATGGCCGTCACAGTTTCGATGATTGCGTTCTCGCCCTCGAAGGTCGCACCGCCCACGTAGCCTGCGGCCACCCCAGGCAGCGTCCCGCGTGCGGTGTCAGCTTCACGCCCCCACACTCTCCCCAAGGAAGATATTGCAGCAGCAGCATGGGTGAGTAAACAAGCAGCAAGCGGTCTGACGGTACAACACTCCAGGAATGTTCAATTTGTAAAGGGCTGTGCGATGGAGGTTTCTACCCCTGGAGTATAAACAATGGAATCTATTTTACATACGTGCAGTGAAACGAAGTGCAGCTTACGCAGAATGCTCCGAAACCATGACTACTAAACCATCCCGGCCGAGGCCAGTAGGTACACAGCCCTCATGCTGCTGCCCGCATGCCACCGGGGATAGGGGCTTGTTTCCTCACCCTCGTGGTTGCCGCTGTCCGCGTTGTTGCGCGCCGCGCGCCGCGCCGCCTGGATGGCGGCCTGCTTGGCGGCCTCGGCGTCGCTGAGGCTGCGCTTCAGGCGGAGGCGCATGGGGCCCGGGCTGGACACCTGCACGCCGGAGCGGATGGGCACGTTCCCGCTGCCGATGGCGTCCACCGGCGCGCTCCCCTGCCGCAGCGCCAGCTCCTCGCCAATCTGGCGTGCGCATGGGGCAGCCCCACACCCTCAGGCTCATGCGCTCGTCAACCCCCCACCCCCCTGGCCCTTTGTCCCCCCAGGAGAGAGAGGGGGGGGGGGGGGGGAGGGGGAATTGACATTTTGGTGATTTGCCGTGCGGGGGAGACGCAGCCGGTGGGGCGGCTGGGTAGTGGCCAAAGATATGCACTCCTGGCAAGGCCGTAATGAAGCAACTAGCAGAGTCTGACTGACGTACCACAAAGTGCTATCCGGAATTCTCCCAAATGTCGGCTTTCATCAGGCGTCTCCGGGAACCGCCACATGTGCTAGATCACATGGTCACCGCGCCCAGTACTACGGTTGAGAGCACATCGCGCGTAACTTGATACGATACCCGGAAGGAATTCGCAACCCATTCTCGTCGATGGCAGGTAACAAACTGCAGTGAATTCCGCTTCAGTTCAGATTGAAGTAGCGGAAGGAAGACATTATTGACGTGTTTTTTCCCAGATGCATTAGGAACTTCCGATGAGATGCTTGCGCTTCGATTGTAGTCAGTAGAGGTCAGGCTGAGCCTGGCTGTTGGCTGTTGCACGAGAAAGTGCGGACCTAATCTTGATGACCAGCTGGGTACCGGCCCATCAAGTCCGCCGTGGTGCCAGCTCCACAATGGCAGCAACGCGGGGTATCTTTTGGCAGGGTGCTGCCAAGTGGGGCGGGTGAGTGAGTGTGTGTGTGTGGGGGGGGGGGGGGGGGGGGGGGGGTGGGGGGGGGGGGGGGACCTGCTCAAACGTATCCTCCAGGTAGTCCTGCAGCACCACCTCTGGCAGCTCCCCGCCCTCGCCAACGGCCCCATCGCACGGCGTCAGCATGACCGACCCGCGTGTGCCCAGCGTCGTCACCAGGAAGCTGCGCCCGCAAGGACAGGAGGGAGAAGGGGGGGGGGGGTTGCCCTTTCAGTCCATCCGCCAGGTGGGAGGGAAGACTATGTGTGTGGGGGTAGAGGTTGCCGGGGGGAGGCGGGCAGACCGCATGCTGGGCAGACGGGACAGCACAGCAATCATCGCGTCGCCGATGTCCTGCTCGCCTGTCCAGTCCTGGGCGTGCAGGTAGTTGGGGTGAGCCCATGCGCTGTGGGGCTTGGGGGGAGGTGCTCCTGGGGACAGCCGAGCGCAAAGCAAGGGCAAGGGCCGCGAGGAGTGGCGGGCGTCACGGGGGGGGGGGGGGGGGGGGGGGGGCAGACGTGCGGGAAGTGGGCTGAGGTGGTGACGAAGTCCGCGTAAAGAAGCAGCTGGTCCAGGTTGGGCCGGAGGCGCTCCGCCTCCACCAGCACCTGCAGGCCCGGCATTGTGCTTAGCGTCGCGCCCTCCAGAGGTTGAGGACACGTCAGCGTTCCAGTTGCCAATATTGCTGTGGTGGGTGGGGGGGGGGGGGGGGTGGGGGGGAGGTTGCCTTGATGCCGGTCTCCCTGGCACGCTCCGCCAGCAGTAACGCGCCCTCCGTCAGCCGCCCGTCAAAGTACACCAGCTTCGCGCCCTGCGCCCCCGCCCACGCATCGGCCGAGCTCAGTCAGAGGTTGATGGGCCTCGACCGGGCCTTATTGTGTGTCAGTCAGAGTGAAGACAGGAGGGGCCACACACTTTCTCCTGCCACACCCCTCCTGCGCATCCCTGGCAGCCTGGCCATGTGGGGATGGGAGGAGGTGGGATGTGGGGTAGGGACAGACAAGGCAAAGGGGTGGCGGTGGTGGTGAAAAGTGTAAATGAGTGTGAGTGTGGTGGTGGTGGTAGTGTTGTTTGGGGGGGGGGGGGGGGGGGGGGGGGGAACACACCTGCAGGATGCGATCCAGCTCCTCCGTCGGCAGCTCCTCGGGCCGTAGAGGGTCTCCTGGCGTGTGGATGCACGTGCGCGTGCCACCTGAGCGCACGGAGAGCGGGGCAGTGGAGGCTCAGCGCAGCGCAGGGGATATGCGTCCTGTTGGTCATCCTCATCCATTGCCTCTCAGGAGCCAGACCGCTCCAAATCACCCCGTTATGCCATGCTTGCTGTGCGCAGTCTGAGTGGTCTAATGATGATGAAACAAGAGTGACTGCACTGGAACTCCAATTCAGAGAATTCCAAACAGGAATTTCCATACTGCTTCCGGAATGAGTTCCAGCTGCCCCATGAACGCATCCTGAGCGGCTAGGGGGCCCACCCTCACGGTCCACGATGATGTAGGTGAAGGGCGTGGGAAAGCCCTGCGCTCGCAGCACGCCGCTGGTATCTATGCCGTCCTCCTCCAGCTCGCTGATCACCAGCTCCCCCATCGGGTCATCGCCCACCTGCGGCGTGGGAGGGCAGTGTGATTGCCCCCCCCCCCCCCCCCCCCCACACTCCGGCCTCGCCCCCGCCCCCCCCAGCTCAAACCCCCGCAATCCAGCCCCCACGGCGCTGACACCCTCCTGGAGTCAGCTGCCCCAGTCACACCTTGGAGAGCAAGGTGGGCTTCAGACCGAGCCGCGCCACGGCGGTCAGGGCGTTCCCCGCGTTGCCGCCGCCCTGAACCTGCAGCACCGGCACCCGGGGGATGAGAGGCGGAAGCACACCCAGCGGAAAGGTGTGGCAGAGTAGCACTGCGTGCGGGGGGGCTGCGCAACAGGGCTGCGCTCGTCTGTATAAGCACCCCTTCAACAAAGAGTGCATCGCTTTAGTTTGGCGAGCAACAAACGGATTTAGCTCCAGTCTTCGTTCTTAAACTTTCGATGTACAAGGTGCTAAGTTGATTTCCATATCTGCATTGGATTAAGAAGGCTCTGTCGCTACTATGCCTGGGTTTACTTTGGAGAGCTAGCAAGGGCACTGCCTTAAGCCTTCACATACGTCATACCTGCCTGGAACTTTCGATGAGGGAGAGGGGCCGGGGGGAGGGGGGGGGGGGGGGGGCTTAAGCGCGGGCCTGATGCATACGAGTAGTATACCTGCAGCGCCTGCGTGCGGAGCTTGTCGTCGGGCTTAGGGAAAGAGGCCACGGAGGCGAGATAGTCGATGCCGATGCCGCCGCAGCCAACCACTTTGACCGCGTCCTCCCGCGGGCTGCTCGGCGAGTTGAATGACTCTGCGGGCAGGAAATCACATGCGGGGGGGTTTACGAGTTATTGATGGAAAGCCACCGCACCCCAAAGTGTTGCTGCATGCCTCCAGCCGACTCGTCGCAACGTGTAAAGCCCTTTTTCCGAGTGACCAATCGCAGCGGCGATTCTACCCCACTCGTAACACCCCACCGAGCTGGTGTAGCCGCCATCCACTGACTGCCTCACCGGCCGCGTCGACGCCCGCTGCCCGCCGGCGCCCCACAGCAGCGGCGGCACCGCGCGCCGTGATCAATCGGCGCGCCGGCGGCGGCGCAGCGCAGTACCGCGCCGCCGGCATGCGCGCTGCTCCTGCTGGGAGCGCAGTGCGGCTGGCCATCGCTCTGCTGCACGTCGCCACTTGCAGATATAGTATCCGAGCGGAATCTAGCGGGTCGGATTCGGTGGGAGAAAGGGCTAGGGGCCCGGGGTCGCGGGGGAGGGGGGGCTTGATGGCTTTCGTCTCGTTGCGGAGGCAGCGATGCGGAATATAAATATGACCGCGGTCTTCATTCCAGTCCTACTACTACCCGGTAATGTGAATTAGAAAATGGCCAGTAACCAGTATTAAAGCAGTAGGTATTTAAATCGAGCTTTGAAGCAGCCCATATCCCGCATCGTCCCGCCCGAGGCGAGGCGGATGCACCCCCCCCCCCCCCCCCCCCCCCTCGAAGATTGATTCTAACACGTCAGCAAACGTACCGTATCGTAGCATAACGTACCATAACATACCGTCAAGTATCAGAACGTACCGTCTTGTATCATCAGCCTGAGCGGGGGAGAGCAGCAGCAGGCTAGCACGTTGTCCAGTAATTGATTTCTATTTCAATTATTTTAGGTACTAGTGCAAACGAGCGCACGGGTGTGACTTTAAAACCCGGATACTGTAAACGCATACCTGTATGTGTGTAGACGACTGTAGAGAACGTCATGTGGCTATGATATATACTGCCGGTACTATCGCGCCTATGTATAACTCGTGTCACATAGCGTATCTCCGGGTATCATGCCTCATGGTGCAATGGAGGCCAATGATTTCGTGGGGGGTTTTTACGCCGGAGAAGTAACGCAATAAAAAATACCGGTTGTCCTGGTTCTGGGTGCTCCGAAACCATGTATTTATTGTCCGCCGCAGCGGGGTGTTGCGTGCATGCGTCGCAAACGGGGGAGTGGGGCGGCGCGAATGGAAGTGGTGCGTAGGGGTGAGGTGGCGCGGCTTCTGGGGGGGGGGGGGGTACGAGCAGTCTGTTGGAGTGATGTTGAGAGTGGGCAGCAGTTGTGGGAAATGTGCGGTAGGACACGCACTCTTCAAAGTCCATGGCTCCCATGTCCTTGCGAGCCTGACTGAACCGGAACTGCGGCGCTGCCGTCAGGTTGTAGTTCTGCTGTTCATTCCAAAAACAGCCTGGTACTTGTTCATCTACCAGTGAGGTGTGTGTGTGTGGGGGGGGGGGGGGGGGGGGGGGGATGGGAGAAAGGCAGTGAATCTTGAGCAGCAACGCCGTGTTTATCTGCGGCGACCTTGCTCACTTGCAGCACATGGTGCTATTTGAGGGGAGGCCGGGCCTATGCTGTAAAACTCCAGCACGAACGCCAGCTGACCACCAAGTGCTGGCCATATCTGGGTCTGCTGCACGCCACCCTTCCTCGTGCATGGCTGGTAGGGCTGCAGCAGGGATAAGGCAGCTATTGAACCCCGTGATGGACGGAATAGAGGAGGGGTTGCAAGCAATAATCGAGGACGGTCGAGCCTAGGCTGTTAATCCGTTATTAGTGGGATGCAATGGCAGGTCCGTAGAGAAACTGTACTTGGGCGATGGAGAGCAATATATTACAAGTCAGCACGTTCTTGTCCTTCAACTCAATCCAATCCAATTAATACTGCAGGGTGGGGCACACATGTAGAGATGACCCACTCCCTTATGTTGCCGGCAGTCCCAGCAGTGAGCAACAAGTGCACCTCTTCATGGAGGCATCCACCTGCCCTACTGGCCCCGCCCCCCTTGCCATGGCTTAGACATCGCATCATGGAGGCCGCGAGTCGTACCGCGCACCCCCCCCCCCCCCGCCCCCCCCCCTCCCCAACCCCCTTCGTATTGCTCCCCCACTCCTTCCCCTACCTAAGCTTCTCGATGAACCATCCGGAGCCTCGGCGTTTTGACAGGCATGAAGCGGTGTACTGCTATAATTTTCACGGACTTCTTTCAGCACCTTCTCGGCGCATGAACTATTAATACTATGTGATTAGTATAAGTATAATACTAACAAGTATATGTATAATACTAATACTATTAGTATAATACTATGTAAATATAATACTAACACTCTGCATTTAATATTACTATGCGGTGGCATCATTCTGGCCAGCGATCACTACATGTAATACCCTTCATTGCGACGGAGCGCACGGCCGTCTCTGTCATCATCAGCATCCATCAATGGCGTCTGGCGGTAAGTGTATCGGCACCGGCTTTGGCGGGGCTCTACGCGGTCCGGATCGACAGCTTCTGCCAGTGGTCGTAGTTCTGACGCAGCTGTTCAGGGAGTGCATCCAGCGGAGCATGCCGTCAGCCCATTGCTGACGCATGGCATGACGAGTTCGGAGACGCCGGCAATATATAGGTAAAAGCAAATTGTGGACGTGCGCAGGGGTGGAAAGCACTGAAGGGTAGTACGCAAAAGGAGGGGGGGGGGGGGGGAACCTGGTCCATGAGCGGCGAGCACTCCGGAAACACTTCCGTCCACGCGGAGAACAGCGGCATGATCATCACCTTCATGAAGCCAGCCTGAAAAGCGGCGCGGTACAAAGTGAGGAGATTAGATGCGGCGACGGTGCCCAAGCACTTTATAGACAACCGCGTGGCTATGGCAATGAGAGGCTACGCGTTGGAGCCGGCGGGTCAGAATGGGCAGGGCGGCCAAAAGGTTATTGGGACGAGGCGTTACCTGGTTGGAGGGCGCGTTGGGCCTGGGAGGTGCAGCGCACGAGTTTCGCGGCAGCGGCAGGCAGAGGCCACATCGTCGTCAGCTCCATGTCACATGTACCAATGATACGCCAGACAGCCCAGTCTCAGGGCAGGCGGAATGCCGGGGCGATGCCTCCTGATGATGAGAGCGTGATGGTGTTGCCCGGGCCCGGGGGAGGGGAGGGCGGGGGGGGGGGGGGGGGGGGGGGGTCTCACCCGGGCAGCGTCCGGTCCATCAGCGGCGACACCTTCCGTCCGGCGGCACGCTCGAGGTCGCCCTGCGGTGCAGCCCCGTTGCACAGTAGCCAGGTCAGCAGGATTGTTTAGTGTTTAGGCTGTGGACCCACTGGCGCAGTATGGAGATCCTAGCCATAACACATGAGCGGACACTTGCCTGCGCGAAGAACTCCTGCTCCAGGCGGTCCACCCATATCTTGTGGATCTTCAGGGGGAGAGCGCAGTGGCCCAGGTCCGCCACCTGCGCGGATTTGGTCAGTTGGGCAACAGACGTGTCACACACCGAAAACCATCAAGGCAGCTGGAGCTGCTGGACTGAGCTCAGCATCTAGCTGCGGAGTGACAGCAGGCGGTGCTCCCGTGCTCCTCTGGCTGTGACTTGGATCGTGACTGAACTATCCACCGGAATTTGAAGGGAGACAGGGGAGCAAGCGCTCCGCACGTGGTTCAACCCTAAAGTAAGCTGTAAACCCTAAGTAATTTCAGCAGGATATCAATGCACATTCTTTTCAGTGAAGGGCGTCAACACTTTATCCGGAGCGCGCCCCATTAAGGTTTTGAAAATGTAAAAGCCCCATAAACACCCTAAAACCTGTTTGTTTAGCCCCTACTAGCTCAAAGTGTGAACATCAATATCTTTCCGCAGTATGGAGGATGCCCCACCCCATGCAAAGGATACTTCACTATCAGTACGCGGGAAACCCCAGCCCTTGCTTGAGTACTGCAATCCCACTCCACTTGATCCGCGAGTACAGGCTGCAGAATGTCATGTGGCGTACCAAGCTGCCGGCGGATGGCGCACAGTGAATCTCTCACCTTCATGGCCATCTGCAACACGAGCAGCCGCTGGGAGTCGCTCATCTCACGCCACTTGTCTGCTGTGCTGCCCAGCGCCCGCAGCTTGGTATTCTGCACCACCTGCACCTTGAACTGGCTCAGCAGGTCATAGTGGCGGCTCATGTTGGTGGCGAGCA
Organism: Tetraselmis striata; assembly: GCA_006384855.1. Lineage (NCBI taxonomy): Eukaryota > Viridiplantae > Chlorophyta > Chlorodendrophyceae > Chlorodendrales > Chlorodendraceae > Tetraselmis > Tetraselmis striata. The sequence continues at coordinate 290,456 of VCJN01001385.1, forward strand.
CCGTGTCGATGACCATCCGCTTGAACCACTTGCGCTTGGTGGCGGTGTGGCTGGAGCCTTTGCAAAGCTCATCAATGAAGTTCATCTCTGGCTGCATCAGGGCACGCAGCGCCTCGCGCAGCGCAAAGTTCTCAGCAACCGCCTGGTTGTTGAAGTCCGCCGCCATTGGCTTCTCCTGCAAGCAGCATAGGGCACGCGTCGAGCTGGGTTTCACAAGCAGCGCCATACTTGTTCGCAAAGCCGTAAACCGTTGAAATTAAACGCCATTTGAATTGCGGCGGCAACAGTGGTGCGGGGCGCGGCAGGCTGTGGTGTACCTGGTCAATGAGGAAGGCATTGTTGACCTGCGGGTGTCCTGCGTCGTTTGCAGAACAAATGAGGTCAGTTGGCGCAAACAAGGGCCGATGCTGCGAGGTTAGAGAGAGGTCAAGAGTACTGCATGGATAGGATGCCAGGACGCGAGGGCCTGATGGGAGAAAAGAAGGGGGGGGGGGGGGGGGGGGGCACCAAAGTCGTGCACCATGGCAGCCACCAGGCTCACGAGCCCCAATGACACCTCGCCATGGCCGGGCGTGATGCTGGTTAGCCCCAGCGTGTGAACGATTGTCATCATGCGGTTGGTGACATCGGCACCATGCGCCTTGCAATGATCTGGAGGCACCCATGCAACAGACACGATGGATTCAGTGAGGTGGCCAGAAGTGTATCAAGGCGGAGAGGCAATGTGTGGCAAGGCACAGAGACGATGTGGCAGGGGGCTCTCTGCACGCACATCCGGTCTCCGGGTAGCCAGCCTCCACGAGGCTGGTGAACGCCATCAGCTTGTCAAAGGCGCTCTTCTTTTGTCCCAGCAGCCGCAGCTTGTGTGCGCTGTGCGAAACCACCGCGCTCAGAGGCATCGTGGAGCCGTGGAAGCGCGACTCCGGGCTAATGACGTCGAGGAGGAAGTCTTCAGCGATGTTCCTGGCCAGCTCTGCGTCCTCCAGCATCACCAAGTCGCCATAGCTGGCTGCGCTGGACGAGACGCTCCTCGAACTACGCTTGGCACCATGGAGCGAGGCAGTGTCACTGCTGTCGTTAAAGTTGCCACTGCTGTCACTGTCATCACGGACTTGCCCCCACTGCAGGAAGCGCTTGAGCGCCGGGTCAAAGTTCGTTAGGCCAGTCTCCAGGTCGGGTCTCGTCAGCGCCTGCGAGTTCCGGACAATGAACTCCTGCAGCTCGCGCACCTCGCGCGGGCTCGGTTGGTCTGCGCGCCGCCGAGACTGCAGCCGCTCCAGAAAATTCATCACCTTGGCTAGCGGGGAGTCGAGGTCCAGGTCGTCCTGGCAGTGTGCAGCAGACGAGTCAGTTGACCCTGGGCGTGGTTCGAATTATGCATGCCAACGCTGGTGACAGGCTGCTCAATTCGCACTGGGGGGCGGAGGGGTCAGGCTACCAAAGACGTGAGGGCTTGAACACGCCGTGCCAGTCGGGCAGTTCGCCAAGCCAGAATCGCCACCACCAGTATGAGCAGTGCCATCGCCGAGGCCACGCCGTAGATCAGCAGGCGCTGTACCGGCGGCGGCGAGCCGTCGTGGGGGATCTGTGGGCAAGCCGCCATCATGTCATCGAGGCAAGAGGACTGCAAATCTAGGAGGTGTAATACATGCAGTGTGTGCGGGCACTTCAGATAGATGTGTAACAGAGCGGCCGGTGAAGAGTAGGGTGCAATCGCCAGAAGGGGGGCGGGGCACTCACAAAGGGATAGTCCCTGCCATTGGACCACACAATGCGCTCTTCCGTGGACAACGTTATTTTGCCGTCGCTGCACTGCACCCACCCAACCACGGCATGGCGAGGAGCGCTGCCTCCCTCCGGCACCCCGTAGTTGGTGATCTCCAGGCGGTGCTCGGTGAGGTCCCAGTCGCCAGTAGGCAGGAAGTTGCGCCTCCCAGCGGCACCGTTAAACCCGGGTGCGCCGCCCGACTTGAGCATGTTCATGACGTCAACCCCTTTAACGTCGCTCAGGTTTGAAGAGGTGTAGCCGGAGCCTGCAGCGATCCACATGGCCATGGCCCAGACTGCGTCGTACATGTGAACAGGGTGTTTATTAATCTCCGGGAAAGAGTCCACTGTTTCAAGCATTGTATCCACCTCTGTCATGTCCACGTTGGGCAGCTCTGCGGACGTGCATCACACAGCCATGTCAGCTGCCGTTATTACAGCGTGGTGGGGTCGATTTCACCAACACCACATACTGTGCAAGCAGTCATGCAATCGCCTCTTAGCTGTCAAGGATGATATGATAGGGTGAAAGTCGGCTTACCAAGCCCGGCGCTGTTCATCATCTCCTCTACCACAGGCAGAAGACTGGCGGCATCGCTGAAGGATCCCCTCATGCTAGTCTGCGCGCGCAGGGTTGCGGAACGCATCAGATATCGGACCGCGCGGGATCAGGAGCATAGGGAGCGCAACAGCACGCCCATGCCCACCTGGAGACGCTGCCTGGCTTCCTTATTAAGCTGCACCTGGATCCCCAGCAGACCCTGGAATAGTGCAAGATCTTCGGCGCCGGGTTTGTCCGCATCCACGCCGGAAGCGGAAACTGCGTACTGCATCACCGGCAACAACCGGTGTGAGTCTGACGAGTGATTGGAGAGCCGACAAGCTGCCGCCCAGCCGCACACAGTATAAGTGGTGCCCACCGTTGTGTCGGAACTGCCGACTATCCATGTGAAGGTCGAGTAGTCTACTCCAGCTGCGTCAATGTACTCCTTAGCGATCTTCAATATGCGCTTGACCTCTGATTTGAAAACGAGCAGGCAGACAATCTGCGAGCGGCCGGTGGATAGTGTATATGTCAGTATCGATTCTGCCGGGTGTGGTCGCCGGTCGACAAGTCATGAATTCAGAGCTCTATTCCTGATGGAATGAGACGGGAGAAAAAAACACGCCACCTTGTCGCCAGAGTCGACCAACTCTCGTACGGCCGCCTGAACTTCGTGGGCTCTCAAGGTCCCGAGCTGCATGGGGTCAACCGTGACGCCCCTTTCGCGGGCTTCCAACTCCAATATCTGTGCCGGCCGCAGTGTCCGTCAGGCGCCGGAAAATGTATGCGAAATATGTACCGAACGGAGATTTCATGGGTTGAGCCCTTCCGATGAATGCCCCCCCCCCCCCCCCCCCTTCCGGTCTTCGCCCCTCACAAATGCATTTCAGAAGAACCATCAGAGCCATCAGAAGATCCATCAGAAGTCGGCACGAACCTGGGCAGTATCGATCCCGTACAAGTCCTGGTTGTGCAGGACCGCCATCTGCGGCAAGCAAGAAGAAGACGCGCAGAAAATAGCACAGCGGGGACCGGCTAAGTGTAATACTCTATCGTCGTAGCACGTGTGGGAAGGATATATGATGCCCCTAGCTGCCCAAGGGCCACGCATATCATTCGCAAAGAGTGGCAGATGAAAAGTGAAGGTGGACGGGGCGGGGTGCTGGGGGGGGAGGAGTCCGAGGTCTGTTTCACGCAGTAGTCGCTACCCGTACAGCGTAGTGGCTGAAAACAGATAAAATGCTGCCTGGATATATATTCCCACCTGTTTCCAGCCGAACTCGAACGCGACGTCCACAAGGCCTCGCATATACCAGCCCGCGTTCACTGCAGTACGGGCAAAGTTGTGATATAGCTCCTGCGACCAGGGAACAAGCAACTTCAGCTCGTTACAAGCGATGCCTGTTTCCGCAGTTTCGGGTAATTAATAGCAATTTACACGGGGGCGCGGACTCCGAGCGGGTGGGGCTGCTGACTATTACGGGCGGTGCACATATTACCTTCTTGCTAAGGGCGGGGCTTTCGGAGCCGGACGACAGCATGAGATGACCTGCGGGGGTTATTGACACCACCAATCGTTGAAACGTCGGCATGAAATAGGTGCCGCTGGTGTCAGTTTCGGGTCGGAGGCAGATTAGGTTATTTTGCGCACCGAAGCCGCCGATGAAGGCCGCCACCAGGTTAGACTGCTCCGAGGTGGTGCTTCCCACTACAAATTCTGCCCCGGTCTCGATGCACGCCTTCGCAGCCGGGGGAGCGTCGGAGGGCGCCCAGCTTTGCACGTTTATGAGCTTCGGGTTGAGATGCACACGCGTGCCATCGTCCGAAAACAGAGGTTTGTCGCAGCCGGGACCAAGCACTTGGCAGTCGCCGCTGTTTACGTGCTGCACCGCGAGCAATGCCGCCTTGGCAACTGACATCGCAACCCAATGAAACGGTCGCGCACGTTCATCTCCATCCATCGACTGAAACATCGGCAGCATGAGGCATATGGGCACGTCTGCAGTCGCTGACTGGCCAACTGCGGCGCCCGGTGCGGCGCTGATGAGTAGTATTACAATCGTCGGAAAGGCGACCATCGCCACGCGCCGGACAACTGCATGACGGCACTGCGACGCCTCGCGCAGTGTCGCGCGCATTCCTGATGCGAAGGAGTATAAGACGCAGAAACTTGAGCGAGTAGGCATCCACCGATGCTTCAAATTATATTCCGAGATTATGTGCGGTAAGGGGGGGAGGGGCGGTATGGAGGCTGGAGGGCGGCGGGGGGGGGGGGGGGGGGGGGGCGGGGGGGGGGGCTCTCCCGGCTGGATGACCTCTTGACCTGCCGCCGGGACAGGTCGTATCCCTGGCGTAATTCCCCATCCCCGCCTGTAGTACTAACACGAATTTCATGTTGCAGCTGCGATAGCCGATGTATCCTGTAAAAATAAGGGACTTTTTTCCGCCTGTATAAATATCATGAAATAGGCCCTGGCCTCCTCCCCGACCTTGGTTTCAGGCTCATATCTCTCTCTTTCTGGCAACCCCTCACAGTTGCTGTTGGTTCTGTTTATAGTGCGCATTTCTTGAAGCCCTGATCTTCAAAATAAGAAGTAATGAAATAGGCACTCTTGAAATAAATCCGTCGCGTACAGTACTACTCGAGTACTCAGCATCAGGTTTTTTTCCTGACCCGGGGCACGACTAGGAACAACGAAACCGTTGCACCGCCTCTACCAGGATTGTGCCGAACTATCGGCCGAGTTCGGGTCGGACCGAACTGAATTCAGGGAGTTCGGCCGAATACAGTTCGGACCGAACTTAACTGCAGTTCGGACTGAGCGAAACAACCGAACTGTCCGAACTGCCCGAACTGAGCTGAGGTCGGTCCGAACTACCACCAAAATGCCATCGAGCTGCGGTCTGAACTGCCTATAACGACTGACTGATGCAATGGGTACATGCGGTGGCATCCCTTGTCCGCTCGGTACATCCCTTGTCCGCTCGGTTCAGCGGCTGTCTCGTATGCGAGAGGTCCGGGTATCGAATCATGTATGTCCGATGCATTTTTGGCAATTTCGTCCCGGCGTGTCCTGGGTTTCCCCGGTTGATTCTGGATTAGCCCTTTGGGGTTCGAATGAGGCAATGGTCTACGGGCTATGCCAAACCTATGACTTCAGTTAACGCAAGAGGTCAAGTGCTGGGGCGGCTTCGGCCGACGTCCCGGGGCGAACTAGACTATGCGGTGGCAACTTGTTGCATGCAACCGTTTTGTGTCGTTAGATGTCTCCATGACTTCGTCGCCCCGTTCATGAGACGTGATGGGCGGCGACTCCATATGATGTTGATAGTGGACATGGTTTAGGTTTCATTGGGTGATGTTGGAGTATGGAAGTGCTATCTCTTGCTATCTCTGCTATCCAATTGGACATCTGGATGGCGGCCGGTGCACCAATTGGTGCACAGTATCTGGAAGAGGCAGGGGTTATGGGGGGTGCGCGACAAGTTCCTCACCGTAGAACACCTTATCCCCATGTACGATAACTCGATGACTGGGTAATATTTGGTGAGTTACGAAGTAGTTCGAAGACCCGACATCGGGCTGGATATGAATATTGTGCGTTGTGCACGGAGGTCTTGAGAGATAGCTGGGGCATCGATGCGGGGGAGCACCGGTACTCCGGTATTGGTGTATAGTTTGTTGGCGGGGGCCGTGATGGGGTCCGTCTACAGGCGGATGGCCTCGATAGCGTCCACCTTGGGTAGGGAGAGTTTTACGGTGCCCGACGTGACGTCCCGTTTGCCTTTGCGGCTTGGCATCGGGAAGCGTTTCGTACAGGCATGAAGGTCAGTGGCTGTGGCCGTGATGTGCGTCCATGTCTTTTGGATAGACCGGAAGATGGTGAGGTTGGCGTCACGGCGCTCATTCTCCGTTGTGATGTCAATGCCGGGGTTTGAGTGGTCGTTGATGAGGGCTAGGACGATATGGTGTCTTGGGGCGGTGCGTTCATCGCCACGCCCGTGAGGGTGGTGTGAGGAGGTTCCTGCAAGGGAAGTTTCGGGATTTGGTAGATTTGGGGGGGGTTTGGGGGGATTAGGGGGGGGGGACGGAGCGGCGGCCACCCCCTTGTGGGGAGCGGCTCGCAACGCCATGAGGGCCCACGAGGGTTTGGAAGGGTCTGCTATCCTTTGGGTGGGCTCGCGATGGGAGAGTTGGGCCCGATGGGCAGGTGCTTTGCCTTTGGCGGCCGCGCGGAGCGCGTCCACTGTAGACGCGACGATGCCTCGTGGGATAGAGGGCAGTGAGCGCGCGGGCGCGCGCGCGCAAGGGGGGGGGGGGGGGGGGGGGGGAGGGCGCTGGCGAGGTGCTGGGCAGTGCCGCCGCCAGCGGCTGAAGTGCCCGCGGCCATCGAGTGAGAGCGAGTAGTTAGGTGGTGTAGTGCAGCCGGGTGGTCCGAGCAGGGCCCGGTGGGGTCTGCCTTTCATCGGGGCGCTGGCGGTGCGGCGTCGCCGGATATGGCCGCTGCCGGGTGGGCGGTGGGGGATGTGGCGGTTGCCGGCGCAGCGTCGTCATCGCTAGCGCCGGCCAACCCGGGGTCATAAGGTGTGGCCTCAGCCAGCGCTTTTTGGGCGGCTCTGGGGGTTGGACGAGGGGTTTTTGTTTTGACTTTGCGTTTGCCGAGGCATGTGGGCTCTGCGACGGCCCCGTCGCCCGGGAGTTCGTTCGCTTCGACCGCCATGCCTTCGTCAGAGGGCAGGCGGTCTGGTTTGGTGTAATCAGCGGCTGCAAGAGCGGTGGCGTGGGTTGTGGGGTGTGAGGCGGCGGGCGGTACGGCCGCGCCGCATGTGGGGTGATTTCGATACCGACGTCCGCGTCGCGCGGCGCTTGTCCGCCCTGCAACACCTCGTCCCCCTCCTCCATGTCCTCCGCGGAGGGCACAGATTCGGCCGTGTCTGCCTGCTTGCAGTGGGCGGACTGGCTGCGGGTGGCTCGTGGTGAAGGCATGGCATGAGCAGGCGACCGGTGTCGGCGGGACTGCGGATCGACTGGCCACACTGTACTTTATCCTGTGTTGTGGTTTGGCGGGCGGGGGTTTTGCGCAGTACCGGTGATTTCGTCGTCCGAAGCTACTGGTGAGCGTCGGTACGTACCGATACCGTTCTGTGAGGGAAAGTGTGAAGTGTAGCATCCGCACGGACATTCCTTTCTCTGGGAACCGAATGTAAATCCAGGGTGATATCATACTTTACACACAGAAGTGACCATGGTTGACACGGTGGGCTTGGCACGACGAGGGTGAACGAGCGCAGCCGCTCTAGCTCCGTGATGGTGATGTCGTTGATGTTCATGGGGGTCTCGTCATGACAGTCCTGAAATGCTGATGGAGGCAGGCGGCCCGGGTACTTGTTGCTGATGACCGGTAGGTGATGTAGCCACATAGTGCGAGCCTCCGTTGATGGGTCGGCGCCGATGAACGCGTGGATGGAGAAGCTGTATTCCACCACACCCTCCACCTCAAATGCCGATGGGCCATGGCAGGGCGAGAAGAGATGTTCGATTACCAAAGAAGAGCTTGGCATCAGGAGGAGCGGGGCAGCGGTGAGTGTCGGGAGCGGCGGTGGCGGGTCTCCACATAGGGCGCCCTGCCCCATATGAAGGTCGTGGGCCGCCAGTGCCGCTGAGGTTGGGAATGCGGGTGAAGCGAGGCATAGAGGTTGAATTGGGGTTGGAATGGGTTGAGAGCGGAGGTGGCGAGCACGCCATGGGTGTGAGAACGGGAACTTGAAGTTGTCGTCAGAGTTGGAGTAGGGGACGTGCCTGGATTCATGTAATTCATCGTCTTCGCCGTCCTCGCCCTCCCCCTCCTGCGCTCCGGTGGCTGCCTCTCCTGGGGCGGTGGTGGTGCAGGTGAGCATGACGGGCATGCCGCTGTGGTGTGGTGCCAACGATGACACACCCGTCAACGGGTAGGCCTCCTGGCATCTTGACGGCTGCTGGTCGGAGTCGTTATAACGTTGTTGGCCGGGTGATGTCCGTGGTGGTGATGTCCGGCCGGGGAGACGAAACCGAATGGCTGGTGATGGCGCTGCATGTCGTCGTTGCCGCTCAGGGTGGGCCAATGCTGCTGCCGCTGGGGCATGTTTTGATGGTTGTAGTCGTTGTGCGGGTTGTGGCTATAGTTGTCGTTGACGTGACGCTCCGCAGGCGCGCGCTGACAGTGACCATAGCTAGGGTTGTTCACGGTGCTGAGTGGGTCGGTGTCACCCGGGAGACGCAGGCCGTTGGCATGGCGCCTGGCCATACACTGATGCTGAGTATGTCCTGGACGGTCACACCTGCTGCAGACGATGTTGGGCCTCGTGTCATGTAGTTGGTCCCTGGGGTCGCAGGAATCGAGGGTTGGCGTGCGTACACGGGCGCGCTGCTGACGCTGACGCGTGCGCGCCTCCATGCTTTGTCCGGCACTTATGATTGTTGCCAGCCTCTTGTTGCCGAGATGGTGGCGTCGACAATGTGATCGTATGCTGGGTGAAGTCCTGGGATGAGGTAGTTGATGGCCACATACTCGAAAGTCCACTGGCCATGTGCCTTGCGCAACAAATTCCAGAGGTTCCGGTAGCGGCGAACGTACACCTGGACCGGCTCATTCGGGAGCTGGCATGCTGTGATTTCTTCCTCCAAGCGCCTGCGCTCCTCTATGGCCGAGCCATGGAGTTCAGTAGATAGGGCCGTCCAGGCCGCATATCCACACTTCCTGGAGTCCATGCTTATGTTGTCGACGATGGCCAGTGCCATGGGATAATTCGCTGTCGCGTGGCGCAGGGCTGCCAAAAGAATGAGCTGCTCCTTGTGGGTGCCTTTGCCCTTGGTAGGGTAGATGTCAAGGTAGCCGGCGCTGCCGAGGGAGATCTTGACGGCCTGAGCATTATCACGCGTAGAGATGTTTTGTTCCCACACGGGGACCGTCGCGAGGTCGAGTGTCGGCTTTACTCCAGACAGGTTGATCCACTGGATGTCACTGGAGTCACTGTCTGAGCACCGTGCAGGCTGAAAGCGCCTTCAGAACTGGTATCACTTTCACTAAAGTCAGGCGGCGGTAGTTCGCTGCCAGGGTCCTTCTTGACCGCACTCCTCCCAGCTATATTAGGCAGAGGGGTGTTTATCATGCCGGTGGTGATGCTGGTAGATAGACATTGCGGGAGGATGGCGCACTTGTGCTGGAAGATGTATGACTATAGGGGTGGGGGGGTGGGAAGAAAAATCTCGTCGCACGTCGCCGTCGACCGTCGAACGCTGTCGAGGGTCGAGATAAACGCAGGTTGAAGCCTTTGGCAGGCGTCGAGCACGGGGCAAGACGTCGAACCAAAGGAGAGGGCTCAGAAACCTGTCGGAGGGAAATTATTGAAGTGATGGCTGAGTGGCACTGTCACTATAGTGGAAGAGTCGGCGAGAGTCGGCACGCATGCGTCGAGTCACGTCGAGTACCATCAAGCAAGGTGCAAGCTGGAAAAGCAAAGGGCTGCTGTGAGCCGTGGGCGAGGGACGAAAGGTAGTCACTGTCGCCGTGGTGATGGCTGAGTGGCACTGTCACGAGAGAGAAAGGGCGAGTCGGAACATTTCTGGGGAGAGCAATTGACTGAATTACAAGGAGCCGAGGCTGGCAATTTATACCAGCCGACATAGGTGTCAATTAGGACGGACACCGCTCCGTCTAAGAAGGCCAACTGGCAAAGATACCTAGATGCCGTGCTTTGGTAACAACTGGGTGCCGTTCTTCTGCCATAAGGTCCAAATTAGGCACATGTACGGCAGCAAGCTGTTCACTGGAAAAAATGTGGATTTCAAAGGGAGAAAAAGCGGATTCAGGGTACCGGGGTACCCTGGGTCCAACATTGTAATTCAATAGCCAGACCATTAATAGGGATAGATCTGCTACCCACACCCACAATCCATAGGAGGTTCTGGTTATTAGTCTGGATGACTACCAGTGCGCCAACACAAAATGTAATGAAAGACAATATGCATCTGATAACTCTTGCCAGCTCTCTAAAGGTAGAGGAATGGGCTCTCTCCCACAGAGTGAAGAACTCATGTGCGATAAGTTGATGGGAATCAGACTGGCCATTTATGAAAAGACCACCCCAACCAACATCACTGACATCAGGTTCCAAATTAATAGCCACCACATGCTGGCGAGGCCAGATTCTGCCCACACAGGAACTTATGTCTAATCCTTCCCAGAACGATAGTTCATTCTTAACTTCAGGTGTGAGAGTAACCCAAGAGGACCAGTTCCACCCTGAATTTTGAACGGCATACAGATGCCGGGTATAACGCTGAGCAAGAGGGCCCAGAGCCAGCCTCATGGAGACAGCTTGGCCGATGATACTAGCCAACTTGCGGACAGACACTCTGCCTCTGCGGGCATACAACAATTCAGCGATGCCTTGATGTAACCTGTCCCACCGGTCTTCTGGCACAGAAAAAGTACCGGTGGCAGAGTCAACCATGAAGCCCAAATGCCTGAGCAATAGAACGGGAGCTGGGGTGCTCTTCTCCATATTCATACACAAACCTGACTTACCAAAGTCAGAAATGCTTCTTCTGCTGAGCACTGATGCATCAGCAGCTGTGGGGTGCAAAATAGAAAATCATCCAAATAGGGTAGGACATGAATACCCGCCTCTATGCGCCAGCTCAGACATGGTCTTAGCAAAGTCATAGGGGGGCCACTTTCAATCCAAAAGTAAGCTACTGGACATATAATACTTGCCCTTCCACTGGAAGGCGACATAAGGTTTTGCAGAGGGATGAAACTCAACGTGACTGAAACCATATTTCAAGTCGAAAGCAATCATGTGATCGCCTTTCCTCATAACATTTTTGAAGTCTAAGAGACCCTCAAATTTGAACTTAGGGCAATCAATAGCCTCATTGACATAACGCATATCAATGATGAGCCGGAGCTTATCAGAGCTGGGTTTAGGCACATCGCCTATAGGACTAACCACAGTGGGTTTATCGGATGTCTCATAAACATGGCCGGCAGCCACTATTTCAGCAACACACTCATCCACAAACTCTGAATTCTGGTGGGCCGCTTTGAGGTTGGGGAACTCAACTGGGGCAGGGGGGACAGTCTTCCAACGAAGAGAAAAGCCATCCTCGATCCATCGCATGACCCATGAGCGAGGGCGGCATATAGAACGCCAAAACGGGAGTGACCGCTTCAGAGTACCAACTCTGAACGGGGGTGTGCCCTGCTCCATCTCATATCTGTCTAGAGGCTGTCTGAGAGCCCACTGAAACTCATCATCAAGATGAATAATATGAGGGTCAGAAGAGGCACCTATAACATAGCAGTAGCAAAAACAGACAAAATGGATATAATTGCGGATATTCTACCGCAACTCGGAGTGAGAGAAAAATACAAAATTCAAAATCGAATTTGAAATTCAAAGACTAAAAGATATCAAAATTTTTGATACAAATGAAAATAAGTGCAAATCAGAGCCAAAGGACATAGAGAGACAGTAGCGAAGAAAAGGCAAGATGAAAGCCGAATCGGAGTCAGCCAGCCTCAGAGGCATTTCTTACAAACCAAATGCTGAACGGACAGCAAAGGTAAATTCCAAAAGCTTCAGGAAGCTATCAGCCAGAGCTGGAACCAAGAGATGAAAATATAAAGAGAGCTGCATGGACAATCTCAGATCCCAGAGGATCAATGCACATGTGCATTATCACAGAGAAGTAACAAGTACAAGCTGTAGGAAGCCGTGTACACATCCGGAGATGTACATCAGATCAGCCCTTCTTGGCATTCGGGCATTGATGCTTCAAGTGGCCAAACGCGCCACAATAACCATTGCAAGGGCCGATAACACCACTACCAGAAGGTAAAAAGCCAGACTGGTTATTTTGTTGCGCCAATAAGTTGCCGGCCATAACTGAAGCCATAGCAAGGGAATCGAAACCATTGTAATAACCTTGACCTCCATAACGATTACCGCCGCCGCCACCACGGCCACTACGCTTGCCGCCGTTACCACGGCCACCACCACCGCCACGACCACCTCCTCCGGTGTTGGTGGAAGCCTGATTTGCCTTACTATAAGAGGGCTTCGTCAGCTTCATAGCTTTACGAGCTCTTTCTTTGGGGGACAAAGTCATATCAAGGCCGAAGATATCATCTCCACGATACATGTCGGCAGTATCGGAGGAAAACTTGTGCCGGAGGCACAGAATCATGGCTTCTTGGTATGTGGTACGAAGCAGATTCCTAAGAAAGCGAGGTACAGTCCACTCTGAAGTGGACGATTTCATCTCCTCTACTGGGACGAGGCGCTTGGCGGGAACCTCCTTCTTACCGGAGTAATCGGAGTATGTGTGGATCATAGTATCATATAGCTGCCAAGTACTATAAAAGATAGACGAGCGCCATAAACTGAAACTGTTGGGTACGGATAACGTGAGTTTTACCAATGAGCTTCTCCTTGAAACCTCCAGGAAGCTAGGGAAGCTCCCGAGGAAGCAGCTTAGAGTCGCTGCCGAACTCGTCGTTGTCGGAGTCAGGGTCGACGTCCTCCGCCCTACGCCGAGCGGGTTTAGAGCGACGCGAGGAAGGAGCATAAGGAGCCTCCGCCTTGCCTTTGGCTCCCTCCGGAATTCTGTTGGCCTCCTCGCCTTTGACAATAAAAGCATCGAGCTGCGCCTCCAGAGCAGTCCTTCGGGCGGTGTAGTTGTCGATGAGCATGCGGTAGTGCTCACGAGATCTCTCTCCTTCAATAGAGAGAAGCAGCTCCTCAGCAGATTTGATGTCGCGAGAAGCCTCCTTGATAGCGTCCTCTAATTGAGGAACGCGCCTATCGAACGGGGACGGACCCTCCGAAGGGACAGCCTCGTGATCGTTGTTCCCAACACCGATGCATGGGGGTACAAGTAAATAAGACAATGGCTGGAAGTAGCAGCAAGCGGTGGAAGAGGGACATGGTGCTCAGGTTCGTGACAGATCAGTAGTAGAACAGACGTAAAACAGAGCGCCGGTAAGCACGACGAGAGAATGAGCAATCATACTGACAGCCGCCGCATTATATGCAGCGCGGGCTACGGCACGGAAAACCGGCATTTTCAAATGCCGCCGGTCTCCAGCTGTACTTCGCAAGCTGCGTACAGCTACATCCACGGCAATTGAAAACGCTCAGTCACGGAAAGCCCTGGGGAGGCGACGCTCCGTTTATACAGAGTCGCTATAGTTGATGAAGCAATAAATTGCATTCTACATGACAAATTAGAATATTAGATAAGGCTGGTGACGGAATTTCCAACACTGTTGGGTTGTGTAGTTACATGAGCTACCTGCAGAGGGCGATCAAAAAAACAGTGTTGGGTCACCGTCTGAAACACTGCCAGCAAAATATGACCTGTCACCGACCACGAAAGTTCCGCCCTACCCGTTTGGGCGTCGGGCCATTCGAGTATAATACGAGTTGGGGCAAGCCCCATCTCGCGTGGAGCAAATTATTTCAGAAGTGCGATTCATACTGGTAGCGACTACGTAACATCGCGACTACGCGCAAAAAAAAGTGCAATGTGAGGGAGGGTCTGACGCCATAACTGGAAAATTTCCCATTCCCCGTAAAATCCACGGCGCCGTGAAGGCGGGAGAGGCCTCGGCCGGTTCGCCCAAAATAAAGGCCGTAAGTCCTTGGTGCTGACGTAATAACCTGACTACTACTGATAAAATCCCTAAAGTCCGGAACTAACAACCCAAAAATATGACAGAGTTACCCCAATCCCGGGCACTCCGGCATATGTTCGACAGTCTCGGATTCACTTCCGCCATGTAGTCAATAATATGCAGGGCATTGTTCAAGGTCGCTGTAGAGGACCTTTCTGATTGCCCCTTTTTTTGGTGATTTCCGATATCGCCTTGTGCTGCTAGCTCATGTAACCTACCTTACCTTGTTTTGCAATTTTCCCTAATATTGTTGATAAATTACGCACCCGAGTAGGTCCCACTGCCCGCCGATTGTCCCGGCAGAATCATGCCATGCCCTGCCATGCCTGAGCGGTTTCTTGAACAATTATTTAAGGATTACAATTTTGACTTAACTGTCTAGCAGAACAGGGTGAAACCCGGCTCTTGCAAAACATGTGCAATGACAAATAGCACCTTCCTAACTTAGCCACTCTTGGACAGTTGCAAAACATGGTGCGACCGTCACCATTCGCGCGTCAACCGCAATTTGGGAATTCGATCCCGGCGCCGCCACGCAGTGCACGCATCCCGGCGCGCGACTGCAACAGCGGACGGTAGGGCCGGTCGTCGGTGCACCCCCCCTACTGCCGCCACCGGCCGATGCGCGAAGCGCGCGCTTACATATATACGCGAATTGACGTATATACCCCCGAGCTCACGTAGTCGCTATATATTTTTCGCCGCGGGCGCGCAGCATCGGCGATATGAGATAGAAGGCGCACCGTTGGGATCACGGTGCCGTATCGGCAGTGCGGCTTGTAGTCGCGCCCCATCGCCGATCCGCCCCATCGCTCGTATATGCGGCGGTTTCTAAGGGCTTGCGTGTTGGCTCAGCCTACATGATTGTCGCCATGTTGTCACCTGCCACGGCGGCGCGATGGTTGGGATCGTCCGCCCCGCCATATGATGGCATGATGCGATGATTGAGCGTCGCTTAGGGGCCGGGGGCGGGCGCCGTCTGGCCGCCGGCCGTCTACACCCTGTTAGGCAATTTGCCGTACCCCGATTTGCACCATGTTTGGCGACTATTGTACACCCTTGCCTGTTTTGCGATCTGCCGCTACTCGGTATTGCATCCTGTTTTGCAAAAGCCCTCGGTCTGACCCTATTCTGGAAACTAAGTCAAACTGTACCCTGTTTTGCAATTTTCCCTTATTTGTAAACTAAGCGGCGCTTCGCGCCGGGGATTTGTGGAGGTGCCCCTACCTCTTGGGTTGAGCCTGGTGCGGGATGCGGGCGGCTCTTAGCCGGCTTGTAGTGTTGATCTTGTAATACTGTTGTTTCCGGGTAATACTGCTTTTAGCGTTAGATTTGTCAGTAATTTATTTTGTAAAACAGATTAAATCTGCAAGCCGCGTAAAAGCGAGCCGCTGACTACTGGTATGCATTACAAAAAGGCCGGTACCCAACCCACCGCTAAAAGTTGTATTCCCCCCCCCCCCCCCCCCCCCCCCCCCCAAAAAAAAAAAACAGCACTGCAAGATCAGCAATACAGTACAAGCCGCCTACAGGCGGCCCGCATCCCGCACGAGGCCGCGCAGGTCGGGCCGGTCGTCAGGTCTACGGGGCGGGCACACCGCGATTCGCCACGCCCGCCGCCTGTACCGGCACCGGACGCCGGACGCCGTCGTTCGACCGTCGCCTGTCCGTCGACGGACGCCGGGCCCCGGGTCGGCGGACTGCCCCCGCACCGCGGCGACCCCTTTTTACAGCACCATACTTGGACTACCGTATAGGTAAGGAATAGTCGCTGAATAGTCTCGCTTGCTGATTCAGCAGTAAAAACGCGCTGCGGTACCGCGTTATTTTGGCGTTTTAGACGAATATATCACGTGCCTGGGCTAGAATACACGCGCATCCATTCAGAATCTTGCCGTCTTCGGACCAGTGCCTAGAAATCAAACGAGCGAACACTGAACGTATCACGGTTCATTCACGAAAACGCAGCACAGGAGGACGGAGGACGGACGCCTAAGAATCCGTGATAAAACCGTATTGTAACCGGTATCGATTCTCTCATATTCCAGGCGATTTCGGACGCGGCTCTCCTTTTCCTCCGCTCAACCCAAGAGGTAGGGGAATACTGTATAGTAGTCGCCATGTGCAGCCCGGCCAGAACCCCCGCCGCCGGCCCGCGGGCATCCGTACCGTACCCGGGTACTGTGGCAACGAATTTGACGCATCATGCCATACATATGCAGCTATGCGGGATAGCGATCAGATCATCAATGTAAATAACAAAACAATTTTTAAAATAAATAATTGCGCGATTACGCGAAGCCTTGTACGGTTGGACCGCACACGCCTGCTAGGTAGGTATATTACGGTTTCAAGTTGAGTATGTCTTGCCAAAATGTCGCGCCAGCTGTTTTGTACGGTCCAGCGCGAAATTGGCAGAGAGTCCATCGTCATGCATAGTACTGGTGTGAATTACAAAAAGGCCAGCAAAAAATCCACCGCTAAAGGCAGTACTAATAATTACTTGAGCTATACCAATAAAAGATCAATAACACAGTCGCTACTTCTGGCGGTACCGGTACCAGTGGAAAAGCGAGCACGCGTGGCCCGGACTCGCGCGAATCACTCATCCATCCCGTGGCGGGATGCGGGCCGCTTTTGGGCGGCTTTCTGTGCTGATCTTTGGCTTTTAGGGATGCGGCTAGCGAGAGGATGGCGATGATGCGAACTTGTACCCGTACGGTATTTAGCGTGTGTAGGTATTCGCCATATGTTATTTTACATGAGCTAAGGCAAAAGGCGATGTCAGGAAATCACCAAAAAAGGACAATCAGAAAGGTCCTCTACAGCGACTGTGTATATATAGTAGGTTGTGATTCTGATGATGATGGACACACGCATAAACAGCAAGAATATTCCGTACGAAGTAAAGAACAATCGTACTCGCTGTATGATCATGTGATCATTACACCGGGTATAATAAATAAATGAAAGACCACGTACCCAGGTACCGGTACCGTAATCGCTATATCACATGCTACCTACCGGTATACCTGTACCCAGATAAATTCCGTGATCGTACGGTGTAAAGCCCATGTCCGAAAACCCGCTAGATCGAGGATTCAATCTGTAAGATGTCATATATAGCGACCTGTATTCTACCCTAGATGGTCCTAGATTAGCGCAAACCTAGGACAGAATGAGAGAAAATCTACGGCGTCGTAGATTAGCCGGGGGAGCCTCTCGAGATCGGGATACGATGCAAGTTGCGAGACCCGCCTCGCGGGCCGCGCACGGTGTTCAAGTTGTCTCGTACGTTGCTCGTATTACCGCCTGCAGTTATAAAGATAAAGGGATAAATAATGCCATTATATTACCAGAGAGCCGTAAGAAGATAGGGGGCAAAGGAAAGGTCCGAGATAATTCTGCCCACATTATTCTGCCCCCCCCCCCCCCCCCCCCCCCCCCCCCCCCCTTCGCCCCTTCGGATTATTCTAGCCGGTAGGCGAAGGGGGCGCAGAATAATTTGGAGCCCCGAGCTGTGGTGACGGCTCTCCGATACTGGTATTTATCGCTTTGTAAATAATACGAGCAACGCACGAGACAGCTTGAACACCGCTCGCGGTCCGCGAGGCGGGTCTCGCAATTTCCATCGTATCCCGATCTCGAGAGGCCCAGAATTTCATATCGGCCAGAGCAAGAACATCAAGCACGCGTTCCTGAAAGCATCCGACTTCAATACTTGCACAACCCATTTTGTAGATCAGCTAAGTCGGGCGCGCCCAAAGACCACACTCATCATATATAGATTCCAAAACGCGATATCCAAAAGGCGGCTGCCTGATTAGGATACCAAAGCGGTACGTTTTGGAGATTGGAGCCCTCAGACCCCGACTTGGTGTAACCTTCATAATCCAAAATGGCCGAAATTTTGGGATTTCGTTTTGGAGAGCGGCGCCACCTCCATAATCGGGGCGATTATGGAGGTGGCGCCGCTCTCCAAAACAAAATCCCCAAAGGCGCGTGCGGTGTGCCCGCGCCTTGTGGGCTTCTGGCCCCGTCCCGCCGAGGCCCATCGGCACACATCCGCACCCACCCGCGCCGGCCCGTGCCAGATCCCGCCACTCGTGCTCGACCTAGGGCCATGTAGACTGCCTCACGGGCAGTCAACGTACGGCTTGGACGGACTGCGACCGTGCGTGAGTGGTAGGGCAGTGCCGCCTTGGGGACCGTGGCGACTGCCACCGCGCCCGCCTGGAATAACGAGTTGCACCTACCTATCGCCTTCACCCACGCACAGCACGGCGCCTTTTCCGCGACGAGTGCACGACCAACGTGGCCGCTGCCACGGCAACAGTCCAGCCCGCAGCGGAATAGTAGCGAGCGAGTAGGGGTGCTACGATGGTTTGCTACGCTATGAATGCTGTCGCGGCAATGCGGCGGCCCGGGCCGTGGCCCGGATGTTGCGGCATTGCGGCGGCCGGGGCCGCGCCCCTGCATTTTGGAGAGTAAATTTTGGAATCTATGCCGAGTTAGCTACAAGTGCTGCTCAGTGGTACGGGAACTAGGCACCTGTCGTTGCGCTCTTTCAGGGTGCAGCACGAGTAGACATAAAAGCAGCCATAACAGTCGAGTCTGCCATCTTCCAGTTTTCGCTGCGTTACACGCAGCGATGTTAAAACTGTCTCGTAACCTGTTGCGAGCAAGGTCACCCGAGGTTGTTCAAGACCACACCCGGCTCACCACCCGTGTGTGATATTCTCATCCGTACGTCCGTGTGTTACCATGCCATATGGAGAAGAACCCGTCGTTGAGCCGACGCTCGAATCGCTACACGCAGACATGAAGGCCCAGTCTACACTGTTGCGAGAGCTTGCAACTGCGTTGGCCCAATTGACGGCTCGTGACCGCGTTGTTGATGGAGATGGGGCACATGGTTCCGGTTTCGGGCAGCGCATCGCGGGACAGCCGACAGGCAGCGGGGGAGCCGCAGAGCGCCCCGACTTGCTAGAGCTAGGCAGCCCAGAGCAGCCGTGTCGGAGCAAAATCCGTGAGTGGTGAGGATGACTACCTCGCGGTGCCACAGCTCTGCAGCGAGCAGAGTCTGGTTACGAGGTCCGTTCTGACACCGGTTTTAGCCGAGTGCCATGGGACTCTTCCCCCTGAGCCACCGGACCTCCTCCTAACGAAGAGGTACCATCAAGCAGGCATGACCGGCGTCTGCCGCGACCATGAGGAGTATCTATTGGGTTATGTCCGTGGTTTCGGCGCCCACATGGCCGCACTTTTTCGTAGCTTCGACGAGCTGCTGCCCTACGTCCTTGCTGCAAGTCAGGACTTCGTTTCACCCCCTACCTCGCCGAGAGCTATCTATTTGTGAAACAACCACGCAATGTACATCCTTTCCTTTCGCCGATAGCCATCGCCAAGGGCGTTTCGTTTTTGTTTGGCATTTCCTACGGAGGCTTAATGAGGTCAAGCGTGTGCACGGTGACCAAGGTGTTCTGGACATGCTGTGAGCCCAGCACTCGGCAGAGCTCAGCCTGCTTTGGAGCATCTGGGTTCCACGATTTTGGGGACCTCATGAGGGACTACGAGCCTCGCGTCTTCGAGGCGACCGCGGCCAGCCGCGCAAAAGCAATTGCTACTGCTCGGGTAGTGGCGGCGGCTACAGGACGCGGGCGTGGACGAGGACGTGGTGGTGGACGCGGGCGTGGCCGCGAAGGTGAGCACGAGTGACGGTGTGGGGCGCCTTTCGTCGGAGCTGTTGGAGCTTTGCGAGGCCACCTTTCGGTGACCGCCGCAAAGCGCACTCTAGGAGCTCAACGGCGGGATGAGCGCCATGTGTAAGGACCTGACCCCCCACCTTACAGACTTCATTTAGACCTTCCTCGGTGCGGCGCTTCTTACATCTACAGCCGAGTGCGGGCTCAACCATCCGCACACCTGCACATATGGCGGCTCCACCAACCGCCTCCCGTACCATCTCATCACTGCGTCCGTCGGTTGTCACACTGCGTGTTTCAACTGGTTCGCAACGACCAAGCTTCGCGCGTGTACGTTACGCGCGTGACATGCGCTACGAGCGCGAAGGGCGCGCGGGGCGGCCCTCTTACCTGAACCTAGCCCCGCAAACCCGTACTGGTGCTACCGCAAATCCGTCCAGCAACTACCGGCCAACCGCCGGGAACCTAACCGCTGCCGACGAGTACTTTGCAAACAG